>JAWPHD010000742.1:0-405720 GCA_037043455.1 Cyrtodaria siliqua | reverse complement strand
TATGGCTATGTGTGGACGTGGGCTTTTACGTAGCGGGAAGTTTGGTGTTGGTATATTGCCAGGGCATTAGCTATAAAATAGTGTGGTCCACAAATATTGAATGCAGTAAGAAAATTTAAGAAACATTTAAAAAATATATTTTATGGTAAATTTCATAAATAACATACTAGATCTACTTTTGTTAGGCAGTTTTCTTTTCTAATATGACATCAGTCATGTGAACAACCATAAATTAACTCAAGAATATTTTAAATAAACAACGTAGGAAGATGTTGCAAAAGCCATTTTATTAAATCTATATTGACTAGTCTTAGGGAATACATTTCTCAACAAAATTCATGGCTGCCTCATAACTGATTTAATTTTGCAGCTTAGGAAAGAGCTTTGAATTAATTAAATTACTTTAATTAAAATTAAAATTAGCCCAAAATTACTGGCTTCTTCTAGCAGAAGGTTACAATCATTTAAGGTTTTAAACTAAAATGCTAACTTTTTGGCGCAAAACTGTTATACTTTAAGACTGAAATTTGAATGAAATGACAAAAGGTTAAGCAACAGATTTAAATACAGAAGTCCAGGATTAAACTCCTTTCAAGTTTAGATCTTACCTTTAGATGAACACCCTTCAAATTAATCCCAAAATAGGATTTCCTTCTGAATCACAAGATTTATCAAAACATGTCAAAAACTAATACCCTTTTTTAACAATCAAAAAGTCAACAATGCTTTAAAATACAAGGTCTCTCTCTATAGCAGCCACTCAAAACCATATGGAATACGATTTAAAGCTTCAAATTCAATTAAATGATTTCTGACCACGAGCGCACGGTGACCTCTGGGAAACGGGGCATGAATCTGATTAAATCAAGAAATCAAATATTGTGGACATTATAACCCATATGAAACATTTCATTCACAGAAAATGTGATTAATTCATACATTATTTCGTTAATATTGGTGTTCATTTTGAAAGAAATGTCATTAAATTATTTATTATGTGTTCGGGCTGACCATACACTGACCAATGTTCTTTCCTGCGGTCTGCGGTCATCAAGTTGACCATCTAAGTGCGGACAATGGTTTAACAAGTTAATTTAGTTGCCTAATTAAAAATCTAAAGAATGATTCTTATCTGATGTTCAGCACCATGTCCTAACCCTTGGCAGGACATTGTGAGTAAGCAGTTTAAATGGGACTGAATGATGAAAACTGTTCTACACCATCATGCAACAGTTTTATTAAATATTTTTCTACAAATATTCAGACTATAGAAAATATTCCCTAAAGCAAGGCAGAACTTGTGAATGATCACTTTATACGAGACTGAATGACGAAAACCTTTCTAATACCATCATGCAACAGCGTTTTCATTCTTTTCAACAAAAAAATATAATATTATGTCTTAAACCATGATTACGTTTATGGGTATAAGTGAACAATAAAAACCCTTCCAATACCATCATGCAAGTGTTTTTCCATTTTTTTTCTACAAAAATACAGGCCATACGAGTAAAAGATGTCCTAAACTATGGCAGCACTTGCGAGTAAGAACTTTATACAAGAACGGACAATGAAAACCCTTCTAATACCATCATGCAACAGTGTATTCATATTTTCTACAGAAATAGTCTGTGTAATAGATACATGTAATAGATATTCAACTGTTTTTTAGAGAAAAATATATAATTACCGTACAAATGTCAATACATAGATAAAGAAGATGGTTTTAACATGACTCCTGATGCAACCAGATAATCTGAGAAAATACAATGGTGTACAAATGCAAAAACAACGACAATAAAAAACCCAACACAAACCATTTCTGCATATGTTATACTATCATGATTCATACTGAAAACACTGCAAAAATCCATAATGCACAAAGTATCTTCCCGGGTCCGTGCTAGGAACCGTCAAAAAGCTGTATGACTAATGGCTGGTACCAGTACAACCCCTGTGAAATTTTC
Organism: Cyrtodaria siliqua; assembly: GCA_037043455.1. NCBI lineage: Eukaryota > Metazoa > Mollusca > Bivalvia > Adapedonta > Hiatellidae > Cyrtodaria > Cyrtodaria siliqua. The sequence goes on along the minus strand of JAWPHD010000742.1, from coordinate 403,753 downwards.
ATGAATTGTTCATGAATTATTCATGTATTGTTCTTGAACTGTTCATGAACCATATTCATGAATTATTCATGAACTATTCATGAAGGTTAAATGGCCATTTTCACAATGAGTTCTTGAAATATGAGTTCATGAACCATTCATGAATTAATTTATTCATGAACCATTCATGAACCATTCATGAACTGATCTATTCATGAACACTTCATGAACACTTCATGAAGCGGCCATTTAACCTTCATGAATAGTGCATGAATAATTCATGAATTTGGTTCATGAATTGTGCAAGAATAATTCATGAATTTAAGTTCAAGAAATGTTCTAGAACTATTCATGAACCAAATAATGTGAGAAGGGCCATTTAACCTTCATGAAGAGTTCATGAATAATTCAAGAACAATTACTGATTTAAATTCATAAAATGTTCTTGAACTAAAGAATGTGAAATGTTGCATACAATTTATTGTATTTAAGACATGAAACAAAATGAAACAAAATCGAACTACTGGAACACGAAAATTAGCACCATTCAGAAGAGGATGAGCTATTTCAAGTGAAAAACAGAAAATATTAATTTTTCGGTTATAGAATACCCTTCTTAATAGCAAACAAAACTTAAAAATAAGACAACTCTTTTAGTATTGATATACCGGTATCTAGTGTCAAATTAAATGGCATGCATTGGAAGTAGAATCACTCCAAGTTGCACTAAGCTATAAGCGATCTACTGGTCAGCATCAATCTGGTCCATTCTTGCCACATTTTTACGCTCTACTTTCTGTAGATTTTCAATTTTTTTTGTGAAGATGTCCCCTACAAAAATAACGAGCTTATATTTTAGATATTTAACGAGCTCGCCACGAGCTAGTTACGACCTCGTAACAAGCACGGATTTGGAACGATTACGAGCACGTGACGAGCTCGTCACACGCATTTCACGAGCTCCATACTATGTTAGCCACAAGTTTGTAGTATGCGCACGCTGAGGTCGTGACGAGCACGCCGCGAGCTCGTGACGAGCACGCGCGAGCTCGTGACGAGCACGCGCGAGCTCAAGACAAGCACGCAGGAGCTCTGCCATGAGCTCGTCGCGAGCTTGTGACGAGCATGCGCGAGCTCGTGACAAGCACACGCGAGCTTGCTGCGGGCTTTGCCATGAGCTCATCGCGAGCTTGTGACAAGCACGTCGCGGGCTTTGCCAGAAGCTCGTCGCGGGCTTTGCCAGGAGCTCGTCGCGAACTCATGCCGAACTCACCGCGAGCTACCTATTGGAATTTTGCAAGCATTTAATTGTATATATAGATGCTACCATATAGGTAGTATGGGATATGCCTGCATTAGGTAAGACTATTATTGCAATGATTATAGGATCATTGGATATTGCTAGGATTTCTCTCTACAAAAACATAAAGCAGAAACAATATATTAAGATCTCTTTGGACTTGCATTGCTGGTGACAATGATAATAAAATATTCATATTTTTTATTTTATTTTTAATAAAATAAATATTACAGCAACCTATTTGACACCGGCTTATACAAAGTTTTCTTGATATGTTGTGTTTAAACTAAATTATTCTTTTAGAAAAAAATATATTTAAAATTAATCGGATGTTCTTACAGGTTGAATTTGCATCATTTCAACATCTGCCCAATAACATAAATATGATCGATTTAAGCTTAAACCATTTTACAATCATTAAAATAAAAAACACTACAAAATAATGTACTTATAGTGCATATAACCATATGAAAGAATCCTAAATCTTGGTTCCCGGTAATGTGTTCATCCTGTGTTTCTTGGTTCATGCTAAGGTCTGACATATTCTGAAAGAAAATACACAGATCATATTCCTATTTACAATATACTTTAAGATTAGAAATAAAAGGCAAATCTAGAATTTAAAGGTGGATAAAATATGACAATTAGCCAAGTGCTGCTAAGTGCTAGCCTAAATGTAATGTGGCCAATCTACTTTTTCAACATATTTTTTAAAAAGGAGAGCAGAATTATCAGATAAGATTAGTTGCTGTTATTATTGATTTCAATTTGGAACAGGAAACTAGTTTTCAGAGAATTAGTACCGGTAGCTTAATGTCTACTGCAATTCCGAAATGTATATACTGTAAGTCTAACCAAAGATACATGGGAAACTTACTTTTACATGCAAAATATGAAACATGTTTCCTCCAAGACTTCATCTACTGGTTTGTCTGGTACCAGCCCCTCATGGCCCCTAATGAAAGCAGTCTCTTTCAGTTCTAAAAAAGTATTTTTAAGTTTATTACAAGTGAATTTAAATCACTGTCATATGAAAACATATACAAGTCATGTTTAAGAACAATTAAGTCATATTTATGAGTTGTTTATATCATCTGTTTTAAAGAGGTTTGGATAAATCTCTTCTTCACCATGGGTGTCCATAACAGCGAAAATAGGCCAAATGATTATAGGAAGATGTTGACATCTGCTTCAGCAGCTTTTAAAATAGTCAAACAATGAACAATAAGTCTAAGCTTTCTACTTTCAAATAAATATAAAATTAATTCACTGGCAATCTGAGACATTTCAAAATATTTGATGAACATTACTTGTATTGATAATTTGAAGTAGATTAGTACATACCTGACTGTAAACATCCCATTTCATTCTACTCAGTACTGTACTCAAGCTTCTGTTTTATTTATTATCCTTCAGTAAAATATAGCCAGTCACTCAATGTATCCAACAGAATCAAGAGTTTCAGTACAAATGATTTCACAATTTAGTACTTCATTAAATAAGATAATAAACAAATACATGTGCCCAACATGATGAGAAATATTCAAAATGGCCAGTATTTTGTTTAACCAATCAACTCTCTTCAGATCAGGGGTAACATTAAGGTTAATTCAGAGTATATTATGCTAAATGTACCACTAATGTATGGCCAATAGATGGACATAATCCTCTTATCACCTCACATCTGGCAACGATTCTCTTGGGAATTTATCCTGACTTGCCAATACAAAGGGCTACATTAAGACCGGTCTGTCTTTCAGTATTTTAGAAATCTGTTAACTGATCCCAGTACATGACTGTATCTGATACACATGTTCATTGTGTTTATTATACAGGTGTTTGAACATCATTTGACTGTGTAGCCAATTCAAAGAAAACAGTGATCAATTATTTATATTATTATAATCAATGTTCAATCAATGTTAATTTTATTATAATTTCTTTTTTAATTTTATTAATGGTTGTTGTTCTCACTGCTGATGCCTAATGGTTGTTGTTCTCACTGCTGATGCCACAGTAGTGCAGCAGCAGTAGTAGTAGTATTAAGTAACAGCAGTAGTAGTAGTAGAAATAGTACATGTAGTAGTAACAGCAGTAGCAGCAGCAACAACATGAGTAGTAGTAGAGCAGCAGTAGTAGTAGTAGTAACAGCAGTAGTAGTAGAAATAGTGCATGTAGTAGTAACAGCAGTAGCAGCAGCAGCATCAACAGCAGCAGTACTAGTAGAAGTAGGAATATAGAGTAGAGCAGCAACATTAGTAGGAGTAATAGCAGTAGTGGTACAAGTAGTGCATGTAGTAGTAACACCAGTAGCAGCAGCAACAACAGCAGTAGTAGTAGTAGAAGTATTAGTAGTAGAGCAGCAGCAACAGCAATAGTAATATTAGTAGTAGCAGCAGTAGTAGTAGTAGAAGTAGTACATGTAGTAGTAACACCAGTAGCAGCAGCAACAACAGCAGTAGTAGTAGAAGTATTAGAAGTAGAGCAAGCAGCAACATCAGTAGTAATAGTAGTAGTAGTAGAAATAATACATGTAGTAGTAACAGCAGTAGCAGCAGCAACAACATCAGCAGTAGTAGTAGTAGTTGAGCAGCAGTAGTAGTAGTAGAAGTAGTGCATGTAGTAGTAACACCAGTAGCAGCAGCAACAACAACAGTAGTAGTAGAAGTTTACCTGATTTTCTGAATCAATAAACCAAGTCAAGAATATTTCATGAACCTTTTTTGAACTATGTTATTGTTCAGGTTCATGAAAAGTTCTTCATTAGTTCTTAAACCAAGTCAAAAATATTTAATGAACCTTTCTTGAACCACACACGTTTGTTCAGGTTCATGAAAAGTTCTTCATTAATTCTTAAACCAAGTCAAGAATATTTCATGTATCTTTTTTGAACCATTTAAATTTTTCAGATTCATGAAAAGTTCTTCATTAGTTCTTAAACCAAGTCAAGAATATTTCATGAACCTTTTTTGAACCATTTAATTTTTCAGGTTCATGAAAAGTTCTTCATTAGTTCTTAAACCAAGTCGAGAATATTTCATGAACATTTCTTGAACCACATAATTTGTTCAGGTTCATGAAAAGTTCATCATTAGTTCTTGAACCAAATCATGAATTTTTCTTGAATAAAATATTAAACCATCTTGTTCATGAACCATTCTTCATTGGTTCATGAACTTGTGTTCATGAACCATTCATGAACTTTAGTTCATGAACTTAGCCTCTTCAATTTCATGAATCGATCAAGAACTGTTCATGAACTGTTTGTAAAGTTCATGAAGCATTCATGAATTCATGAACTTCAACTCGCAGGGGAAAGGCTGAACAAGATGGGAAGGCGAGATTGGACTATCGTTTTCAATATCTACGCTAACCCCTCATTACTGGTGATTTAAGAGTGATTTGTATAAATAAATTACACAAATTTGACTTAAAAGACGTATTATTTGACCAGTTAACCAGAAAATGGTGAAATAGCTACTTTGAAATTAAACATAAATTAACTTCATTGTGACTCCATAAAAAGTGTTGATACAGAAATGGTTACTTTCATCTAGACTGGATGGACCATCAACATTATTATACAAACCAGATTGGACCATCCAAATATGGTATACAAAATGTGTACCAGACTGGACCATCAAAATTGTGTACCAGACTGCACTATCAAAATTAGCCCACACTCTCATGTACCCAACCCTGAGGATTCTCTTGAAGTGAAATACGGCAGAGGGACTCTACACCTTAGGATGCACACACCTCATAGAAATATGTAATTGTGTACGAGTTACATTAAAGCTTACCTTTGAATGATTACTTTGTAGCTTTATGCTAAACCTTGTTGTTGGAAATCACCTGAAAATATATATACAAATAGTTCAAATAAAAAAATATATATTTAAACGTGAAATGGTATGAGATTTTGCAATATTTCAGTTAATTTCATTTTTGAAATAGCATGTTTCTAAGGCAATATTTTTTTTTCAGAGAAATAAGTTTTTAAAAATGTTAATTGAGTCTCTTTCAAGGTGTGCTGGAATATTTCATGACAAACATTTTCTCACATCTTCCTATTGGCCCAATCATCTAGTGCAAACTGCAAACTATTTTGACACCTGAATTTGCTAAATGGCAATTTAGGATAGCTGATCAAATATTCAAGAGAGAAATTAACCTGAACAACAATTGTTTCATTACCCAACTTGACCTGAGTGTTGTAGGGACAACTGGCCGCTACATTACCTGGAGTGAGTAGGTGTAAACAGTTGTTAAGGCTCAGCTTGGTTTAGGTCATCCTATAATTACTTAAACGGACACACGGCAATCCTGATTTTTTTTCACCCAATATTAAATTGCTACAATTCATCTTTGGTGGTTGTTTAAGAAGAAGTTAAATTTCACAGACCAGTGTAAACCATATTACTTAAAAAAGAAAATGGGCACTTTGATATTTGTTGATTCTTACGGATGGCAGGATATGTACAGTACTGGTTCTACCCACAAAAAAATTGACCGTTATATATAACCTTACATGTGTTGAAAAAGACATAAAACAACATACAAACAAACAAACAAACAAATTCTGTATCTTGTTTTGATGCACAAATATGACAGATATATACCCGTCAGCTATCATTATTAATAGCAACAATCTGGCCAAGTTTGGTAAAGATCAAATACAAAATGACAGTGCTGGAGTGTCAACAATGGAGAATAATGGTATTTCAAAAAATATCAAGGGCCACAACTCTAGTGTTACTGATCCTATCGGGCTGGTGTTCAAACTTGTCCAAGCTTTCATTGATATAAAGACACTGAAAAAGTTTGGTAAAGATCAAATTTCAAGTGAATTCCCTATTCTGTTAACAAGGCAAAATTTAATGACTGCCGAATGGACGACAGACAACTAAAATACCATCCAATAAGGCAACCTTGCTGTAATTCCCGAAATGTCGAAGCTTTAATTACCATGAATCCACAAAAAATGTCAATATTTCCATCATATGCAACATCATCATTAATGTTCCAGCACAAAGTTACAGACTAGAGTTTTTAATCAACCCATTCCTAATGGCAGTAAAGTTGTTGATAAGTCTATTGTTAGTCTTTTTATCAGGGTAGATTATCTCCGGCCGATCACAGATAAACACATTCAACGAGCCAGAATAAGTGGAATAGCAAAATAGAATTCACAGGTTTATTCTATACAGCATCTGCTACCCCACTTACTGCATCTATATCTTCATCACCATCTAATATATCTTTATCACCGTCTATCAATTTAATGAAAACTTGTAAAAATACAGTGCAACACAATGTAGTACAAGTTAATTACTTGTGAATATGATGAGTCATTGTTGCGTGTCAATATAATGTGTGAAAAAAGGACAAATATGTTACTTTCTCACATTTTTAAGCATAAACAAATTAGTAATTTGATTTTGTGAGTTTTGAGGAGAAAAAATTCCAACAAATCGCACAATTTCAATATGAGTAGATAATTAACAAACTGAACTCGAAAATGTGTCCATATCACAAGCATGCCTTGCTTAAGGGCTGTCAGTCACATAAAAGAAATCAACAGTGTGCAAGTAGGTCAAGGTCATTTCCACTGACTTCCCTTTGTCAATATTTTCTAGAATTAGACCATAATCCAACTTGACCTGTATTTTGATACTAGACATATTCACAAGAAATACTGCATGGAGTGCATGTCTCTAAAGATTTTCTTAAAAATGAGCAGAGACCATTTATCTTATATATCATATAGTTGAAAGTATAAAAGGCCCGTACCTCTGCCAATAACTTCTAGAATTATACCATATTCAAACTTGACCTGTACTTCAATACTAGACAATCATATTCATAACAATTATGGATGGAGTATCTCAAATGGTTTCTTTAAATTGAGCAGAAAGCACTTCTCATATATAATACATTTGAAAGTATAAAAGGCCCACAACACTCAGTGATTTTGTTACCTACGAGTCCCGCTTCTAGGATTCATAATATTTGCTAGGGACTCACAATTAAAAAATATGTGCATCCACACGACGCATAGAAATCCCAGTGGGGTTCAAATAGTTCTAGTTATTATAATGGTGTGAACCTGCATGTTTTCCAAATCCCTGTGTTTTTTTAAAATGTTGGGGTATATCTCCCAGCAATAGAAAGCCAATCTGACCAATCATAATCAAGGTTGTTAATTCTGATTCATTCTTTCAGTCTGTTTTGACAGACAAGCACATGTCCTTCCTGTAAATGCCGAGTTTTTACAGAGCACCGATGGCTGATCTGGAGTTGTTTAGCTATTTCTCTTTCTAAATATTTGAAAATGTGCAAAAGTAGTAGTAAATTCAGATGGTAGGTATACATTTCGCTCAATATTTATTCTGAAAAAGATGAGGCCCTCTTTGGTCTTCAAAATTATGGAAAATACTAATATTAAAGGCTGCCAAAGTTGAGGGAAGATTTAGGTAGTCAAAAATATAAAAAACAAAAACAATTGTGAATCACAACGGGAATAAAAGTTTTTTCAAAGGACTCATAAAAAGCTGTCAGTCCCAGGACTCAAAATAACTGTAAAAAAATCACTGAAGTTTTCTAATATTGTGTAGAATTTCACCATACTCAAACTTGGCCTTTATTTTGATACTACACATATTTGCACCATATATGGACAGTGTATCTGAAAGTTTTTTTGTTTTTTTAAATTAGTGTAAATAATGTGGGACAGACGGACGGAGTGCAATCCTATTAGTCCCACTCCAGTTTCAACAGTTCGGGATTAAAATAAACACAGGAAAGGAATATAAAGCAAGTGTAAAATATGACACAGATATTGGTTATTAGATATTGGTTATTATACAACTTTTCAGTTAAATGTATTGAAACAGCAAAACATTAAAGTTCTCCGGCCATGTTTTTGTTTCCAGACAAAGCATATCAAAATACTTATAATGGGCCATATTTTGGACCAAATATAACAAAATTTCAAAACCTCCGAGAAAAAATATCTTTGTCTTTTCATCTTACTTAATGTTGATTTTCATCTTACTAATGTTGATTAACTATACTTAAGCCTTTAGTAGAATAACGAAGAAAAGAAGAATACACCAAATTATTTTACCTTTTATATACATGAAGATTTAAAGTAAAAATAATATTGTATTAATAAATCAAGGTGGTAATTTTTAATGTTTGATAACAACTTTAAGATTGCGGCACGTCTCTTAAAGGGACACACGGCAATCTTGATTATTAAAAACTCACGGTGTCCTGTTAACATAACTTGTATATTGTTCAACCATTAATATAAATTCTAAGAATAGAATAAAGCAAATTCTTTTTGCATATTATTAACTGTTGATTATATTCCACCAATAATATATTTTAACCTCTGTTTGAATAAGACGAAACAATGAAAACTCTTCTTTTTTTTTTAATTATATGCAAGCAGGCTTAAAGTCAAAATGATACCAGATAAATAAATTGAGACGCTAATTTCACTGCTTGATAAACACTTCAAGATTGCCGTATGTCCCTTTGAAAGTACAAAATGTCAATCTACAGTTGTGAAATACAGTGTTTCTAATAGCTTCTTGTCAAAAAGTGAAATTGCCTTATTTCCTCAGACCATTAGTTGTCCATGTAAAACATTGTTAGAAATTATTACCCAAAATGCATTGCAAGACACTATTAGGAGGTTTAAGATCAATAAGCGAACAATATCACATAAAAAGATTCTCATTCAGAATACGTTTATTTCAGCACTTAAGGATTATATTGATATCCTTTATGAAAGTAGCGATACAAACGGTGATTTACTTTTAAGATTAATTCTCCCATTAAGGGCTGGTTATGACAAATTTATGACAGCGACCAACTGGTCTCACCTCAATTTCACAACATTAAGATCCCTATCAAGGAAGTCATCGGTCCTGGACCATTTGGCTTAATCGGAAAAAGATCCCCTTTATCACTTTCTCAGGCTGATCGTTATGAAGGCCTCTTTTCCATAATCTTTATATTTAAAATTATCCTGACAAAGGATGCTGAAGAACATTTGACACATTTGAGCTGCCACAGTCGAGAGTGTAAAAGCGCCGAGTTTGAACTTTACCTTCTCGCTTCTTGCAGCTGCAAGTTCAAATCCCACTAGGAGCTCGACTTATCAATGAGAAAGTGTCGATTTTTACAGCCGGCAGGAGGTATACACTACTGGCTCTACCCAAGAATAAGTGGGTTATAGATCTGCCGCCACCAACACGAATGTTGGCCGGTGACATCACCATTCATATGCAATTGCCAACCAGATATTCACTAGTCATGTTGACAACAGAAACCTTCCACTGACCCATACAGGGTTGGTGGGCAACTTTAGATAACAATATATACATTGTTTTGTTAAAAGTTTGTATGAAAATCGACCATCATATACAGCCTATAATGTGCTGAAAAGCCTAAAATGTGCTGAAAAGCCTAAAAAATGTGCTGAAAAGCCCAAAAATGTGCTGAAAAGCCTAAAATGTGCTGAAAAGCCTAAAATGTAAAATTTGCTGAAAAGCCAAAAATGTGCTGAAAAGCCTAAAATGTGCTGAAAAAAGGATGTTAAACACCAAATAAAGAAACGGACAACCAGTACATATAAATAATAAAATTAAATAAATCTGACATCAAAAAAACAAACGAAACTAGGACACCTACCAAAACTGAACAAGTTTGTACCAAGAATTATTATCCTAACACAATTTTAAGTTTTCGTTGCGAAATAAATCCATGCACAGATTGACATCTTTTCAATTGTTTAACAAATATATATAAAACACAAGTCGACAATAAATAGTGGACATGTAACTTGTTTTAACCTGGGGGAGACTTTAATGAAATGGTTTTTGAAAGAAAAAACTAATGAACCAAGGCCCGCTCAATCACATCAGGTAATTGTTAACGTTTCAATTAATCGACATCTAGTCAGAAGGTAATGAAGTATAGCATGAAAAAAGTTCCATTAGAAAACACTGGGAAATATATTTTAATAGTATGCGTGTACATGTACGTTAATAAAGCTAGTCTATTCGTGTAAAATAAAAGAGTATACACCAGTTATTTTCTCACAGGTCTTAAATTGTGCAGACCATAATTAAACTGTAATTAAAAGCTTAACAATTAAGTGCTGAAAGTGGGCAAACTATCCAGATACTGTTCTTATTATAGTAACCATAGCAAGTGTAAGGCAAAGTGTGCTGATATTGTTCTAATATTACTAATTATGGCAAAGTGTGCTGATATTGTTCGAATATTATTAATTATGGCAAAGTGTGTTGATATTGTTCTTTGTTTATAAATAAGGCAAAACGAGCTGATATTGTTCTTATAATGTAATTAAGTCAAAGTGTGCTGATAATGTTCTTATAATAGTAATTAATGCAAAGTGTGCTGATATTGTTCTTATAATAGTCATTAATGCAAAGTGTGTTGATATTGTTCTTATAATAGTAATTAATGCAAAGTGTGCTGATATTGATCTTATAATAGTCATTAATGCAAAGTGTGCTGATATTGATCTTATAATAATCATTAATGCAAAGTGTGCGGATATTGTTCTTATAATAGTCATTAATGCAAAGTGTGCTGATATTGATCTTATAATAGTCATTAATGCAAAGTGTGCTGATATCGATCTTATAATAGTCATTAATGCAAAGTGTGCTGATATTGTTCTTATAATAGTCATTAATGCAAAGTGTGTTGATATTGTTCTTATAATAGTCATTAATGCAAAGTGTGCTGATATTGATCTTATAATATTCATTAATGCAAAGTGTGCTGATATTGTTCTTATAATAGTCATTAATACAAAGTGTGCTGATATTGTTCTTATAATAGTCATTAATGCAAAGTGTGCTGATATTGTTCTTATAATAGTCATTAATGCAAAGTGTGCTGATATTGATCTTATAATAGTCATTAATGCAAAGTGTGCGGATATTGTTCTTATAAAAGTCATTAATACAAAGTGTGCTGATATTGATCTTATAATAGTCATTAATGCAAAGTGTGCGGATATTGTTCTTATAATAGTCATTAATACAAAGTATGCTGATATTGATCTTATAATAGTCATTAATGCAAAGTGTGCGGATATTGTTCTTATAATAGTCATTAATGCAAAGTGTGCTGATATTGATCTGATATTAGTCATTAATGCAAAGTGTGTTGATATTGTTCTTATAATAGTCATTAATACAAAGTGTGCTGATATTGATCTTATAATAGTCATTAATGCAAAGTGTGCTGATATTGATCTTATAATTAAGAAATAATAAATATGTATCTGTGTTTTATTGGTGAATAAAATACAGTTAGGAGTTCAGATGCTTAGTAATTAAATCACCGATAAAATACAGGCACGCATTTATTATTTCAATTCTAACACAATAATAACCCCATGGTTTACGCTATTGTTGAGGCACTATATATTATCTCGGAGGTCAAGATAATCAGGCTGCTATGTTTACAGGCTGTTCCATTGGGCTCCCCTGTATGCAAAGTTCTGCGTTTCAATACACTAGTAGTCAGGTGAAAAACAATTAAGTCATTGCTTACGTCATATAACTTGCGCTGTATGACGTCAAACATTCTCAGCTTGTTCAAGATGCTTATTAATGTTATATGTACTGATGCATATGATGGGTTTATATCGGGGGTGTTCACCATATTGGGAGCATGGCAAGTTTGTTGTAATTAACATTTCATTAGAATTACTGTTGAGTTTGTCTTCGCGACGTATATTTACCAAGTGACGTCATGTAACGTGCCACTTCCAACGGATGAAATATACGCGGGGAATTAATGGAACAGCTGTATTTTATCGTAGAATAACATACAGCTGTCTCTCTTCTTTGTGTATATGAAAGACTGCGGAGGTCGTGTTAGAATAGTCATTAATGCAACGTGTGCTGATACTGATCTTATAATAGAAATTAATGCAACGTGTGCTGATATTGATCTTATAATAGTCATTAATGCAAAGTGTGCTGATATTGATCTTATAATAGTCATTAATGCAAAGTGTGCTGATATTGATCTTATAATAGTCATTAATGCAAAGTGTGCTGATATTGATCTTATAATAGTCATTAATGTAAAGTGTGCGGATATTGATCTTATAATAGTCATTATTACATACGTTACTATAAATAGTAACAGATTTTAATAGAAAAACAATCATTATCAATCCTTTTTCAAAATCCATAATGGCACACTGTGCCATTATGGATTATGGAAAATTGGCACAGTAGTAACAGAGTCTCCGCACGCGAAGACGTTAACGTCATATCGCGAAGACGTTGACGTCATCAAAAAACACAAAGACTCGAGTGGAGCGTTAAAATGGCTGCGAAGCAGACATTAAAAATGCTTGCAGATAGTTTACTTCATATAGACGGAATGATAAGTAAACAAAGGCAAGAAGAGGACACATACGACTTCGTAAACAGAATGAAAAATACAAATACAAAATCAAAAACTAAATCAGATTTGAAAAGGGCGAGAGAATGGCTGCAAAGTGTCGGAGAAGAACGTGACATAATTGAAATCCCTCCCAAGGAATTGAACGTTTTGTTGGCGAGAATGTTTATTAACATACGAAAAATAGACAACGGTGAATACGAGCCAGACACTGTCAAGGGGATTCAAAGCAGCATCCACAGATACCTGATAGACAACAACTACGGTAGTAACATTCTGACAGATCTAGACTTCAAGCACTCCAGAGATGTGATGGATAGCAAGAGAAAACTACTGAAAGGAGAAGGCTATGGAAACAAAAAGAATAGAGCAGATCCTATCACAGATGACGAGTTGAATATTTTGCGCAGGAAATGTCTCCTTGGTAGTGGTACGTATATCTACGTGATTTATATTTGTATTGGTTTTACAAACAGCAAAATCTAAGATATTCACAAATATTACACATTCCTTTTCCCTGTCAAAATCAATCGATCGATACTGCAACACCCCCTTTCGAAGATTATGTTCAGGTTTCCTGGGTAGAACCAGTACTAAGCAATATATTTTCTCAATACCGATTCCTACGTCACAAAATCGATGACAAAATAATTTCAGTTTACAAATAACATGACCTTATGTGTAGATCTATTTGATTACTCATGAATCGTAGTACTAGCATATTTGCCACACAATACACTTTAGCTTTATTCCCTTATTTCAGAGAATCCAGAGGCTTTGTCAAACGCAATGTGGCTAAATAATACCACACATTTCGGACTTCGTGGTCGTCAAGAACATACTACGATGCTGTGGGGAGACATTGAGCTGTGTGGAACATCAACAGGGGTGAAATACCTGGCGTTCACAGAGAGATGAACAAAAACTAGAAATGGCATTTCAAGCGACCCCCGTGCCTTTCTTCCAAAGATGTTTGAACAACCAGGTATTCTACATTTAAAAGTAAAACAAGAAATATATATCTCTGATATCAAAAGTTCTTGTTTTTTTTTTATATTCAAGAGAAAATCGATAATTACAGAGGTATGACCATTTTACGAGAGTTTTCAGAAACAGACAGATAAAATATGTTTTCCTGCATATTTAGATTTACCAAAGAAATATGACTCCTTCAAATCTCTAATACCTGTATCTAAGTAAGCAGCTAGAGCCACATTTTAATATTTTCAGATGACGAGTTTTGTCCTGTTAGACTGTATAAACTTTACGCTGAAAAAAGACCAGAGGAAATGCGCAAACCGGATGCAAGGTTTTATGTTGCTGTCAACCCTAATTATGGCAAAAAGAGTAAAGATGGTGCGGCGTGGTTCATAAACGGTCCAATGGGGAAGAACAAAATCGGACAAATTGCAAAGACAATGAGTGAAAAGGGTGGACTCTCTGGAAGGCATACTAATCACTCTGGACGGAAAACAACTATAACAAAGTTGATGGATGCCCAGGTCGCACCTACCGATGTAGCACAACTGTCGGGGCATAAAAACCTGCTGAGTTTAAATCACTATAACACAGTGAGTCTTCGTAAGCAGCAAGAAATGTCAACAATACTGCACAAAGTCTCTGGAGCTGGTGATAATTCAAAACACAGCCACTTAGCTTCTACAAGTCACATTAACAAAGGGTCATCCATTGATGACAGTTATGTCAAAAATGATAACAGTTTGTCAGACGACAAATTAGTGTGTGATTCCCAGGAACTTGACACGGCATTGCAGGCCATTACACGTTATGAAAACCCTGAAATTGAGGGAGCCCAAGTTGTGAATTTGCCAATTATTCACAATTCCGATGGCTCATTATCTGTCCAAGAGAGCAAAAAAAGCCCCAAGTCGTTGTTTGTTAACTGCAATTTCCATTGCCCGGTGAATATAGTGTTCAAATAAGACAAGGAAAAAAACACCTGATATATAACGTTATTTATTAAATTAATATTAATGGAATTCATTTATTTTCCACGTCACGTGTTTGCATCTTACTTATATGTTTAAATTTTACCGTACTGTTAAAATATTGATGTATATTCATGATTTTCCATTGCCAAAATGTTGAGATTTGACCTTATTTTCATCTTAGGTGATAAAATGTGTGTTACTCGATTTTATCCTTAGCCTAACTTTTAAATTCCTTAATTATAACAGTAAACTTGGTTGAACAATGCTCCTGTTGTTCTTTTTCATTTTTTCCATTTATAATAAGGTATGTAATCAAAAGGTAAATATACGGCCGTGGTAAAAAGGTAAAAATCGGTACTCTTCACGCGATAACGTCAACGTCATATCGCGAAGACGTTGACGTCATCAAGAAACACAAAGACGTCATCAAATGATCCTGTTCTTTTTCTTTCTTTTTTCTTTTTTCTCCATTTTATAGTAACGTATGTAATAAAAAGGTCAATATACGGGCGTGGTGTGCCTTTTGTCGATAATGGCACACCTAGTGCCGCAATGGCCCTCGGGCTAAAGCCCAGTGTGCCTTTTGTCGATAATGGCACACCTAGTGCCGCAATGGCCCTCGGGCTAAAGCCCGAGGGCCATTGCGGCACTAGGTGTGCCATTATCGACAAAAGGCACACCACGCCCGTATATTAACCTCTAATTAATGCAAAGTGTGCCGATATTGATCTTATAATAGTCATTAATGCAAAGTGTGCGGATATTGATCTTATAATAGTCATTAATGCAAAGTGTGTTGATATTGTTCTTATAATAGAAACCAATGCAACATGAGCTGATATTGATCTTATAATAGTCATTAATGCAAAGTGTGTTGATATTGTTCTTATAATAGAAACCAATGCAACATGAGCTGATATTGATCTTATAATAGAAATTAATGCAAAGTGTGCTGATATTGTTCTTATAATAATAATTAACACAAAGTGTGCTGATATTGTTCATGAAATAATAATTAACGCAAAGTGTGCTGATATTGCTTTTATAATAATAATTAACACAAAGTGTGCTGATATTGTTCATGAAATAATAATTAACGCAAAGTGTGCTGATATTGCTTTTATAATAATAATTAACGCAGAGTGTGCTGATATTGCTTTTATAATAATAATTAACACAAAGTGTGCTGATATTGTTCATGAAATAATAATTAACGCAAAGTGTGCTGATATTGCTTTTATAATAATAATTAACGCAAAGTGTGCTGATATTGCTTTTATAATAATAATTAACAAAAAGTGTGCTGATATTATTCTTTATTAATAATGAAGGTAATGTGTGCTGACAGGAGCATTTGGAGGATATGAAACATTGAAGATTATAAGGTCCAATATAACTGATTTATATAGCATGTACATATGTTTAGACAGCATCAAAAGTTAGTCAGTATAACATGAAACTCATTATTTTTAATGTCCATGAACTGTCCGATTTAAGGGTGACTCGCTTAACTTTTAAGAAATGTCATCCCATTTACATCCCACTATATCAGAATGACTGACATCATGTCATGTAGCATACGACAGCCTATCAGGGAACAATGCTAATTGAAATGTTAATGAACAGTTTGCTGAATATATAATTAAGAACAATATTGTTTATGTTAAATAAGCTTGAAGATTATGCCCACACTATGGCATGTAATATCTCACATAGTTTAGAATATTTTATCTGTAAAAAATATAAATATGTTTACAAATTCTGCCATCCAATTTGTGTTTTCTTTGATTCCTAAGCACCAATGGAATGACTCCCTTTACATATGTTTAATCATTATTATTAGTGGGCTCTTGTTCTATTGTTTGGGGCGCTTGTTTCAGCCAGTTGAATTGGGGTTTTAAGGCGCACTAACCATGAAAGGTTATATGGCGCCTAAAAGGAATGAACATGCCAGGCTCATCCTCCATGTATATCGATATAAAATATGGAGAATGAGCCTAGAACCTTTTCAGTTGCTGCAAATTCTATTGTAGACACTCCATTTACGCTGGAGCCACGTTAGTTTTTCTGCCACTGCTCTAGTGATTTGAGCGAGATGGCACCTGAAACATAATGCAGGGGTCATGATGAAGACCTTAAATGAGCATGAACAAAAAATAATAAAATAAACATGAATTTGGTGGGGTTCTTAGTAACCCATCTGCCTACCCCTCCAACGGGATCTGCAGTGGCCCTATGCTTTGCCCTGGAACAAACAAGGCCCGCAGAACCACACGGGCCAGCCAAAGGGCTTTTGGACTTTTCAGATAAAGTTTGACTGTACCAAACTAAGTTATATATCAGTTAAACAGACATTTTCAGTGCTATATAAAACCGTACATTTCAAAATCAGTTGAGAAATAAAAAATTCACGTGTAAAGTTTGTTTTTGGACTGATAGGGTATTTTCATTGCAAAATTCGGCTGCATCAAACATTATTTTTTTTAGAACTTTCAATGGTTTTAATGTACAGGGTGAATGTAGGAGACCCTAAACATCCCAGCAATAAGGAGTTAATTTAAATCAGAAAAACCCTATCAAAAAAAAAAGAAGCTTTTTGACTGTAAATGTTTATCTCTCAGCTGATTTTCAAAACTAAGGTATTTTTTATTTACAACTAAACATTCCAGACCAAAACAATACGGTAAGTATTTTATATATTATGACAAATTTAGATTTATTTATTTTTTAGTGTGACATCTCACAAGTGCTCTGAGTAAATTGTTCTATTAATAGAGACATTTACAGGAAAAATTAAAACATTTTAATGTGTCTAGTTAATATTTACTGTTATTGTATTTGTCTGGAAAAAGCAATGAAATCACTAGTTATTTGAGCAATATCTTGTCACTGCCCACACTCGACTGCACACAATGACACTTTTTGAATGCCATAAACGAAAGGCGAAAAAATCAAACGTATAAAAATCAACCAATTCTCATTAAATAGCTGTAAATTTTCAGCACAATTGCGAACTAAAACTGTTGCCAATGCCTGCTGGCAAAATTCTAATTGATTTCATGTTCAAGACACATTAAAACCGTAAAAGATTGCCCAAATCATCATAATCACACAGCTATTCTTTTATGACAAAATAAATATGAAATAATACGAAAGAGAGTTATTTGATCAATTATTATCAATTAAACAAACGTACATACAAATATGAAATAATAATAAATTAGACATGCCTTATGTTCAAATCAAGGGCTCATTGCTAAACTGTTCTAATTGTTCTTTATTTATACATAGTAACAACGGTTTTGCATTCAACTCTCGAAATGCGAACCGTTTAATTTTAATAAAGGTTTGGTGAGCACGAGGAATGAGAAAGATTATTTTTGACTTAAGGCTATTTTTTATCACCCATTGTTACAAAGTTGTCCATCGTTATCAATTTGGATTGATACAAGTTTATCTCACGGATGACAGAGAAACAATGACTTTGCCATTTCACCTTTGTTTTTATTAAAAGTCAGAGGTGGTCCCTTTTAGTTCTTGAGCTGGCTGTAGACCCCCCTCCCCCCCCAGGGGGAATTTTGTAGGGTATGATTTTCTGAAAGAACAAACATTAAGCTTCAAAATGAGACATGTGTGCCATCTGAGCGTTGGGGCTTTAGTGAGTTTTGGGGGAAAACGTTGCGTTTTTAGACGAAAATCGCCAAAATCTGGAATTATTTTTTAGAAAAAGAATGGAAGATGTTAGAACCAATTTGAATAGATGGAATCTTTCTCGGAACGCATCTCTACATGTCCCACTATATAATTTATGGATCCGATACTTAAATATTGAGATTTTGGGTAAAAATGTTAAAAAATTGAATAAAATCGCTGATTTCTGTAATACATTGGGGATATTTAATTAAAAATTAGAAATATATCTAATACAATAGAAAAAAGAAATATTGTAATCTTTTTGGGCAGGGCAAGGTCCAGTGGTTAAAAAGAAAAAAGTTCCAAACCGCTTGATGTTTGGAAATGCCTTAATTTTGGGGCGAAAAATGTGTATTTTTGTCAAAAATCGCCGGAATCTGGAATTATTTTTTAAAATTAGTTTCAACATAAATTGATCAAATTGAAGCAATAAAATGTTGTACAGCATATATATTCAAGTTTTTCCTGGCATCATATATAACATATGTGCTCAAATATTGGCATTTTAGGGCAAAATGTTGGAAAAAATGACAAAACTCACTGATTTCTGTAAACCATTTTGGGTATTGGGTTACAATTTAGATTTTTTTTATTTAATACAATAGAATAAAGACATATTGTAACATTTTGGATAGACAAAGGTCCAATTATTAAGTAGAAAAAATTCATGAACCATATGATGTTTAAAATATTGCCTTAATTTTCAGGCGAAAAATGTGTATTTCCGTAAAAAATCAACGGAATCTCCAATTATCTTTTGAAAATAGTTTGAACATAAACTTATCAAATTGAAGCAATAAAATGTTGCACACTACATATCCAAGTCGTTTATTGTATCAGATATAATATATATGCTCAAGTATTTATATTTTAGGGCAAAATGTTGAAAAAATGACTAAAATCGCCGATTTCTGTAATGCATTGAGGTATTGGGAAACAATTAAAAGTGCATAGAAATAATGGGAAAAAAAATATTGTAACATTTTTGCAGTCCAATGTGCAATAATATACCAGAAAACCCATCAGAAGATGGTAAATGCTGCTTTATTTTGTTGGAGGAAAATGTGTTTTTAATAAAACATAAACGAAATCTGGATTGTTTTCTTCAAAAAGTAATTTAAACATACATGTTACAACGACATATCGCCAGATGAGAGAAAAAAGTGCCGTCTTTCTTCTATGGAACATTCCTATTCTCACCTGGCGATATTGCCATTGACCCATCATATGTTTCCAAGGAGTGCATGGCAGGCTGACATTTTATTTGCTCAAACAAGCCTGCTCTAGCTGGTACCTTATGAGAATTTGTTAAAAAATGGCATGACAGAACCTCCCGAACAATACAACACATCATTTACTGTTTTTTGAGCTGGCTGTAGACACCCCCCTCCTCCCGAACTCAGGTAGCCCTCCCCTTATACGGTCTAGCGACCGAGTGCCACGCCGTTGAGTCACAAAACCTGTGGGTCGGCCAAGCGGCCATCGGCATTGGGTCGCTCAAGGCTATTTCTCTCTATATAACTATACTGTATATAGCTCTAGGTTCTATGTTCGAGACCCGAACTCGGGAAGCCATCCCACTGAAACGACCTAGGGATTGAGTGCCACGCATAGCGAGAACCGTTGCCGCCGGCTGACCACCGTTCCCGTTGGGTCACAATACCTGTGGGTAGGCCCAGCGGCCGTCGGCTGCGGGTCGTTCAAAGCTATGTACTATATAGCTCTATGTGGCATGTTTGAGACACGAACTCAGGCAGCCTTCCCCCTGATACGACCTAGGGACCGAGTGCCACGCGTAGCAAAGACCGTTGCCGACGGCTGGCCACTGGTCCCGTCGTGTCATAAAATATGTGGGTCGGCCGAGCGGCTATCGGCCGAAGGTCGTTAAACGCTATTTCCCTCTATTTAACTGTATATAACTCTATGTTACATGTTCAAGAATCGAACTCGGGTAGCCCACACGGTGACACCTTGATAAGACCTAGGGACCATGTACCACGCATAGCGGGGACCTTTGCCGACGGCTGGCCACCGGTCCCGTTGTGTCACAAAATATGTGGATCGGTCCAGCGGCCATCGGCCGATGGTCGCTCAACACTATTTCTCTCTATACATATATAACTATACTGTATAAAGCTCTAGGTGAGTTACGAGGTTCGAGACCCGAACTCGGGTAGCCTCCCCACTGATACAGCCTAGCGATTGAATGCCACGCGTTGCCGGGACCTTTGCCAACGGCTGCCCACTAGTCCCGTTGCGTTGTGTCACCCAATCTGTGTCGGCCCAGCGGCCGTCGGCCGAAGGTTGTTCAACGCCATATCCTTCTATATAACTGTATATAGCTCTATGTGCCATGTTCGAGACTCGAACTCGGGTAGCCCTCACCCTGATAAGGCCTAGACACCATGTACCACGCATAGCGGAGACCTTTGCCGACGACTGGCCACCAGTCCCGTTGTGTCATAAAATATGTGGATCGGTCCAGCGGCCATCAGCCGATGTTTACTCAATGCTATTTCCCTCTATACATACATAACTATACTGTATAAATCTCTAGGTATGTTACGAGGTTCGAGACCCGAACTCGGGTAGCATCCCCCCTGATACAGCCTAGCGATTGAATGCCACGCGTTGCCTGGACCTTTGCCGACGGCTGCCCACTAGTCCCGTTGTGTCACCCAATCTGTGTCGGCCCAGCGGCCATCGGCCGAAGGTTGTTCAACACTATATCCTTCTATATAACTGTATATAGCTCTATGTGCCATGTTCGAAACTCGAACTCGGGTAGCCTTTCTCTTAATATGGACTAGCGACCGAGTGCCACATGTACTGGGGACCTTTGCCAACAGCTGGCCACCGGTCCCGTTGTGTCGTAAAATCTGTGGGTCGGCCCAGTGGCCGTACGCAGAGCGTCGCTCAACACTATTTCTCTATTTATAACGTATACTGTATATAGCTCTATGTATCATGTTCGAAATACCGGTAACGTGATAAAGTCCAAGTCGCCAGTTGGTACACGTACATGTTCCAAAATGCTCTACACATAATGGGCTTTCAGAAAAATAGGGTGTACAAAATTCCCCTTGGGGTGAGGGTTACTCCTACTAGCTTACAGTCTATTTTCTATTGTACCAGTATTATATATTTTTCTAGATTTTAACCCCATACCTGCAATGGATTGCAGAAATAGTGATTTTGGTCCTTTTTTCCAACATATTTCAGCAGATATGTTATATATGATGCAAGAAAACACTTGAATATGTATGCTGTGCAACATTATATAACTTCAATTTGATAAGTTTATGTTAAAACTATTTTCAAAAATAATTCCAGATTCCGTCGATTTTTGACAAAAATACACATTTTTCGCCTAAAAAATAAGGCATTTTCAAGCATCATACGGTTCGGGAATTTTTTTCTACTTAATAATTGGACCTTTGTCTATCCAAAAATGTTACAATGTGTCCTTATTCAATTGTATTAAATTTGTTTCTATATTTTAACCCAATAACCCAATGGATTACAGAAATCAGTGATTTTTGTCATTTTTTCCAACATTTTGCCCTAAAATGCCAATATTTGAGCACATATGTTATATAATGTGTCAGGAAAAACTTGAATATGTATGCCGTGCAACATTCTATTGCTTCAGTTTGATAAGTTTATGTTCAAACTAATTTCAAAAAATAATTCCAGATTCCAGCGATTTTTGACAAAAATACACATTTTTCGCCCCAAAATTAAGGCATTTCCAAACATCATGCGGTTTGGGACTTTTTTCTACTGAATCACTGGACCTTACCTTGCCCAAAAAGGTTACAATATTTCTTTTTCTATTGTATTAGATATTTTTATATTTTTTAGTTAAATATCCCCAATGTGTAATACATTGGAAATCAGCAATTTTATTCAATTTTTTAACATTTTTACCCAAAATCTCAATATTTAAGCATCGGATCCACAAATTATATTTTGGGACACGTAGAGATGCGTTCCGAGAAAGATTCCATCAATTCAAATTGGTTCTAATATATTTTATTATTTTTCTAAAAAATAATTCCAGATTTCGGCGATTTTTGTCTAAAAACGCAACGTTTTCCCCCAAAACTCACTAAAGCCCCAACGCTCAGATGGCACACATGTCTCATTTTGAAACTTACTGTATGTTCTTTCAGAAAATCATACCCTACAAAATTCCCCCTGGGGGGGGAGGGTTTCTCCTACTAGCTCACAGCCTATTTATCCCTGCATGATCAGATGACATCTAAGACTAGTTACTCATTGGATAATAATTTAATAAATGAATTAATAATCAAAATTTTTTTTAATAGTGTCGACAGTCTATTTTTGAGGATGTACACTGGCTTCAGAGCATGACTTAACATATATAAAATTATGACTTTTTAGAATAGAGACACCTAATGACATCTAAACAGCCAAGCCTGGTGTAAGGTGCTGTATTTTTTTTAATTATATGCAAGCAGATTTAATACTGGATTAATAAATCATGGTGCTAATTTTAATGCTTTAAGATCAAGATTGCTGCATGTCAATTTAATGAATCTGGTATGTGTTTATTAATTTTTTTCTGATACATTTAGAGCAAATGTGCATACATAGAGCAAATGCGCAAACATTTGTGTTTTTCCTGGAATGCAAATAACCATCTAGACTTTATGTTCATTGCCTTGCCCGTTACCACAAGAAAGACATAAAACAGTAAAACCCTCCTTCGCACAAACATTAAAAGTACAACACTGTCTAAATAGGTATAATACCAAGAAGACATCCATACAAACATTGTATATTCATCCGAATGACTTGTGCTTTTTAACGTCCATTACTGTCATACTTTTTTCCATCGTAGGTCACAGGAATACATTTTTTGACAGCGCCATCATAAACCAGTCAATTAGCAGCGTACCTGAGACACTGAACTAGTCAAAAAAGTAATCTGTGAATAGAGAAAAACAAGCAGACAGGGAGATATGGGGCCTTGAGCTGTCAAATGGGGTTAGAAAAATAGAAAGTTTATGTTAATAGCCATGTTTTTTAACAGTTTCTGTCCACATACAGCTACATCAACTATATGTTTTGCACCCCATGTAATGGTCAACTGACCTCACTGCCTTTGTATCGAGGTGCGAATGTGAAACTGTTTTAACTGTATATAAATAAAGAACGAGATGCAGTAGTTTTGCATTGAGTCGTAAGTATGATGTTTCAAGGTCAGGCTAAGCCTATAACTCATGCGGAGTGTGTTGTCTAGTGGTAGAGCGTGAGACTCCAGATCTAAAGGTGTGGGGTTGATCCTTGTCATGGCCACAATATTCATCCTTGATAAAGGTGCTTAATCCACACTGCTTAGTCCTAAGTCTTATATGGAGTGTTTTCTTGTGGTAGAGTATGGATCCAGATCGAAAGGTTAATCGCAGGCTGATCTGGGTTTACAATGGACCCAAGGCTGTTATAGTCGTGCTTAGGGGGTTAAGGGTTAAAGCATTTGGTCCCTTAATATAGGTGTTCTATAGCACAGTTATGACTGTATAGCTATAGACAGAATAGTCTAAATCACATACATTTGTTTTCCTGATTCTGAAAATCTCTTGCCAGTTTTTCTCAAAATGATGTACAGTATTTCCCATTATAGTAGTGTCCAGGAGCTGTGCAAAATGATGTACAGTATTTCCCATTATAGCAATGCCCAGGAGCTGTGCAAAATGATGTACAGTATTTCCCATTATGGTAGTGCCCAGGAGCTGTGCAAAATAATGTACAGTATTTCCCATTATAGTAGTGCCCAGGAGCTTTTCCCATTATAGTAGTGCCCAGGAGCTGTGCAAAATGATGTACAGTATTTCCCATTATGGTAGTGCCCAGGAGCTGTGCAAAATGATGTACAGTATTTCCCATTATAGTAGTGTCCAGGAGCTGTGCAAAATGATGTACAGTATTTCCCATTATAGTTGTGTCCTGAGGAGCTGTGCAAACTGATCTACAGTATTTCCCATTATAGTAGTGCCCAGGAGCTGTGCAAAATGATGTACAGTATTTCCCATTATAGTAGTGCCCAGGAGCTGTGCAAAACGATGTACAGTATTTCCCATTATAGTAGTGCCCAGGAGCTGTGCAAAATGATGTACAGTATTTCCCATTATAGTAGTGCCCAGGAGCTGTGCAAAATGATGTACAGTATTTCCCATTATAGTAGTGCCCAGGAGCTGTGCAAAACGATGTACAGTATTTCCCATTATAGTAGTGCCCAGGAGCTGTGCAAAATGATGTACAGTATTTCCCATTATAGCAATGCCCAGGAGCTGTGCAAAATGATGTACAGTATTTCCCATTATAGTAGTGTCCAGGAGCTGTGCAAAATGATGTACAGTATTTCCCATTATAGTTGTGTCCTGAGGAGCTGTGCAAACTGATCTACAGTATTTCCCATTATAGTTGTGTCCTGAGGAGCTGTGCAAAATGATGTACAGTATTTCCCATTATAGTAGTGCCCAGGAGCTGTGCAAAATGATGTACAGTATTTCCCATTATAGTAGTGCCCAGGAGCTGTGCAAAATGATGTACAGTATTTCCCATTATAGTAATGCCCAGGAGCTGTGCAAAATGATGTACAGTATTTCCCATTATAGTAGTGTCCAGGAGCTGTGCAAAATGATGTACAGTATTTCCCATTATAGTTGTGTCCTGAGGAGCTGTGCAAACTGATCTACAGTATTTCCCATTATAGTTGTGTCCTGAGGAGCTGTGCAAAATGATGTACAGTATTTCCCATTATAGTAGTGCCCAGGAGCTGTGCAAAATGATGTACAGTATTTCCCATTATAGTAGTGCCCAGGAGCTGTGCAAAATGATGTACAGTATTTCCCATTATAGCAATGCCCAGGAGCTGTGCAAAATGATGTACAGTATTTCCCATTATAGTAGTGTCCAGGAGCTGTGCAAAATGATGTACAGTATTTCCCATTATAGTAGTGTCCAGGAGCTGTGCAAACTGATCTACAGTATTTCCCATTATAGTAGTGCCCAGGAGCTGTGCAAAATGCAAAGGGGGAGCTCTTATCATATTTAAAAAAAAAGAAGACATTTTTTGTTGTTTTAAAAAAAAAAAGAGAAAAAGAAATGTCTAATTCTAAAGTTCAAAAGTGGGGCAGGGTGCTTCTATTATAGGTGGTTTTTAGCATGACTAATCAAAGAACAGAGAGCTTATGCCGTGGTGCAGCGTCCGGCCTCCGTCCGTCAACTTTGTAAATTTGTAGCGACTACTCCTCTAAAACTACTGGATGGATATTCATGAAACTTTACAGAAATGTTGCCCATGAAGTCTAGTTGATCCTAGCAAAATCCATGTTGATGTGAAACCCAACATGGCCACCAAAGCTAAAAATAGATTTTTAAAATACAAGTTTGTAGCGACTACTTCTTGAAAACTATAAGTGATATTGATATGGGACTTTTTCTAAAATGATCAGCATGACAAAGTCATGATGTTGATCCTAGTCGAACATTATTTTGATTCGACGTTAAACATGGCTGCCAGTGGCCATCTTTGTTTACAAAGAGTTATATAGTAAAAACTCGTAGCGACTACTCCTCTGAAACTACTTGACGAATGTTCATGAAACTTCACAGGAATGTTGCTCTTGATGTCTAGTTGATCCTAGAAAAATTTCAGGCTGGCCTGAAATTCAAGATGGCTGCCACGGCTAAAAATAAGTTTAAAATAAATAAATTTGTAGCGACTACTTCTTGAAAACTCTAAGTGATATTGATGTGGGACTTTTTCTAAAATGATCAGCATGTCATGACGTTGGTTCTTGTTGAAAATCGTTTTGATTCGATGTTAAACATGGCTGTCAGCGGCCATCTTTGTTTACATAGAGTTATCTAGTAAAAACTTGTAACGACTACTTCTCTGTAACTACTCAACGGATTTTCATGAATCTTTACAGGAATGTTGCTCTTGATGTCTTATTGATCCTAGCAAAATTTCAGGTTTGCCAGAAATTCAAGATGGCCACCATGGCTAAAAATAGTTTTTCAAAATTCAAAAAAACTCCTATGAAACTACTTGATGGATTTTCGTTATTAAAACTTCACAGGAATGTTGACCTAGCTATCAAAAATCTATCAGTAGAGCTTCAAGGTCATTGACCTCTTGTTATTATTACAGGGAATACAGCACTTTTATAATGATAAGACTCATCATTTGACTTCAAGGCACAATGTCATAAATCATGGATTAACAATTAATGAAAGCTGTTCTAATGATATTTTTTACAAACATAACCCAGAAAATCTCTGTGAACTATGCCAAAGATACGTAAGATTAGAAGAAGTCATTATCGTTATCATGTCAGTTAATTGAAAATCAATAATTAATTAGTGGCAACTTAAGACTATAAATCTGTTAACCATTAAATAGTTGTTTACATTGTCACAAAGTTTTGTGTTGAAAGGGTTTTGTCACTTAAGTAATTAATCATCACAATTATATAAGAACATAAAATTAAGTGATTTAAGCTCTGGTGATTTAATTACTCGCATCCAAACTCCCATCTGTATTTTATTCACAGATGAAATACAGGTATGTATTTATTGTTTTGATTCTAACACAACAATAACACCATTGTTTACGTTATTGTGGGGGCATATATTACCTAGGAGGTCAAGGTAGTACGGCTGCTATGTTTACAGGCTGTTCCATTGGGCGTCCCTGTATGCAAAGTTCTGCGCGGTACAGTATGTTTAATTATACTAGTAGTCACGTGACTGACAATTAAGTCATTGCTTACTTTATATAGCTTGCGCTGTATGACGTCAAACGTTCTCAGCTTGTTCAAGATGCTTATTAATGTTATATGTACTGATGTATATGATGGGCTTATATCGGGTGTATGCAAGGTTTGGGAGCATGGCAAGTTTGTTGTAATTAACAGTTCATTTAAATTACTGTCAAGTTCGTCTTCGTGACGTATATAATTTTACCAAGTGACGTCATGTAACGTGGCGCTTCTAACAGATGAAATATAAGCGAGGAATTAATGGAACAGGCGTATTTTATCATAGAATAACATACAGTTGTCTCTCTTCTTTGTGTATATGAAAGACTGTGCAGGTCGTGTTAGAATTTGGTTTAAAAGACAAGTGGAATTGGAACTGGATTTTATAGTTGCACCAAAAACTAAGGTCATCTGGCAACTTCTCAGGTTCCATTGGAGCAGGAAGACCCAGGTGCCCCTCTGGGTAACTTTCTTGCACGGGCCGGCACCTGGGTAAGAACCACCCACGTTCCACCAGCCAGCTGGATAGTTTACTCACATAAATATTCCTGGTCCCATGAGGGCTCGAACCCACAACGGTGAGGAGCAAAGATGATTTTTACATGAATTCTCATGTCTTATCAAAGATTTTAGGTCCATGGGACTTTTGTTATCAAGCAGAAATGAGGTTTATTTGCTTAGAAAAGCCTTACTCGATTCTTGACATTTTAAACATACTGAATTAAGTTATTTGAAAGCTCAGTGCGATCAGATATTATGATCTCTTTTGTCGCTCCATTTAATTTTGCTAAAATGACCTTTCATAAACCAATTGGCCAAATTTGACAAAAATTTCACATCACTAATAAACTACACTTTATACAGAAGAAACACTTGGCAACTTAAACTACACATTGTACAGAACAAACACTTAGTATCCTAAACCATACACACCACTTGGCAACCTAAACTACACATTGTAAAGAACAAACACTTGGCATCCTAAACTATACATTGTACAGAACAAACAATTGGTAACCTAAACTACACATTGTACAGAACAAACACTTGGCATCCTAAACTACACATTGTACAGAACAAACACTTGGCATCCTAAACTATACACTGTACAGAACAAACACTTAGTATCCTAAACTATACATTGTACAGAACAAACACTTGGCATCCTAAACTATACATTGTACAGAACAAACACTTCAAATCCTAAACTACACATTGTACAAAATAAACATATGGTATCCCAAACTACACATTGTACAGAACAAACACTTGGTATCCTAAACTACACAACAAACACTTGGTATCCTAAACTACACACTGTACACAACAAACACTTGCTATCCTAAACCATGCATTGTACAGAACAAACACTTGGTATCCTAAACTACACATTGTAAAAAATAAACACTGGGCATCCTAACTACACTTTGTACAGAACAAACAATTGGTAACCTAAACTACACATTGTACAGAACAAACACTTGGCATCCTAAACTACACATTGTACAGAACAAACACTTGGCATCCTAAACTATACATTGTACAGAACAAGCAATTGGTAACCTAAACTACACATTGTACAGAACAAACACTTGGCATCCTAAACTACACATTGTACAGAACAAACACTTGGCATCCTAAACTATACACTGTACAGAACAAACACTTAGTATCCTAAACTATACATTGTACAGAACAAACACTTGGCATCCTAAACTATACATTGTACAGAACAAACACTTCAAATCCTAAACTACACATTGTACAAAATAAACACATGGCATCCTAAACTACACTTTGTACACAACAAACACTTGGCATCCTAAACCATGCATTGCACAGAACAAACACTTGGTATCCTAAACTACACATTGTAAAAAATAAACACTGGGCATCCTAACTACACTTTGTACAAAACAAACACTTGGCATCCTAAACTACAAATCCTACAGAACAAACACTTTGCATCCATTGTAGAGAACAAACACCGGGCTTCGTAAACTTGCATTGTACAGAACAAACATTTGGCATCCTAAACTATACATTGTACAGAACAAATACTTGGTAACTTGAACTACACATTCTACAGAACAAACAAATGGCTTCCTAAACTATACATTGTACAGAACAAACACTTGGCATCCTAAACTATATTGTACAGAACAAACACTTGGCTTCCGAAACTATACATTGTAGAGAACAAACACTTGGTAACCTAAACTACACATTGTACAGAACAAACACTTGGCATTCTAAATTATACATTGAATAGAACAAACACTTGGCTTCCTAAACTATACATTGTACAGAACAAACACTTGGCTTCCTAAACTATACATTGAATAGAACAAACACTTGGCTTCCTAAACTATACATTGAATAGAAAAAACACTTGGCTTCCTAAACTACACATTGTACAGAACAAACACTTAGTATCCTAAACTATACACACCGCTTGGCAACCTAAACTACACTTTATACAGAACAAACACTTGGCATCTTAAACTATACATTGTCCAGAACAAACACTTGGTAACCTAAACTAGTATACATTGTACAGAACAAACACTTGACATCCTAAACTATGCATTGTACAGAACAAACACTTGGCTTCCTAAACTATACATTGCACAGAACAAACACATGGTAACCTAAACTACACATTGTACAGAACAAACACTTGGCATCGTAAACTATACATTGAATAGAACAAACACTTGGCTTCCTAAACTATACACTGTACAGAACAAACACTTGGCTTGCTAAACTATAATTGTACAGAACAAACACTTGGCATCCTAAACTATACATTGTACAGAACAAACACTTGGCTTCCTAAACTATACATTGTACAGAACAAACACTTCAAATCCTAAACTACACATTGTACAAAATAAACATATGGTATCCCAAACTACACATTGTACAGAACAAACACTTGGTATCCTAAACTACACAACAAACACTTGGTATCCTAAACTACACACTGTACACAACAAACACTTGCTATCCTAAACCATGCATTGTACAGAACAAACACTTGGTATCCTTAACTACACATTGTAAAAAATAAACACTGGGCATCCTAACTACACTTTGTACAGAACAAACAATTGGTAACCTAAACTACACATTGTACAGAACAAACACTTGGCATCCTAAACTACACATTGTACAGAACAAACACTTGGCATCCTAAACTATACATTGTACAGAACAAGCAATTGGTAACCTAAACTACACATTGTACAGAACAAACACTTGGCATCCTAAACTACACATTGTACAGAAACAAACACTTGGCATCCTAAACTATACACTGTACAGAACAAACACTTAGTATCCTAAACTATACATTGTACAGAACAAACACTTGGCATCCTAAACTATACATTGTACAGAACAAACACTTCAAATCCTAAACTACACATTGTACAAAATAAACACATGGCATCCTAAACTACACTTTGTACACAACAAACACTTGGCATCCTAAACCATGCATTGTACAGAACAAACACTTGGTATCCTAAACTACACATTGTAAAAAATAAACACTGGGCATCCTAACTACACTTTGTACAAAACAAACACTTGGCATCCTAAACTACAAATCCTACAGAACAAACACTTTGCATCCTGAACTATACATTGTAGAGAACAAACACCGGGCTTCGTAAACTTGCATTGTACAGAACAAACATTTGGCATCCTAAACTATACATTGTACAGAACAAATACTTGGTAACTTGAACTACACATTCTACAGAACAAACAAATGGCTTCCTAAACTATACATTGTACAGAACAAACACTTGGCATCCTAAACTATACATTGTACAGAACAAACTCTTGGCTTCCGAAACTATACATTGTAGAGAACAAACACTTGGCTTCCTAAACTATACATTGTACAGAACAAACACTTGGCTTCCTAAACTATACATTGAATAGAACAAACACTTGGCTTCCTAAACTATACATTGAATAGAAAAAACACTTGGCTTCCTAAACTACACATTGTACAGAACAAACACTTAGTATCCTAAACTATACACACCGCTTGGCAACCTAAACTACACATTATACAGAACAAACACTTGGCATCTTAAACTATACATTGTCCAGAACAAACACTTGGTAACCTAAACTAGTATACATTGTACAGAACAAACACTTGACATCCTAAACTATGCATTGTACAGAACAAACACTTGGCTTCCTAAACTATACATTGCACAGAACAAACACATGGTAACCTAAACTACACATTGTACAGAACAAACACTTGGCATCGTAAACTATACATTGAATAGAACAAACACTTGGCTTCCTCAACTATACACTGTACAGAACAAACACTTGGCTTCCTAAACTATAATTGTACAGAACAAACACTTGGCATCCTAAACTATACATTGTACAGAACAAACACTTGGCTTCCTAAACTATACATTGTACAAAACAAACACTTGGCATCCCAAACTATACATTGTTCAGAACAAACACTTGGCTTCCTAAATTATACATTGAACAAGAGGCCCAAGAGGGCCTGTGGACGCTCTACTGGCTAACATGGCTCTTATAACATCAATGAAGCGAGTGACTGCCATTAACTTTTTTTTGGAAGTTTCGGGAAAAAACAGCTTTTGAACTAAATCAAGGGCCATAACTAAAGAATCTGTTAAAGTTCAGAAAAATCAGATGAAAATGAAGACCCTACCTTTAACGAGGCAAAATATAGCATTTTTAACTAAATCAAGAGCCATAACTCCTCTGTTACTGGTCCGACTGGTCCAACATAGAGCTAAAAAAAAAAAAAAAAAAAAAATTAAAAGAAAAAATTAAAAAAATTAAAAAAAAAAAAAAAAAAAAAAAAAAAAAAAAAATTAAAAATAAAATAAAATAAAAAAATAAATATATTAATTTAAAAAAATAATTAAAAAAATAAAAGTTTGGTAACGATCGGATAAAAAATGAAGGCCCTCTCGTCTTAACGAGGCAAAATATAGCGTTTTGAACTAAATCAAGGGCCATAACTAAGTTATTACTGGTCCGATATGTTTGGTTTTCAAACTTGTCCGAGCTTTCATTGATATTAACAATCTGATAAAGTTTGGTAAAGATCGGATGAACAATGAAGCCCCAATCGTCTTAATGAGGCAAACTATAGCATTTTTAACTAAATCAAGGGCCATAACTCCGCTGTTACTGGTCCGATATGGCTAGTTTTCAAACTTGCTCGAGCTTTCATTGATATTAACAATCTGATAAAGTTTGGTAAATATCAGATGAACAATGAAGCCCCTATCGTCTTAACGAGGCAAAATATAGCATTTTTAACTAAATCAAGGGCCACAACTCTGCTGTTACTGGTCCGATATGGTTGGTTTTCGAACTTGTTCGAGCTTTCAATGACATTAACAATCTGATAAAGTTTGATAAAGATCGGATGAACAATGAAGCCCCTATCGTCTTAACGAGGCAAAATATAGCATTTTTAACTAAATCAAGGGCCATAACTCCGCTCTTACTATTTCGATATGGCTGGTTTTCGAACTTGTCCGAGCTTTCATTGATATTAACAATCTGATAAAGTTTGGTAAAGACTGGATGAACAATGAAGCCCCTAGCGTCTTAACGAGGCAAAATATAGCATTTTTAACTAAATCAAGGGTCATAACTCCGCTGTTACTAGTCCGATATGGCTGGTTTTCGAACTTGTCCGAGCTTTCATTGATATTAACAACCTGTTAAAGTTTGGTAAAGATTGGATGAAAAATGAAGGCCCTATCGTCTTAACGAGACAAAAGTTAACAACGGACGGACGGACGACGGACGGACGGACGGACGACGGACAACTCGGCATCCCATAAGCTCTGCTGGCCTTCGGCCAGTAGAGCTAATAAAACAAACACTTCCTAAACTATACATTGAATAGAACAAACACTTGGCTTCCTAAACCATACATTGTACAGAACAAAAACTTCATATCCTAAACTATACATTGTACAGAACAAACACTTGGCATCCTAAACTATACATTGTACAGAACAAACACTTGGTAACCTAAACTACACATTGTACAGAACAAACATTTGGCATCCTAAACTAGACTTTGTAAAGAACAAACACTTGGCATCCTAAACTATACATTGTACAGAACAAACACTTGGCTTCCTAAACTATACATTGCACAGAACAAACACTTGGTAACCTAAACTACACATTGTACAGAACGAACATTTGGCATCTAAACTAGACTTTGTAAAGAACAAACACTTGGCATCCTAAACTATACATTGTACAGAACAAACACTTGGCTTCCGAAACTATACATTGTACAGAACAAACACCTGGCTTCCTAAACTACACATTGTACAGAACAAACACTTAGTATCCTAAACTATACACACCGCTTGGCAACCTAAACTACACATTGTACAGAACAAACACTTTGCATCCTAAACTATACATTGTACAGAACAAACACTTGGCTTCCTAAACTATACATTGTACAGAACAAACACTTTATATCCTAAACTATACATTGTATGGAACAAACACTTGGCTTCCTAAACTATACATTGTACAGAACAAACACTAGGCTTCCTAAACTATACATTGTACAGAACAAACACTTGGCATCCTAAACTATACATTGTACAGAACAAACACTTGTCATCCCAAACTACACATTGTACAGAACAAACACTTGGCATCCTAAACTATGCATTGTACAGAACAAACACTTGGCTTCCTAAACTATACATTGTACAGAACTAAGACTTTGCATCCTAAATTATACATTGTCCAGAACAAACACTTGGAATCCTAAACTATACATTGTACAGAACAAACACGTGGTAACCTAAACTACACATTGTACACAACAAACACTTGGTATCCCAAACTACACATTGTACAGAACAAACACTTGGTATCCTAAACTACACAACAAACACTTGGTATCCTAAACTACACTTTGTACACAACAAACACTTGGCATCCTAAACCATGCATTGTACAGAACAAACACTTGGTATCCTAAACTACACATTGTAAAAAATAAACACTGGGCATCCTAACTACACTTTGTACAAAACAAACACTTGGCATCCTAAACTATACATTGTACAGAACAAACATTTGGCATCCTAAACTATACATTGTACAGAACAAATACTTGGTAACTTGAACTACACATTCTACAGAACAAACAAATGGCTTCCTAAACTATACATTGTACAGAACAAACACTTGGCATCCTAAACTATACATTGTACAGAACAAACACTTGGCTTCCGAAACTATACATTGTACAGAACAAACACTTGGTAACCTAAACTACACATTGTACAGAACAAACACTTGGCATTCTAAATTATACATTGAATAGAACAAACACTTGGCTTCCTAAACTATACATTGTCCAGAACAAACACTTGGCATTCTAAATTATACATTGTACAGAACAAACACTTGGCTTCCTAAACTATACATTGTACAGAACAAACACTTGGCTTCCTAAACTATACATTGAATAGAACAAACACTTGGCTTCCTAAACTATACATTGAATAGAAAAAATACTTGGCTTCCTAAACTACACATTGTACAGAACAAACACTTAGTATCCTAAACTATAAACACCGCTTGGCAACCTAAACTACACATTATACAGAACAAACACTTGGCATCCTAAACTATACATTGTCCAGAACAAACACTTGGTAACCTAAACTAGTATACATTGTACAGAACAAACACTTGACATCCTAAACTATGCATTGTACAGAACAAACACTTGGCTTCCTAAACTATACATTGCCCAGAACAAACACATGGTAACCTAAACTATAATTGTACAGAACAAACACTTGGCATCCTAAACTATACATTGTACAGAACAAACACTAGGCTTCCTAAACTATACATTGTACAAAACAAACACTTGGCATCCCAAACTATACATTGTACAGAACAAACACTTGGCTTCCTAAACTATACATTGAATAAAACAAACACTTCCTAAACTATACATTGAATAGAACAAACACTTGGCTTCCTAAACCATACATTGTACAGAACAAAAACTTCATATCCTAAACTATACATTGTACAGAACAAACACTTGGCATCCCAAACTACACATTGTACAGAACAAACATTTGGCATCCTAAACTAGACTTTGTAAAGAACAAACACTTGGCATCCTAAACTATACATTGTACAGAACAAACACTTGGCTTCCTAAACTATACATTGCACAGAACAAACACTTGGTAACCTAAACTACACATTGTACAGAACGAACATTTGGCATCTAAACTAGACTTTGTAAAGAACAAACACTTGGCATCCTAAACTATACATTGTACAGAACAAACACTTGGCTTCCGAAACTATACATTGTACAGAACAAACACCTGGCTTCCTAAACTACACATTGTACCGAACAAACACTTAGTATCCTAAACTATACACACCGCATGGCAACCTAAACTACACATTGTACAGAACAAACACTTTGCATCCTAAACTATAAATTGTACAGAACAAACACTTGGCTTCCTAAACTATACATTGTATAGAACAAACACTTTATATCCTAAACTATACATTGTATGGAACAAACACTTGGCTTCCTAAACTATACATTGTACAGAACAAACACTAGGCTTCCTAAACTATACATTGTACAGAACAAACACTTGGCATCCTAAACTATACATTGTACAGAACAAACACTTGTCATCCCAAACTACACATTGTACAGAACAAACACTTGGCATCCTAAACTATGCATTGTACAGAACAAACACTTGGCTTCCTAAACTATACATTATACAGAACAAAGACTTTGCATCCTAAATTATACATTGTCCAGAACAAACACTTGGAATCCTAAACTATACATTGTACAGAACAAACACGTGGTAACCTAAACTACACATTGTACAGAACAAACACTTGGCATCCTAAACTATACATTGTACAGAACAAACACTTGGCTTTCTAATCTATACATTGTACAGAACAAACACGTGGTAACCTAAACTACACATTGTACAGAACAAACACTTAGCATCCCAACTATACATTGTACAGAACAAACACTTGGCTTCCTAAACTATACATTGTACAGAACAAACACTTAACAACAAAATTACATATCAAAACATCGAGGAAACTTTAAATAGCATCCACTAATTAATTATTCACATTATATTTTAGTATCACTTTAATTAATTAGTTAATTCATTTTGCAGACATTCTATTAATTATTTCACTGCATATGTTAATATATGGAGGGAAAACTGTACCATTAATGCTACTTAGTGCCAGTGAATATTAAGGCCATCATTTATGTTGACAACTCATTCTGCGTGTAGAGTGAATATCATTTATGTCACACGCGCAATCTGCAAGTAGAGTGACTATAATAGCCCGTTGTCATTCCAATGACGGAAGAACAATGCGGAGTGACACATGCACCCACCCTAGCGATAAAAAAGAAACAATTAAGACCCGTTAATTAATTAATGCTAAAATAATTCAAATAAAATTCATTTTCGGTTTGATGGGCTCGGAAGCACAGTAATTGTTTTTATTTAGTTTTACGACTTTTACTGCCATCAAAACAGTCAACTTAAGTGTGTGTTTTTTTATACCATATAAAAACTTCCATAATTTAGAGATTAATTCATTTATAATGTTAAATGAAAAGATAAATATATATGTGTATTAAAGGGACTGGACCCAAACTGAGTGTCCCTTTATAAGCAAGTGTTATTTTTAGAACAATTATTTCCAATTTTAAAAGACTGGTTAACTTAGAATTTTCCCCAAGATATTGCTTAGTAATTTAGTATCTTTTTAATAAATTGCTTGTTTCAATTATGGAATTATTTGCCTGGATAATTAAACAATTTGAAAAAATATCAAAACAAGTACTTCTAAAAGCCGCATTATCAGCCTCCTGTGAACTAAAAGTTTCTCTTCATGCAATATAAACTTGGCGAGCTGCCGAGTTTTTCAGACCAAATTATTTTCCTTAACAATGATAAAACCAAATGTCATAAGGCCCTATTGTTTGGGGCGCTTGTTTCAGCCAAAGGTTTTTTGGACTTTTAAGACAAAATTTATCTACTACCCAAATAAGTGGTATATCAGTGAAACAGACATTTTTAGTGGTAAATAAAAATACCTTACTTTTCAAAATCGGTTGAGAAATAAAAACTTCATGTGCGAAAGCTGTTTTTGATGGGTCATTTTCAACGCAAAATTCTGCTGCATGAAAAATTTGAAAAACATTTATTATTAGAATTTTTATTCAAAAATGTTTTTAAATTGTTTTAAATTAAGACACCCTGAAAGCTTTATAGCAAAATATGAAGGCTAACTGAAGTTATTTGAAATTTCTTAATTTTCTGCTGTCCCACCAACAAGGAATTTACGTAGGAAAAGTCCCACCAAAAAATCATTTTGGCTGTAAAATATTTATTTCTCAACCGATTTTCAAAAGTAGTTTTATATACCACTAAAAATGCCAGTTCTAATGATATATAATTGATGAAAATATTGTTAAAATTGCCCAAATTACTTCAGAAAAACCTTTGGCTGAAACAAGTGCCCCAAACAATAGTAAGCGTGCGTGGACCTTTTTTTATGATATTGACGTACATTACTTGGTTCAATTTATATCTTTGCACACATCCACAATTTATTAAGACCGTCTCCCATCCCTTTAAAGGGACACACGGCAATCTTGAAGTGTTTATCAAGCACTGAAAATAATGTCACATTTCATATATCCAGTAGCTTTTTGACTTTAAACCACCAATATTTACTGCCAGAGTAGTACATATTTGCAGAAGGGGCCTCAAATTACCACTGCTGCACACAGCCTGTTTGTCAACTAAAATAGCTGTTGTGAAAATTGTCCTACACATGCTGAAGCAGCCGACTCTATCACAATACTGTTTCACAAATGAACATTGAAACTTTTCCTATAGTTTTAACCACACAAAATCAAGATTTTGTCACCTTTTTGAAGGTCTGTTAACAACACGCTTTAAATTTTGATGCTTTACATTGTCTGGTTTTGATGATAATACAGAGAAGCCTTCTGATGCTGCAGCACCCTTGTGGTATTATACCACTAAATTATTTTCCCCTTATCACCAGTGTGAAAGTGTCACATATTAATGATTTGCTGCAAATTCAACTCAAGTATGGATAATGCAGCAGTGTAATGTAACTAATTTTCCACTTGAAAAATCACCAGAAAAGGTGGGGTCACAAGACATGTAAGAAAGTTCTTGTTTGTTTACTAAACAGGTCAAGGGTACATCTGTTTTCATTGATTGACTGTTTTCATTGCTCACAAAGTGTCGAAATTTCGAAAATGTTCATCAGTGATGAAGTAAAACTTATTAATACGCTTCTTATACATACAACCATCAAATCGAATATGGGCAATGTTCCCCTACTTATAATGCCCGTTTTCATAAAAAAAGGAGGGATTACTTTTTATTATAGGAACTACATTCCACTACACCTGTAATTAGTGTTGGTAAACCTTGTTGATAAACACAGCGACTGGGAAATGTTTACATTCTGTATTAGCAAGGGTCATTATATAAGCCTCATAGGCTCCTCCTGGCAAATTCAAATTGTTTGACATTTGGTTTAAATTGTTTTTTGAAACTATACATTGCAAATGATTGTTTCAAAAAATAATTACACTAATTGATTTAACATGTTTAAATGTGTATTTGTGCAACTTTTCATAATTTATTTTACAGTAGTTTATTCAAAATTTTAAAAAAACGGACCTCTGATGTGAAACATGCGTAATTTATACAGAAACCTGCCCCAGCGCCATCTTCTGGCTATTATATGGCAGCTGGGGCTTTAAATATGCTTGCCTATGATTAAAATAGAATTTTGGGTTTCCCTCTTTTCGTCTTATTCTACCATTTTGTTTATCTATATTATTGGTGCAGTATAATCAACAGTTACTAATATGCAAAAACAATTTGCTTTAAACTATTCCTATAATTAATATGAATAATTAAACAAATGCAAGTAATGTAGAAAAACTAACGGACGCCGCAAGGTTTAAAAAAATCAAGATTGCCATGTGTCCCTTTAAGCAGGTGAAAACTAGATGTCTGTTTCCGATAAGCCGGTGACAGCTTAATTTTACAAGCTAATGAATTAAGTTATCAAACATTAAAAAAACCTTATTAGTCTCGCCACCCTCCATTATCAATATAAATATACAACATCATTATAGAATGAAACTACCTTAATGCTTTATAATAATGTATAGAACATCTTCATCAGAAGATGTTACTTGCACTCAGACGTACCAGCTTAATTCATCGAAATAATCAATTTTAATATCTTTCTTTTTACTCATAAAGGGAAATGAATGATTACTAATGCAAAATCCACTTAAAATCACATCTTAAAACGACGAAAATTAAAAGAAGATGTGAAATCAGCTTTCTGCCTCGATGACTTATAGATTTGCTCAAAGAAAAAGCTTTACACGTCAATGATTCAGAACGCACATAAATACCCCACAATGAAATTATCAAAAATTGTGCGGCTTTTGACTCTGCGCCTCGAGCAAAAATATCATCCCTGAATTATTATTTTCTATTGATGCAAGATGAGGATGTTTTTATATGAAAACAATTGTTTTTTTTTGTGTACGTTAACTGAAACACAATATGACAGTAAA
Organism: Cyrtodaria siliqua; assembly: GCA_037043455.1. Classification (NCBI taxonomy): domain Eukaryota; kingdom Metazoa; phylum Mollusca; class Bivalvia; order Adapedonta; family Hiatellidae; genus Cyrtodaria; species Cyrtodaria siliqua. The sequence goes on along the minus strand of JAWPHD010000742.1, from coordinate 363,805 downwards.
TTGTTGTACTAACGTTATAAATGGAGTCCCTAGTCATAGGTTTTAAAATAAAGTAAAAATAAATGACATAAAATTTATCTACCTGTGAATTTAATATGCCTCTACTTTTTTAGCGATACACTGCATGCACCATATTAAAGGGACACATGGCAATTTTTAAGTTTTTATTAAGCAGTAAAATTAGCGTCTCAATTTATTAATCCAGTGTCATTTTATCTTGAAACCTGCTTGCATATAATTAAATAAAAGATGAGGACTAATTGTTATATGAAAACAATTTTTGTGTAACTTAACTAAAACACAATATGACAGTAAATTGTTGTTATAAAAGGAGTTCCAGTTACATTTTCAAATAAATGTAAAAATAAATGACATAAAAATAAAGGTTTATCTACCTGTGTATTTAATATGCCCTACTTTACTGATACAGTTAACATAAAAGCCCCATTCCTAACACTGTTACGGAGAAGAAGATCCACTGGGCATATTTATACTAACTGAACAGTTGGGTGTAGGAGCATTATATAAATTGCATTTTGTTAAATTAGAAGTTCAACAACTGACACAGATGACACTCGCTACACCAACAACTTCTTGAAATATAGGACAACATGACGAACATAATAAAGGAAATATTTAATAACAGTTCTATTTCTAATACCATAGTGAACTAGAACTATCACTGAAGGGGAAGAATACCCCCACATTTTTGCTATAGCTGATGATGGACAAAATCAAGAATAATAAATGCCTAAAATATCTGTTAATTTTTTAATGAAAAAACTCGAAGTAAAACAAAGGTCCATAATTCGGTAAAAAAAAAATTGCAGAATCGAAAAAAACATTAATGCCGGGACACATCATATCATCATGTGTGAACTGTATGTCAAATGTTAATAACAATCTGTGAACAGTTTTAAAGTGAAAGCCACATAAAGTTCATTATAGAGTGAAAAAGTCTAAGTCAAACAAAGGGCCATAATTCTGTAATAAATTAGGCAATCAATGATGGGTGATGTAGAGGGACATAAGGTCATCAGTTGCTATGAGTATATAAAGTTTGGGTACAACCCATTCAGAAGTGTTTGAGATATTCAAGTATTAAAAATGTGTTACGGGACGCGACGGCACAAAACTGTTACGGGATGTGACGGGATGTTACGGGACGCGATGCGACGTTACAGACAACATGATTCCTATATAGCCCCCGCATCACTTTGTGAAAGCGGGGGAATAATAAGATCACATACACTGTATCAGTACACATGTGTGAAAATATAGGCAATCAACCCAACATACTCCTAACATTCAGTGACCAGGTAATGGTCACCAAGACAACACTTTCCTACCATTCAGTGACCAGGTAATGGTAACCAAGACAACACTTTCCTACCATTTAGTGACCAGGTAATGGTAAGCAAGACAACACTTTCCAACCATTCAGTGACCAGGTAATGGTAACCAAAACAACACTTTCCTAGCATTCAGTGACCAGATAATGGTTACCAAGACAACACTTTCCTACCATTTAGTGACCAGGTAATGGTAACCAAGACAACACTTTCCTAGCATTCAGTGACCAGGTAATGGTAACTAAAACAACACTTTCCTAGCATTCAGTGACCAGATAATGGTTACCAAGACAACACTTTCCTACCATTCAGTGACCAGGTAATGGTAACCAAAACAACACTTTCCTACCATTCAGTGACCAGGAAATGGTTCCTAAGCCAACACTTTCCAACCATTCAGTGACCCGGTAATGGTTACCAAGACAACTTTCCTACCATTCAGTGACCCGGTAATGGTAACCAAAAAAACACTTTCCTAGCATTCAGTGACCAGATAATGGTTACCAAGACAACACTTTCCTACCATTCAGTGACCAGGTAATGGTAACCAAGACAACACTTTCCTACCATACAGTGACCAGGAAATGGTTCCTAAGCCAACACTTTCCAACCATTCAGTGACCCGGTAATGGTTACCAAGACAACACTTTCCTACCATTCAGTGACCCGGTAATGGTAACCAAAACAACACTTTCCTATCATTCAGTGACCAGGAAATGGTTACCAATACAACACTTTCCTACCAATCAGTGACCAGGTAATGGTTACCAAGTCAACACTTTCCTACAATTGAGCGACCAGGTAATGGTTACCAATACAACACTTTCCTACCAATCAGTGACCATGTAATGGTAACCAAGCCAACACTTTCCTATCATTCAGTGACCCGGTAATGGTAACCAAAAAAACACTTTCCTAGCATTCAGTGACCAGATAATGGTTACCAAGACAACACTTTCCTACCATTCAGTGACCAGGTAATGGTAACCAAGACAACACTTTCCTATCATTCAGTGACAAGGTAATGGTAACCAAGCCAACACTTTCCTATCATTCAGTGACCAGGTAATGGTTACCAAGACAACACTTTCCTATCATTCAGTGACCAGGTAATGGTTACCAAGACAACACTTTCCTATCATTCAGTGACAAGGTAATGGTAACCAAGCCAACACTTTCCTATCATTCAGTGACCAGGTAATGGTTACCAAGACAACACTTTCCTACCATTCAGTGACCATGTAATGGTTATCAAGTCTACACTTTCCTACCATTCAGTGAAAAGATAATGGTTACAAAGCAAATACTTTTCTACCATGCAGTGATCAGGTAATAGTTACCAAGACAACACTTTCCTACCATTCAGTGACCAGGTAATGGTTATCAAGTCTACACTTTTCTACCATTCAGTGACCATGTAATGGTAACTGTGCCAACACATTTCTACCATTCAGTGACCAGGTAATGGTAACCAAGCCAATACAGGTTATGGTAACCAAGCCAACCCAGGAAATGGTAACCAATTGCAAGCTAACATGTTCCTATGATTCAGTGACCAAGTAATGGTAACCAAGCGCATACACAGGTAATGGTAACCATATCAACACTTTCCTGTCATTCAGTGACCAGGCAATATAAGTAACCAAGCCAACACTTTTGTACAACTTGTTATTGGAGATTTATTTGCCTTTATATAACTTACCAGATCTTATATTTCCAATTGCATATAATAAATGCAATAAACAGTGTTGATTTTCCATAAAACAAAACATAAATATATACCATAAATGTCTCACAGGTGAGGAAGATGGAAATCTTGAGTTTATGATTTGAACTGAATAAGAATTATATATACGATTTATTAAATAAGGTTTACTTATGACATGAGTGAGATTTTCATAACACTCATAATTTTAGCAAAGCATTGAGATGGCTCATGGATTTCGTTCAATAGGCCAATAACTATTTTTGTAGAGCTCTGAATATAATAAACAAGAAATCGGTATAACCAATGGATGCTCCCCAAATAAACGGCCATAGCTCTGTGGCAGAACAATGAAAATGAAAATCCTGAAAATATGCGAAAGGTCATGGTCATGATGGTGTTTTACGTCATTTTTAACACATGTAAGATTATACATGACGGTCTATTTTTTATGGTGGAGGCTGACAACCCACTTTTCCTGGGTAGAACTAGTACTGTACACCTCCCGCCATCCGTAAGAATTGACACTTCCTCACAAGTCGAGCTCCCAGTAGTATTCGAATCTGCAGTGGTGAGAGGGGAAGGTTTACAACGCAACATCGTTAACCATTCGGCCACGGAGATGCTAAAATATGCGAGAGATACTTTCATAGTGAGGCATTACTGCCAGTTTAGTTCATATCAAACGAAAATTGTAGGAGTTGAGTGGACCCGATTGTCAGTCTTCTAATGTGCAATATATAGTAGTATTTTGAAACGTTGCGTTGTAAATCTTCGCCTCTCATGACTGCGGGTTCGAATCCCACTGGGAGCTCGACTTGTAAATGAAGAAGTGTTGATTCTTATGGATGGCGGGAGGTGTACAGTACTGGTTCTATCCAGGAAAAGTGAGTGGTCTGCCTCCAAGACAAAAAAAATCAACCGTCATATATAACCTTACATGTGTTGAAAATAACAACAAACAAACAAACAAACAAATTATTTAGAAGTCCAGAATATTGTGGCATCCTGACAATATGGGGGCTGTTTCCTCCCTTCTGGTATGCAGTATTCAGGGCAAATTTAGAGAGTATTCAGTACCCAGGGCCTGAGTTAAAATAGTATTCAGTACTCGGGTCTAAAATGAAGGAGTATTCAGTACTCAGCTCTAAATTAGAGAGTATTCTCGAGGGATGGGGTGGGGGAGGTTTGGAAACACCCACAATATGCGCAAATACTCTGCATAGTGAAGTAGGAGGAGTTGAGTGGAAAGCTTTACATTTGAAAAACTTCAATAAACATTTTATTTAATATATGCAACCAAGTTTCTAGTTAAAATAATACTGGATTAACAAATCAAGATGCTAATTTTAATGCTTGACAAAAACTTCAAGACTGCCATGTGTCCCTTTAAAGGTCATTACCCGAGATCGTGTGGGTGAATCTGATGTGATGCATGACTTTCTTTTATGAAACATTGTTTCAAGATTTTGCATTGATAAAAAACATGTAAAACATACCAGATCATTAAACTGTTGTGAAAGCCCTAGCTACAATGTTATTTATTTATAGTGGTAATACCTAGTTCTGCTGTACCTTAATTTTCGGAGGGCCAATAAATTATTTTTAAAATTCAATTTGATTAAACAAGAGTCTCTGAAATAAATAAAGCTGTTCTTTCTTGTTATCATCCTGTTATTTAGAACGTATTGTACACACATGTAACACAATTTGAATAGTTTCTATTTCGGCTCGAGTTACTGCCCTTTACAGAAACCTTTCCCTTTAAGGAAATCTGTTATTTTGAAGTAAATTAAAGCGCTCTATACATTGTAGTGTTGTTAAGTATATATATTGTCTAAAACAATAAAAAAAATGCCTTCTACCATTTAAAGGAACATGCGACAATCTCAAGTTTTTAAAAACTTGCATTTGTTCAATCATTAACAATGTCTGGCTGCTGATCAGTCATTTCCCCCAAAAAACCTTTTGTCACATAAATGGAATGGTCTTAATTCAAAGAAAAAACAGTCCATTATATATATGTAGCGGGTTAAGGGTTAATTCCCATGTTAACACTCCTGTACAAACTGTATACCATAATATTCTTAAAGGGACACAATCTTAACTTATTTAAAACTTGCGGTCTTCCGTTAGCTTTTCTAGATATCTTGCATTCTTGTAACAAAGAAACGACCGTCATATATGGCCTAACATGTGCTAAAAATTACATAAAATACCATTCAAACAAACGTAATGTTTTGCATATTACCAACTGCTGATTAATCCAAACCAATAATACACATATAAATATATGATTGAATACCTAAGAAAAACTGAAACCCCAAACTTTTATTTAATTATATGTAACCAAGTTAAAAGTCCAAATGATACAGGATTAATAAACAAGATGCTAATTTCAATGCTTAATAAATCCTGCAAGATTGGCATATGTCCATTTAACCCCAGGAATGAAATCTTTAATACTGTATGAATGTTGCATGACAATGTGTGAAATAGTTTGCAAGTTATTAAGCAGGTAAGGTTGCAGATTTAAGCCTGACTCCCAGTGCTAGGAAAAGTGATTCCTATGTGTGCCATGCTCAGTAGGTGACAAAAAAGTAGGATTTCCCATCTGAAGAAATAGATGGGAAAACAATTCAGACTCAGAAATAAATAGTAACTAGAAGGGTGTTTCATGGAACACTTGTATCGTCTGCCATGTCCTTATTTCAGCATCGTTAGGTTGCAGGTTAAAGTTTTATGAAAACTCCCCAAAATGAAAGTCAAAGTTATTGGACATGTTTAAAAAAAATCCCTTGAGGTAAGATGAAAATGTGTATGAAGTTTCATGAACATAGGTTAAACACTTTTCAAGAAATGGCCAAAGTTAGGTTGCAGGTTAAAGTGTGATGGACGACGATGGACGACAGACGACAGACAATGGACAACGTGACAAAGTGATCTCTAAGTGTCTGCCATGATACACAGGTGACATAAAAACGAAACGAACAGAAATTTTAGATACGCTACCGGCAAGATTTTGATGGATGTTTTTCTCTACAACATCTTGTATATGTCTTTATTATGTACTAAGAAATCAATCAGTTATATTTTTTGAATACTTCAAAAACAGTTTGTATTATATTGTTATACTTTTGCACTTTATAGCATGTAATTTATGTTCAAGTCATTATTCAATTTGTAAATAAATAATTCTGTGTTTTGGGTTATTTTTATAAAGTGTTAGTTGTATTTTGTTTGGAATGTTACCCGAGCTTGAGTGGGTGAAATTTGATGTACGAGTTAATATGTCTCTTTAATAAAACCTACTTTCTAGATTTTGCATTGATAAAAAAATGATGTCACTGCAGTAAGCATTTTATACTGTCTCGCATTTATAGATTTGGGGTTTTCCATCGGGTGAAGGGTGTTTGCTATCATCTTTGAAAATGTAGTTCAAGAAAAGCACATTTGTTGTTTTACTATGAGGAAAATAAACAACACTGGTGCTCTCTGGAAAACATGTGTCATCTGCCATTGTTCTAGAATGTGTTGTCTGCCCCTGTCCCAGAATGTGTCATCTGCCCTTGTCCCAGAATGTGTTTTCCGACCCTGTCCCAGAATGTGTCATTTGCCTTTGTCCCAGAAAGTGTCATCTGCCCTTGTCCCAGAATGTGTCATCTGACCTTGTCCCAGAATGTGTCATCTGCCCTTGTCCCAGAATGTGTTTTCTGACCTTGTCCCAAAATGTGACGTTTGCCCTTGACCCAGAATGTGTCATCTGCCTTTGTCCCAGAATGTGTTGTCTGTCCTTGTCCATGTGTCGTCTGCCCTTGTCCTAGAATGTGTCGTCTGCCCTTGTCCCAGAATGTGTCGTCTGCCCTTGTCCCAGAATGTGTCATTTACCCTTGTCCTAGAATGTGTCATCTGCCCTTGTCCCAAAATGTGTCATCTGACCTTGTCCCAGAATGTGTCATCTGCCCTTGTCCCAGAATGTGTCATCTGTTCTTGTCCATGTGTTGTCTGCCCTTGTCCTAGAATGTGTCGTCTGCCCTTGTCCCAGAATGTGTCATCTGCCCTTGTCCCAGAATGTGTCATCATTCCTTGTCCCAGAATGTCTCCTCTGCCCTTGTCCCAGCATGTGTCATCTTATCTTGTCCCAGAATGTGTCATCTGCCCTTGTCCCAGAATGTGTCGTCTGTCCTTGTTCCAGAATGTGTCATCTGACCTTGTCCCAGAATGTGTTGTCTGTCCTTGTCCCAGAATGTGTCATCTGCCCTTGTCCCAGAATGTGTCGTCTGTCCTTGTTTCAGAATGTGTCATCTGACCTTGTCCCAGAATGTGTCGTCTGCCCTTATCCCAAAATGTGTCGTCTGTCCTTGTCCCAGAATGTGTCATCTGCCCATGTCCCAGGATGTGTTGTCTGACCTTGTCCCAGAATCGGTTTTTTGCCCTTGTTCCAGAATGTGTCATTTGCCTCTGTCACCCCATGTGGTTCTCGGGGGCTCCGTTTGGTTACGGGGCAAAGAATAGGGCCACTGCAGATCCCGTTGGATGTTCATTTTATCATTTTTTGTTCATGCTCATTAAAGGTCTTCATCATGACCCCTGCATTGTTTCAGGTGCCATCTCGCTCATATCACTAGAGCAATGGCAGAAAAACAATAACGTGGCTCCAGTGTAAATGGAGTATCTCCAATAGAACTTGCAGCAACTCTGCAGTTCAGGGTGAGAAGGTTCTAGGCCCGTTCTCCATATTTTATCTCAATGGACATGGAGAATGAGCCTGGCATGTTCATTTCTGTTAGGCGCCATATAACCTTTCATGTGTTGGTGCGCCTTAAAACCCCAATTCAATTCAATTCTGCCTTTGTCCCAGAATGTGTCATCTGCCCTTGTCCCAAAATGTGTCATCTGCCCTTGTCCCAGAATGTGTCATCTGCCCTTGTCCCAGAATGTGTCATATGGCCTTGTCCCAGAATGTGTCGTCTGCCCTTGACCCAGAATGTGTCATCTGATCTTGTCCCAGAATGAGTTTTCTGCCCTTGTCCCAGAATGTGACCTTGACAGTGACCTTGTTCTATAAGTATTGATCTCAAAAGCTCAGTGGATATGGCCTTGCTCTTTAGAGCTACAGAACTGTGCCCTGCACGGATTTGATCTCTGATGAAGGCACGTCTGTTGGGAAACTTCATCATTGACCTCATCAGCCTCCCTTTGAAGTTGCTGTCCCAGTATAACCTATTAGGATGCGTTATTGTTTGACATATTAATGGTCACATGGGTGACTTTTAATTGTCAGTTGTTATTGCCATAAGGCATATACATCCGAAGTTTAAAGAAGAAATGAAACAGAAATTGATTTTCACTTTTTTAAAATAACATAATAATTATTATATTAAACAAGAGGCCCAAGAGGGCCAGTACTGGCTAATATGGCTCTTATAACATCAATGAAGCGAGTGACTATCGTCTTAAAGAGGCAAAATATAGCATTTTTAACTAAATCAAGAGCCGTAACTCCGCCGTTACTGGTCCGATCTGGCTGGTTTTCGAAATTGGCCAGTAGAGATAATAAAAATCAAAACAAAAAAATTTAAAATTTAAAAAAAAGAAAAAATAATAAAAGGAAAAAAGAAAAATCTGGTAAAGTTTGGTAAAGATCAGATGAAAAATGAAGGCCCTATCGCCTTAACGAGGAAAAATATAGCATTTTTTATGAAATCAAGGGCCATAACTCCGCTGTGACTGGTCTGGCTGTTTTTCAAACTTGTCCGAGCTTTTATTGACATTAACAATCTGGTAAAGTTTGGTAAAGATCAGATGAAAAACGAAGGCCCTATCGTCTTAATGAGGCAAAATGTAGCATTTTTAACAAAATCAAGGGCCATAACTCCGCTGTAACTGGTCCGATCTGGTTGGTTTTCGAACTTGTTCGAGCTTTTATTGACATTAACAATCTAGTTAAAGTTTGGTAAAGATCGGATGAAAAACAAAGGCCCTATCGTCTTAATGAGGCAAAATGTAGCATTTTTAACTAAATCAAGGGCCATAACTCCGTTGATACTGGTCAGATCTGGCTGGTTTTCGAATTTGTAAAAGCTTTTATTGACATTAACAATCTGGTAAAGAGCGGATGAAAACGAAGGCCTTATCGTCTTAACGAGGCAAAATATAGCATTTTTAACTAAATCAAGGGCCACAACTCCGCTGTTACTGGTCCGATCCGGTTGGTTTTCGAAATTATTTGAGCTTTTATTGACATTAACAATCTGGTAAAGTTTGGTAAAGATTGGATAAAAAATGAATGCCCTATTATCTTAACGAGGCAAAATATAGCATTTTTAACTAATCAAGGACCATAACTCTGCTGTTACTGGTTCGATTTGGCTGGTTTTTGAACTTGTCCGAGCTTTCATTGACATTAACAATCTGGTAAAGTTTGGTAAAGATCAGATGAAAAATGAAGGCTCTAACGTTTTAACGAGACAAAAGTTAACGACGGACGATGGACGGACGGATGACGGACAACTCGGCATCCTAAACAAATGAAGACATAAAATTATTCTAACATATTCTTTATCGGAGATGTGACCATTACCCACAACCGTCACCGTCTACTGTAGTTGTTACGATTCCCTCCTGAACAACCATTTATCCACCAATTGGCTAATTTGAAAAATATACATTTATTATAATTCTTTAACTTTAAAGGGACACACGACAATCTTGACTTTTTTTTTAAACTCACGTCGACCCGTTAGTTTTTCTACATAACTTGCATTCGCTCAATCATTAATATTCATTATAAGAATTGTCTTAAGCAAACTGTTTTTGCTTTAAATGTTGATTATATTGCACCAATAAAACATTTAAATCTCTATGGTAGAAATATTAAGACGAAAACTGAAAAAATCGAAATTTTATTTAATTATATGCAAGCAGGTGAAAATTCAAATGATACAGGATAAATAAATTGAGTTGCTAATATCAATGCTTGATAAACACAACAAGAATGACGTGTGTCCCTTTAATATTATTAAACACCAAGTGTCCCTTTAATATTATTACAACCCGGAAGTGGAGACAAATGTGATAGCCACGGTAATATACGAAAAACCTTGAACATATTAACATTAACCCCGGATCATTTCTTCATCAATGGTACCATGTAGCTAATACCACTTTTATTGATTTAAAAACATTAATTTATGGAAAATGCACTTACATGCGAACATCTACAATTAACAAGAACTTAAAAGTAGCAATTAACAAAAGCGAATAAATTTTAAATACGTCACAGCCATTCCTATTATTCTTAATGTAAAAAAAAGTGAAACTAGGGCATTAATCATTCATAAACATATAATATACATCTTGTATTTTATTGTAAATAGCTCCTACCTGTACGTGCTATATAGCCTGGAGAACAATGTGTTTCACTGTATTGAGTACAAATCACTTAGATAAAAGAAATTGATACATTCTATTATTTACTAATTGATCTATCGTAGCTTTACAAATCTTCAAAAACACCGCAAATAGGTACGAAAACATACAGCATCTTGTCAACCATGAATCAGTTTCACAAACCAACCAATAGGATCACATCCTGAAAACTGGTTGGCCAATAGGATTGCAGGTGACACATGTAAAGTGTCACATGACAGGCAGCTAGTTAACGACATTGGATGAAAATAATGACAGTTTGAGGTCAGGTAGGTGACAATGGGTTGCGATAAATACTCCTCCATTGTAGTAAACATGCTTCGCTACTATTCTGACAGCGATTTACGGCTCAATTTTCCCTACAGCCCAATACTGGACAATGAATGAAGTTTTAAGTGTAGATGATGTTTGGTACATATAAGGTTAAACCATGTCAAGGAACCTCAGAGAGGTTAAACCATGTCCGGGAACCTCTGAGTGAGAAGGTTAAACCATGTGCAGGAACCTCAGAGAGAATGTTAAACCATGCCAGGAACCTCAGATAGGGTTAAACCATGTCCATGAGCCCCAGAGAGAGAATGTTAAACCATGTCCAGGAACCTCAGAGAGAGAGAGAGAAAAGGTTAAACCATGTCCATGAACCCCAGAGAGAGAATGTTAAACCATATCCAGGAACCTCAGAGAGAGAGAGAGAGAGAAGGTACAACCATGTCCAGGAACCTCTGAGTGAGAAGGTAAAACCATGTCCATGAACCCCAGAGATAATGTTAAACCATGTCCAGGAACCTCAGAGAGAAAGAGAAGGTTAAACCACATCAAGGAATCACTAAGAGAGAAGGTTAACTCATGTCAAGGAACCTCAAACAGAAGATTAAACCATATGCATGAACCTCAGAGAGAGAAGGTTAAACCTTGTCCAGGAACATCAGAGGGAGAAGGTTAAACCTTGTCCAGGAACACCAGAGGGAGAAGGTTAAACCTTGTCCAGGAACATCAGAGAGAAAAGGTAAAACCATCTCAAGGAACGTTTGCGACAGAAAGTTAAACCATGTGCAAGAACCTCAGAGAAAAGGTTAAACCATATAAAGGAACCTCAGAGAAATTGTTAAACCATGTCAAGAAACCCCAGAGAGAAGGTCAAACCATGTCAAGGAACACCAGAGAGAAGGTTAAACCATGTACAGGAAACTCAGAAAGAAGGTTAAACCATGTCAAGGAATCCCAGAGGGAAGGTTAAACCATGTACAGGAAACTCAGAGAGGTTAAACCATGTAAAGAAACCTCAGAGTGAATGTTAAAACAGGTCAGATCCTTAGAAAGACAGGAAAACCTTGAGAAAGACTGAATGTCTGTGTGTTTTAGGAAGAGTGGTAGAGGAGAACTGGAGGGAAACCACTGACCCTTGTCACTATGAGGCAGCAATGCTAAACAATACAACCTACAATGTTGTATAGATGATGTTGAATCTGTATGGCCATAGTTGAAAGCAAAAATGATAATTTTTAGATACAATTTTGAGTCCTACATGATCTTATGTTATATATTACATTCATAACCATACAATGCAACTAAATCACAAATAAATCAACAATAAGCCACTTCAAAGAAGACATAACAACCATGAACGAACATACGAGACCATAGATCATAAATGACCACCTACAAAGTGACACTGTTACAGAATACATTACTCTGTATGTCTGATGTTTTATAACATAAAACAAATATGAGTGAGATAAATAGAGAATCTTACATGAGTACTCATTCATTATTGAATTTATGAAACGAGTTGGCAAAATTTTTGCTAACGAGTTTAATAATTTCAATAATGAATGAGAACGAATGTTAGATTTTATTCATCACATAACTCACATATCGACTTTTTTTGCATTTTGTCTGTCGCTTTAACACGCGAAACCGACATAAACCATGGGAATTGGATCATAGTCATTATCGATTTCTTTTGACAGCGCATGCTAAGCTTATTTGCATACTTATATAACTAGTGGTATATCGAAAATATAGAATGGTGTTATTCCACTCCCACACCGTAAGTTATGTGATAAGAAATGTTAATAAATTTTCATCTTCTGAAAAAATATCTCACTTTATAAAAGACATATGGTAAGAACTTCAATACGTGATTGGTTTTAATACTTTCTAAACATACGGACATTTCTGCCCATTCGGATATGACTGTGATTTCGAAAATCAAAACAGTAGTAACAAACTGTCTGCAATGTCAATGTCATCGAGCAACATGATGTCAATGCCATCAAGCAACACAAAGACGTCATAGTGGAGAGCTATGGGGTGAACGCTGAAATATCAACTGCAATTTTCACTGCCCAGTAAATATTGCTTTCAAATAAATGCTTGGAATAAATAGTGAATAGTGAAAGATGTGGTTTTTAAAAACAGACGAGGCAGAAAACTGATTTAACGTAATTTATTAATTTAATATTATTTATTTATTTACAAAATAATTATTCGCATCTTAGGCTACTTATATGTTTAAATTGTACCATTTTGTTCTTGTTCTTCATTAACAGTAAGGTATGTAATAAACAAGAGGGCTAAGATGGCCCTAAATCGATCACCTGAGTACTGGCACATTATCGAACTTCTTCGAAATCTTATGGTCATATACAATCTGTGCAAGTTTGGTTAAGATTGTTCAAGAAATATGACCTCTGTTGTGTTAACAACATTGATATAAAGACACTGACAAAGTTTGGTAAAAATCAAATACAAAATGAAGGTGCTAGAGTGTAATACCTGGGGCAGGGCCAAATGTGACCCCAGGGCTACATGTAATATATGAGAGCTGTGTGCCTTGTGGTTTCAGAGAAGAAGATTTTTAAGTTTTTCCCAAAACAAGTCTATGTAAAACAAGTGACCCCTGAACAAACTTGGTAGAGGACCATAAGCTTATAGTAAATGCAAATTATTAAACCTCTGGCTCTTGCAGTTTCAGAGGAGATTTTTTAATTTTTGCCGATATAAGTCTATGTAAATCTTTGACCCCCGGGGCGGGCCAAATTTGACCCCAGTCACCATTTGAACAAACTTGGTAAAGGACCATATTACTAAGACATATAGTAAATTCAAAATATTAAACCTCTGGCTCTTGTAGTTTCAGAGATTTTTTTTTGTTTTTTTCCCCCTATATAAGTATATGTAAAAATGTGACCCCCGGGGCGGGGCCAAATTTGACCCCAGGGTCACCATTTGAACAAACTTGGTAGAGGACTATAATCTTATAGTAAATGCAAAATATTAAACCACTGGCTCTTGTAGTTTCAGAGAAGATGATGTTTTAATGTTTTTCCTATACACGTCTATGTAAATCTGTGACCCCGGGGCAGGGCCAAATTTGACATCAGGGTCACTATTTGAACAAACTTGGTAGAGGACCATAAGCTTATAGAAAATGTAAAATATTAAACCTCTGGCTCTTGCAGTTTCAGAGAAGAAGATTTTTTAAGTTTTTCCCTATGCAAGTCTATGTAAAACATGTGACCCCTGGGGCAGGGCCAAATGTGACCCCAGGGTCACCATTTGAACAAAGTTGGTAAAGGACCATAAGCTTATAGTAAATGCAAAATATTAAACCTCTGGCTGTCAACTTGTACTTTCAGAGAAGAAGATTTTTTAAATTGTTTTCCTATATATATAAGTCTATGTAAAACTGTGACCCCCGGGGCAGGGCCAAATTTGACCTCAGGGTCACCATTTGAACAAACTTAGTAGAGGCCCATAAGCTGATGCCGAGAGCTCTGTGCCTCGTGGTTTCAGAGAAGAAGATTTTTTAAAGTTTTCTCCTATATACAGTACAGCTCACGCGAAACCCACACTTTACTCTTTCACGCCGAGTGAGGAATTCAGAAATCGCGTAATTTCGCGGAGTTTGGACGATAAAACTACGCCGAGTAGAAATCAGCTACGTGACGAACGACTAGCGTAATTTCGCCGAGATACTCCGCGTAGACAAACTCGGCATTCGCCGAGTCGCCAATTATACAGGTAAATGACCTTTTTAGCGGCCTTGAACGAACGACTAGCGTAACTTCGCGGCGATACTCCGCGTAGACGAACTCGGCATTCGCCGAGTCGTCAATTATTCAGGTAAATGACCTTTTTATCGGACTTGAATGTTTATGTCTGAAACAATGATGAACGGTATTCGTACAGGTAATGTACATCTGCATAGATCTACGTGTTTTATTTTTATGTTTGTTTTAAATGTACACTGTGCGTGAAAGTAATAAAGTTACCTTATAGTTGACGTTTGTGCTGCTGTACTCTCAAATGCGATTAAACACAACTCTCATGAGGACGAAATAAATATTTAGTTTTAATCTGTAACGGCAACCAATGCTAGCTTCCAAACACAAAACTTAAATACACACTCTTATTTCTTAGCACACGTTGTCTTACACGTTGTCAAGCGCGTTGCCATGGTCAGGACTCTGAATCAGGCGTTTTCATGTGTATTGAGCAGAGTTACGATATTGTAAACATGTACTTTACATGTACATGTCGCAGTAACCAGGTTAGATCACGCTTCCATTACACTAGTATAGATAATTAGGGACGTATCGTGGTATCGTGGTATTCTCTTGGATAAATAAAATATGTTATGTAATATGTATACTGAGTAAAGTACAGTATATACATGTATGTAAATACATATTTCGTTTGCGTGCCTGATTGCCTTAGATGTTTTGTGGTATGAACCTACGTAAGTGGATTTTAAGACCAACTTTATAAAAATATTTGCTGATTTTGTCAAATACGAGGTTTGATCAACAAAAAAAGTTGATACTGGCCATATAATTCCTTAATTACAAGTTATTTGAAAAAAAAACACATTATGAATTTAGTCCGTCCATTGACAATTTCCTTGACATATGAAAATGTTCAAAAGTATGGGGTTTTTTTTTTTTATGAACTCCACCTGCCGCAATCCGTCGCACCAATAATAATACATAATGAAATATTTAACACTGGCACTGCAGTAGGCTATCTATTTATAAAAATGATGTAAAATTATCCTTTAACCTAGTAACCAGGGCATCCATTATTGTTAACAGAGGTTTGGTCGTAGAAACACTTAAAAAAAGTATAAAAGTCGAACAGGAAAAGCAGCTTCCCCAGAATACAGTTAACTCTAAAACACGCAAAACGACAAACATGAATGGAAATGTTAATATGGAATATGACGTCAAAAACACACAAAAAAGGTTGACAATAGGGCTGTCGTCTTCAAACGGTCAGTGGCAAAAAAGACTGGGGTTTAAACCAGGTTCTAGGGTGCACCAAACCTCACAAACCCTACTGTCATCCCAAACTCGAAGCTAGTTTTGAGAGCATAACTCATTCCTTCTGATTCATATGGTGTAGTCTAGTCGATATATCGCAACATCTACATCATTCTTGGTTTGTGATCACTCAGTTACATATTAACATCTGCTAACAAACACTAAACTATTGTGAATTAATAAGAAAAACACTAAACTATTGTGAATTAATAATAAACAAAAAAACACAGAGTCCTCATGTTTTAATATACAAGCATGTTTTATTTGTGATATTGTGAATACTGTTACTAGTAACAATGACATTTAGAGCTACTAAACAAGGAAGATATTTGCTTCCTGGTTCATTACGACGTCCACAAGAAGCACCAAATCCGCACGAGCGGCTTTTTCAGAACGTCGGAAAAGGTAAGTCAGTTTGTACACATTTGTATGATTACACAAAAGTAATTAAATTGGTCTAAAGACATCGCCCTGGCGATTTCCTCTATTCACGAATTAAATCGTAGTTGCAGTGGGAGGGTAATTATTTTTTTTACAATTGTGTCTACCTGCATCTATTGTTTTGTTTTTCTTATCGATGTTTAATAATGATCTTACACGAGTGCCTGATTAATATTGATTTATCAAACGAGTTGGATACTGCGTCCATTAAGTTATACCAAGCAGCATTTTACGCGATTTACATATTCCAAAAGTTATTAAAATTAAATCGTAGTTTAGTCGGAGGGGGACTTTTTTTTAATAGTGTCTACCTGCATCTATTGGATGTTATCGATGTTTAATAATGATCTTACACGAGTGCCTGATTAATATTGAATTTATCAAACGAGTTGGATAAAATTATATGATGTGAGGCTATGCGAGAATTTTATCCAAATTGTTCAATAAATTCAATATATAGTGAAAGGGATCTCGTTGCATGATTTCCGTAATCCATGATGTTTTTTTACAATTGTGACTACCTGCATCTATTGTTTTGTTTCCTTATCAATGTGTAATATTTAATGATCTTACACGAGTGCCTGATTAATATTGAATTTATCAAACGAGTTGGATACTGCGTCCATTAAGTTATACCAAGCAACATCTTACGCGATTTACATATTCCAAAAGTAATTGAATAGGTCTAAAGACATCGCCCTGGCGAATTCCCTTATTCACAAATTTAACAAAAGTAAAACTGAAATAAGCCTGAATATTTTTACATGTAACTTGCAGTTGAATATGTCTATACACTTTTATCTAGACTGTGCTATACTTGAATATTAAATATAAAACGTGTGTATTGATCTATGCCATACTCATAGCGGGCACGCGGGTATACAATAGGAAATGAAATTAATCTGATTGCACTTGCTTTTCGTTATCTCCGGTACTATTCTGCACATAATCAACAGATACATGTACATGACATGATGTACGAACTTGTGCACCGATATAAATCTATTTGCTGATCAAACTTTTACCTGAAAAGAAAGTTGTAATATGTTTAGAGAGCAATATATTGCACTAAATTGCCAATTCCGATTGGTAGACCTCTACTTGTTTTTATCAATATAATCTTGCTTCATAATTTGATTAATACTCCTCGTCACAATCAAGCATTTGTTGTGTGCGCGTGCCTATATTTATTACATTACATACATGTACTTGGTGGCCCGTGATTGGAAATATTCTATTCGATTCTAAAAAAAAAATGGCCGACACCGAAAAGGAAAATTACAGTTAATTAAATTTTACGCCGAGATACGCGGCATCCTTCACGCCGAGTTACGCGGAGTTCACAGGTGTGCACTTTTGCTTAATTGGATTCTACGCGGAGTAACTCGGAGTGGCTTTCACTCGGCAATAGCGTACTTTCGCCGCGTGAATTCGCCGAGTACAAACACTGACTCCGCGTAGATACGCTCGAAACTCGATACGACCAAACTCGGCGAATCGAGTGAAGTGTGTGTTTCGCGTGAGCTGTACTGTAAGTATGAAAAACATGCAAAATCTCAATATACAAACTATAGACCCCCGAGGCACAGCCATTTTTGACCCCGGGACTTCATTTGAACAAACTTGATAGTCTAAGCATTGGCGATCATTTTAAAAGAAAAACTGTCGAAATCTGTCCAGCGGTTCTTGAGAAGAAGATTTTTTATGGTTTCAACCATACATGGTAATGGCAGCCATCTTGGATTTTGCGCTGATCTAATTTTAACAAATCTGAATAGCATTCATTTAAGGATCATCCACGTGCAGATTTGTTCAATTTGGCCATGTGGTTTCTGAGGAGGTCGTTTGAAGCAAAACTTAACGACGACGACGGACGGACAACGGATGAAGAGTGATCCCAATAGATCACCTTTGAGCCTTCGTTTTATATAGTGCTTATTCCGAATGTCAAATCCCACAATAACCATACAAGTAGATATATCCTAAGTGACCTTTGTTTGTACACAGTATTTGGGGTGGTCCTCCATGATCCCCACCCTCTGACAGACAGAAATATAATGGACAACCAAAACTTGACTCAAACAGCTTTGTTTTTTCATAAACTAGCAAGAGAATGGTTGACAATTAAGCCTTTGGTACAAACTAATTATTGTCAAAAAAGCAAATAAATCCCAATCTTTCTGTATATGGTACACCTAGCAACAGTTATAATTACCGGTCAAGTGACAACCCAGACATAATATCCAGGAGTTGACCGGAGTGCACCATCACTTTATGTACACTATCTAAGTAATCATTTATTTAATATGTCGGCTTTGTACTTCATTTTTTTTTTAATGCAGACTTACCCTTTAAATGCATATCCCACACAGAAGCGTGTGATCTGACAGAATTTATTCTCCTGTATCTGTATAATATATCAACGGCACGCTTTGGGTAGTCATTCCTCTGGCCTCCAAATCTTTTATTGTAGAATTTCGCTAAAAGGAAAAAGGCATTTTTTATTGTTTTTTTTTTTTATAAATATTTTTCTGTTTATACATACCAGCATTTTCTCAATAGCAATCTATCAACCATACTTATATAATAGACACAACAGTCTAGTCATTAAGATCGATCTAGGCATCAGCTCCTAAATCACTAATTCAAACTGCATTATTTTTTAATTTTAATGTAAGCCACAGATCAAGATCAATAGCTGAAAACACAGATTTGTTCGTACACAATCTTTTGTCAATAATTATATATTTATGATCATATCCATGGCATGATATTAGGTTATGAATGCAGAATTCATGTTTCAGTCCATGCAACTGCAGCAATTATAGATGATTATCAGCCACTTTACGTTTTAAATGTCAAACATTGTATAACTTTCAGTTTCTGTCAAGAATCTATAATAAATTACATGCCTAATTAGATTCTCAACTGAGTGCATTTTAAACATTGTAAAACTTTCAATTATTGCTATTATTATTTTAAAAATTATATGCCCTGTTAGTTCCAAGATCTGCATTTGGAGAGAAAAAAAATGCTTTAATTTGACATTTCAATAAATCATTGGACATATCAATGGGAACATGCTGTCTATAATGCAACATTGGACATAATGGACCCCATGTTTGATGAGTTGTCATTGCACCATAATACCACTTTAAAGGTGTCAACCTACACAATACTTGTCAAACATGGTTAATTCTGGAATAATACAAAATATAAAACATGCAGATGTTTCCCCTGATTATGGTGAAACTACTCATAATGTGATTATGTAATTTTGATGTGATTATGTAATGTGAAGCAAATAAAAGAATACGGTAATATTCAGTTTATTCAATCAAATTCTCGCCAGTGAAATCAATTAACGGTAGCTACAATTTCATAGTCGTTTTAACAGAGAGACCTCTAAGATATATAAACACATACTGAAGGAAAAAAGAAAAGCAACTTGGGAATTTCCGCTATATATAGTATGTATAATGTGCTGTGCTTAATTGAATGATGGTACTCGTACATGGCTACATTAGACATTCCTTTCAGAAAAAAAAGACTGAAACAACACAGAACACACCAAATGTTAGGCCTTCAAAGTTAAGTTATTGATCGAATACATGTTTGGTTCAACTGAATTGAATTGAATTGAATTGGGTTTTATGGCGCACCAACACATGAAAGGTTATATGGCGCCTAACAGGAATGAAATGCCAGGCTCATCCTCCATTTACATCAAGATAAAATATGGAGAATGGGCCTCGAATGTAACCTGCAGAACTGCAGAGTTGCTGCAAATTCTATAGAAAACACTCCATTTATGATGGAGCCACGTTTTTAAGTTTCCATATGCAGTGTCATGATGACCTTGAACATGCATGATAAAAAATGACAAAATGAACATGAAGGCAGGGTCCTACCCCGCTGCCTCTAGCGGGATTTGCAATGTATATTACCCCGGCAACCACACGGGGAGCATTTGGTTCAAGCAGTTGAGATGAGTTACAGGATGTAACATTTTGCAATCTCTTTACATTACTTTTTCAAAGGAGAACTTCAACATTTATGAATTTCGTGTTACAAAGTGAACTGTGATTAAAAAGTCTATAGTAGCATAGTTTTGTCCTTCTAACTAGCTGCAACTTATCTTTACAAAGCATATTGGGATTTCTCTGGAATTTCATTTGGAATATTACATCGAATTAAGTGTTAAATTATATAGTAAAAAATCCTTAGTTGCGATTTCCTTTTTCCTTTAATATATATATATATATGGTAAAAATATTCTGTTCACTAAATCTTGGACTGAATTCAAGTTCACATTAATCGGTTAATTAATATACTACAAATAGAACAACTGTGTAATATAACCCCTTCTATAATTCCAAAACTATCATAGATGAGAACTTGAGAATTGTTATCTAGCACCATTTCCGACAAGGTTGAGTCAAATACTCTGTGATCTAACTTATATAATTTGATGTTGTATTTATTTTTGCTGGAGACATGCATGCTTAATGTTCATACTCACAAATGTTTACAGTCCTATAAATGTTTCTGCAGCATTGGTATACTGGCGACTATAAGAATCTTTAATAGGTATCTGGTGAAGATCAGGAAGTCAAAAAATCGGTACAATTGTTTTTATCATAACCGAGGCTCTGCTAAGGTTCCAATTAAAACAGTTATCTCGAGGGTTGGAATTCCCTGAGCCTGACATACCCATGATTGTTTCTTTTTTTTTGTATACCATTGATATTTTGTGCATGGACATCGCCAACCACTTACATTTTGCACTTTTATATACATACACAATGGCATCATGCAACCATGACGTTATCAACCTCATTGTCATTGTTGATGCACCTGATTTTATCAGCCCCACCCACAATCACAACATCTCGGTTCATTTCTTTGAAGCACGTGTCCGAAGAATGAAGGGATTGGTCGAGTTTCCACCTGCCCCCATGTCTAAGATTATAAGAATCTTTCATGGGTATCTGGTGAAGATAGGAAATTCCAACCCGAGGTATAAGTGTTTTTATCGGCACCGAGGCTCTACTTAGACCGAGGGTTGGAAATTGGAATTCTCTAAACCGAATACCCATGAAAGATTCTTTTTCTTGCATATCAGAGTCATGTTGTGTGTTAACGCAGCCAGCTACTAACGTTTTGCATGTTTTCCTGCATATTGGATGTTGGTGCACGCAACATTTGTCTTTACCCATAAAGACAAGACTTTCCATCCCCCATGTAAAACGTGGATATCCTTATCCAGTATGCAAGAAACTTGTATTCCCCACATATCTGAAAGTACAGGTATGGAAAACAGAAAATCTATATTGATTATGCTCCATTAGCTTTAACTGACATCTCTTTTGAAATATGTTTTATGACTCTTTAATGCCACAATTTGTTCTCTTTTTTATTACATCTTCACTTTATTGTGAAATACCATCTTTGAAAATCATTGAAAATTACAGATAATCACAAGGATTAATGCTAAAATACCTTATCAGCATTCAACTGAAGGAAGTTTCTTGTGACGTTTGGTGCTCAACGATCAAGGTCATACACATGTTATTCAAGCACCTGTCAACCATGATCCATTGATGCTGTCCAGTAAGATGTGTATTGTGTCGTGTCCTTGTATGTACAATATGCCTATACAGTATATGTCAATAAAGTTACACAATACGGACAAATAGAACTAAATATAAAATTATTCAGGTTTTTGATGTTGTTACGCGATGTCTTTAAAGGCAAATAAGAAAGTATTTTTAGTGGAATGCCATATTAAAACTCATTAAAACACATGTTTGTAGACTGTTGCCAGGATGCTGCGTTTTAAACCCTCCGCCCATCACCACTGCGGGCTTGAATCCCAATAAAAGTTCTGCTTGTAAGTCAGGAAATAGTGGGTTGTCTGTCTCCACCATTAAATATCGACCGTCATATACAGCCTAAACTGTACTGAAAACGACTGAAGACACCATTCAACCAACCAACCGTTGACATAAGTGATAATAGTAAGTGCATCATCGCTTACATGTATCTGAAAAAATACTTTATTGGTGCAAATTTATAATATAATTGGAATGATGTTGCCCAATTTAAACAATCTCCATTTCTGAGGAAGTAAACTAAGTAACTTAATTAGCAGACCCGCTGTCTCCAGGGGAGCTGTGGTAAGTCCATGGGGTTGAAGTAAACAGTCTAAGTATTACAATTTTAGGTTATATGAACCTATGACAAATCCTGAAACTTCTGATAACATCTTAATGTTATACTGCACATGTATATTTGATTTCAATTCCTGATGAACTGTACCAAAACAAGGATGCAGACGGAAAACTGAAACTAGATCAAAGATGATAAAGAAATAACTATTGTGATGATTTCCTTTCTAGTTTTGAGACAACAAAAGCCAGGGGACGGTATACCTAAGAACCATGTGTGTTGGTTCTTTATACAGGGTATATAATTATACTTGTTTACGTTGCGATTATCTTCAAATTGTGATGGTTCATGTTGAACTTAACAATTTTAAATGTTTATACGGTTTACATGATATTTAACTTCATAGCATCAGTAGTCACTTGTTTATGTGATGGAATTATGTTTTGCAACTTGCACATGCTAAGGCAGAAGGATACCTGCCAAATATCACCCTGTTAGTAACGCAGAAAGAATTGCCAAACCTTACATAATCAAAACAGTTGCAGACTCATTTTAATTGGGTTAAGGAGGGCTGGCACGGCGCAGTCGGTAGCACGGCAGATTTGTAACCGGTGGCCCCGGGTTCAATCCTCCGTGGTGCCACTGAGTTTCGTCGGTGTGTTCTTGGGCAAGACACTTTCCCTTAGCCTCGTCCGTCGGATGGGGGACGTAAACCGGCCAATCCCAAGTATCGGCATATCCTCCGAGCACGTTAAACAACCATAGGAATCAATTCGATAATAAGAGTAGGACAGGTTCCCGGATTCCTATGTAACCTTCCCCGCTCTCTGGGGCGGCTCTAAATAACCTATACTGTGTTGATGAGCCGTTAAACAACATTCAATTCAATTCAATTAATTGGGTCTGTTTCCACAGAACAATTCTGTCGCTGCCATGTGCTTATTTCAGCAAGGATAATATTAATCTAACTATAAAGTTTGGACACAGAGGGCCAAGCATACGGAGCATGTTTTTTGTAAATTGTTAAAGTTTTATGAAAAGGGGCATAACTTAGTTTTATGAAAAGGGTATAACTTAGTTTTATGAAAAGGGGCATAACTTTGCATTGAATAATTTAAAAGATCAGTATAAAGTTTCATGACCATAGGTCATTATTTTGCCAAGTGATGAGCTAGGCTCAGTTGCAGGTTAAGTTTTACGAAATAAAAGGAATAACTCTGTAGCATGCCAAAATAAAAGTCTCAGTTATTGGACAGGTCAATGGCATTGAATAACTGCAACTGAACAATGGACTTAGTTAAATCCCACACATTACAATCTTGCACACCTAGTTGGGTCAGGTCAGCTGTTACAGTTTTAAAGAAGTAGGCACAAAAGTTAAAAAAATTAAGACTTGATTTATATCTATCAAGGGAAACAACTCTGTATCCAATTTATCTGCCCTTTCTTCCTAAACATCACTACTTGCTAGTGTTCTTGCACACCAAGTTTGGTCAGGTAAGCTGTTATAGTTTCAGAGGTAACACAAAATGTTACAATATTAAAACTTTACTTTAAAATATAAAGGGCAATAACTCCTGTAATTTGTATCTGATTTATCTGTCCTTGCTTCCTCCATATCATTACTTGCTAGTGATCTTGCACACCAAGTCTGGCATATATGTAGGTAGAACATTTTTTGAGGTGTAGGCGACAAAATATTTGTGACGAACAGAATTGATGACAGATGACGGACAAAGTGATCCCTAAGTGACTGCCATGGCATGCAGGCGTCACAATAAATTGTTTGAAATAAAAGCAAAATGCTTATAGAGATACTTTCCTAACCAAATAATTGTTAGTTTGAAGAAGTTGCATGTGCAATATGGTGGTGGTGCTGCCCAAACAGATTGCGGTCTAGAAGACGTTGCATATGCAATATGGTGGTGGTGCTGCCCAAACAGATTGCCTTCTAGAAGACGTTGCATATGCAATATGGTGGTGCTGCTGCCCAGGTCCTCTCACTTCCACAGTCCCACCTGGATGTACACCTATTGGGAAGATGAAATGTACACATGTATATCAGTTTCCTGACAGTTGGAAATGATACCATCCACTGAGTCAAGTTTGTATACTTGATTGGAAATGCCAACATGTCAAAATGTTACTATGCTTAATAAGTGAATTATCAAGATGACTGGTATTTTATATCATAATTACCTTTACATTAACAAGTGTTGGTAACTATACATACAGTGGTGGTATTTCATGGAGTTGCAGGTGCATGTAACATACATGTAATAGGGATGAGCATCTGTTAGTGTTGTTTTTCTCCATATGCCATACAGCCAAAATATTATTTTCCATATGCCATATGACTTTTAAATTTTCACCAGTTTTTTACATAGGAATATTTATTTTTTCCATAAAGATTTTTTCTTTCCATATGTCATATGAGGCAAATATTCGTTTCCATATTCCATATGGGACCCCAATAGCTCAGGGATCTTATATTGTTACTTGACCATCTATATAACCTCCTTGGCCCACCACCCCAACACCAGGGGTGGATCCAGGATTTCAGCTTAGGGGGGGGGGGTAATATTTTGGTCAATTTTCGGGTCCGTCTCTAGCCTCATAAAACGTTTGCGGTAATGCATTTATAGGGTAAAAAAGTCGGTTTTCAAATAAAAGGATTTAACAATGTGTTAATTAAACCACTTATTAGCCATTATGCGTCGAGCGAGCGAAGGGAGCGAGAAAAAAAATTATACTGAGGGCGTCCATCTAAATTGTTTGATGTTTTATCTACAGTAACATGGACATACACGTATGAATAACAAAAGTCCGTTTTCAAATAAAAGAATTTAACAATGTGTTAATTAAACCACTCATTAGCCATTATGCGTCAAGCTAGCGAGAATTTTTTTTTATACTGAGGGCGTGCAACGAAATTGTTTGATATTTTATCTACAATAACATTTATCTACAATAACATGGACATACATGTATGAATAAAAAAAGTCCGTTTTCAAATAAACGGATTTAACTATGTGAAAATTTGTTTATATTGAGGGCGTGCATCGAAATTGTTTGATATATTATCTACAGTAACATGGACATACATGTATGAATAAAAAGTCCGTTTTCAAATAAAAGGATTTAACAATGTGTTAATTAAACCACTCATTAGCCATTATGCGTCGAGCGAGCGAGAATTTTTTTATACTGAGGGCGTGCATCGAAATTGTTTGATATATTATCTACAGTAACATGGACATACATGTATGAATTATAAAGTCCGTTTTCAAATAAAATGATTTAACAATGTGTTAATTAAACCACTCATTAGCCATTATGCGTCGAGCGAGTGAGAATTATTATTATACTGAGGGTGTGCATCGAAATTGTTTGATATATTATCTACAGTAAAATGGACATACATGTATGATCCGGAATTTTTAGGGGGGGCGCACGCCGGGTGCGCCCCCCCTGGATCCGCTAGTGAACACAACCTCTATACAGGCCTCTGGGATCTTATAATGTTACTCCCGATCATACCATCTATATAACCTTCTGTGCTACCCACAATGTTGAACTTTAATCTTGACATTTAGAAGGTCATAGCTCACAGCCATGCAGCCTCATAATTATCTGACATACAATCTATGGAGAATCCAGTGTCAATATTAAATGTTAAAGACTGGAAATAATGTCTAACATCATGCAGGGTCATATCATTATTCATATTAGGTTTCAAAAAAGTAAAGTTATACATGATTTAGAAAAAACGTTTTGCATCTCCTTCATTTTATTTCTGCAAAGAAATCATTCAAATTCCATTAAAAATATATAACATAAGTTGTTTGAAAACAGTTTTTGACCAAAAGTAATTTTAAATGGACACAAGGCAATCCTGCTGTTTTTAATAAGCATTAAAGAATGTAGTTCTAAGGTTTATCGTTTAACCAACAGGACGTCCTAAAGGTATAGGTACAATAGAGTCTGGACTTTATTTAGCATTGTAATTAGCACCTCAAGTTATTAATCGAGCATAATTTTGACTTTAAACCTGCTTGCATATAATTAAACAAAGATTTGAGTTTTACCTTTTCTTCATTATTCTACTAAATATTTAAATATATTATTGGTGCAACATTATCAAGATATATGAAAAAATATGTTGTTTTACACTTTTCCAATAAATACTATTTATGACTGAACAAATGCCAGTTGTGTAGAAAAACTAAGGGGATGCCGTGAGTTTTTAAAAAATCAAGATTGCCGTGTGTCCCTTTAAAAGGTCTTTGTTAATGCCAGAACAGAATTTACATCAGTACACAATCATAATTCATACAGCAAATAATAGAACAAATGAAGGGGTAATAATTAAAAAAGAAAAATTATTTAAAAAATCTTTGAGATTTCCATGTGTTCCTAGTAAAGAAATTGACATCCTGCTGCTCAGACAAGCGCATGCATCGAGGAACGTGGATTAGCAGTAAAATAAACAACGCCACAAAACAACTAATTTATTTTATTTTCAGACTTGCTGACCCTGCCATTGTTCAAGGGTTATTCTTTAAGAAACGCTGATCAGTCGTCAATTGGCGGGAAGCAAATCAAATCAAATAAAATTATGCATGCTGCACACAGAAGCATATTACTGAATACGACCACTTGAGCACCGTGTTCGTCCAATCTCCCCCAAATAAAGATGACGAGTCAAAGGTCAGGTGCTAAGCAGCTTTACCGAGGCTGACATTTAATTTAGGGTGAAATCTACAAGTATCTCGTGGCGGGGCCCATTGTTCACGGGCAGTTGCTTGGAAACCACGAAGATGTTGAATTTCAAATAATAATCGACGTATTGTCCACCAATCTTGTAATATGGCACTCTACGCAACCACAATGGCAATTATACACGCAAAATGTTCAGTCAATTTTGGTATCCAGTTTTTATTGGGTTATAATTTGTTTATATGGTAGCTTAAATCATTTGTAAACAATTTGATTGGGTGTAAAATCATCGTTAAATTTGTGGTAAACAAACAAGGCTGACCATGACAGCTTGGGTCGCTTTATGGACACAAGGGTTTGTTTCCAAATTATAACGTATTAGGTTTTCCTATTTAAATCAGTGGCAGGGGCTTAAATGTTAAAAGGTCCTACATGTTAAGGTATTAAAATTCTTATACACTTCTATTTATGATGATGAACAATTTGGGGATTTGGTTAACTATGTAGAATCATTATATCCCCAAATTAAAGTAGCTATCTCGCCAACAACAGCCAAATTTTACAACATATGTACACCGTTTCTAAACATACGGACGATGATTTTGAAGTTATGCTCCTGAAATGAAATAACAAATTTGCAGTACTGTCATCTTGTTTCCAAACATACTGATATTAAAAAATTATTTGTTATCAAAAGTCAGCACATACAATGTGGCAAGCTAAGTTTCATGATGATATCTTTTCATCAACAGTTTTGGAGTTATGCTTAGGAAACAAACATGAAAATGCCAAAAATATTGATATGTTAAAATGCTGAGTGACTGAACATTATTTAATAGCCGATCAACACAGTATAGGTTATTTAGAGCTGCCCCTGAGAGAGGGGAAGGAAACATAGGAATCTGGGAACCTGCCCTTCTCTTACTAACAAATAGATTCCTATGGTATCCTTTAACATGCTCAGAGATTGGACTCTTAAACAAGGGACCAGAAGTCCTGGTTTATGTCCCTATCTGACAGACGAGGCTAATGGAATGTGTCTTGCTCAACAACAACAAAACTCAGGGGCGCCATTGAGGCTTGAACCCGATATAACAGCTAAGTATTTCGCCTAGTCAGTTCTTTCCCCGGGGTTTTACTATCATAAATCCTGAACATCTACAAAAGTGTCTTCACTTGATTAAAGCTTTCCAAATATCGATTTTTTTTGCTGTTTTTTATTCTAGAAAAAATCATCCTCATCAAGCAAAGTCACTCCATTATGTGAAAATAAATTAAAAATGTAAGTTTCAAATGCCCCCGAATTGACCTTTGACCTCTAAGTGTGACCTTGACCTTGGAGCATCGGACCTGGATTTTGTGTGCGACAAACGTCGTCTTGTTGTGGTGAGCACTTGTGCCAAGTTATTTGAAAATCTGTCCATGAACGTCAGAGTTATTAACCGGACACAAAAGCACTTCATTTTGACCTTTTAACCTCTAAGTGTGACCTTGACCTGGATCTGGATTTTGTGCGCAACACGTGGTCTTGTTGTGGTGAGCAATTGTGCCAAATGATTGTCAGAGTTATTAACCGGACACGATTGTACGGACGACCGGATGGATGGACTGACAAACAGTGCAAGCCAACTATTATTATATGCCACCCTTTGGGGGCATAAAAACGTTTTTAATTGAAAGTGATATTTTTAGAATTTGGTTTCAAAATATTTCAATCATTAATACTGATTATTTTCTAAGACATTGTATACATATATAAAATGTACAAAAAAATAAAACTGTTCTTGGCATGATTATTTTATCATTTCGGAAATCAATTTTGGTATATGTATATATAAATATAGGCATTTTCAGAACAATAACATTCATTTTTTATTTTTTGAATGTTACTTTAAATAGCATCTACTAAACTTTCATAAAGCGAACATTTTTATTTTTAAATTTGATCACCCATTTGATCTCCATGTATTAAGTGCATGAAGGTTGGGCAGGACTGGATCCCTAAATGCATAATAAATTGTCCTTTTATATAAAACTAAATGTTAGCAACCAATGTCATTTAACACCAGATATTGTACAGCTCATTAGTTTTATTGTGGTTAAGTTTAATTTTGTACTGGGATTAACAAATAAAATCATTTTACAGGTGTCAATATTGGTCTGATACATTATTTAGTCAAGTGAAAGAAAAACATTTACATTTCGGCTAACCGGTTATAAGTGGTCTTTTAAGTAAACAAGCTTGATTTTTGAGATTTGTGTATTAAACATGTCCATAATCCTATTCAGGTCACCAGGCTCCATGTTCATGAACAAATTAAAGTCCCATTTCAAGCTAATAAATTAAGTTCAAAACTCAATTATTTCTTTTAGCCATAACTGTTTTTAATTAATGTTTTTCATAGGGAAACTTTCAGGACAGTTGTAATTTTTGCTTGTCTCTATTTGTGTAAAGTTTCAAGTAATTCCAAGTCCATTAAATATGATTTAAAAAAAAAATAGTTCTGAATTTGAGCATGAAATATGACTTAACTCTATTGCTGCCACAATCGAAACATTGATTTTACAACCAGTGTCAGCCCAGATCAACATGCACACTATGTGTAGACTGATCAGAGTTTACACTGTTCCCCACTCAGTAAGAATGTTTTCCATAACACTTTATTTATGAAATATTACCGGAAGGTTTGAATTCAAATCTAATAGCAGACATTTGAAATTTGGTGGCAGTGACTGAAAGCATTGATAAAACCTTCATCTGCATTGTAAAAAACAAACACTCAACGCAAATTATACATCAACACGTGTGGCTAGCGGCCATATTGTTTACATAGCACCAGTGCACTACTGTCTGTGCCGTTGCCTTCCGGCTAACAGAATGTCAAGATTTTGAAAATACCGAAGAGCCGTGATACACATGAGGCGGGATCCCGAAGAATGACGGGATTGGCCGAATTTCACGATTGTAAACAAATATGGCGAGCAGATTTGCAACAATTTCAGAAGCAGATTTGAACACCCTGAAATCAAAACAGGTATAAAAATATAAATTTAAAAAAAAATAAAAAAATTAGTAGAATTTTTCCCCCCTCATATATCGTAACTTTTAGCTTATAAAACACACACTAATTATGTTCGCACACATTACACACCAAACATTACTGAATATTTACTAATTAAAGCAGGATTGTTTGACGGAATTCAATCGCGGTACAAAAAAAAAAGAGAAACCATTTCGGGCGTTTGAACTCGCAGCCCAAACTAAAATTACACTCGCGGTAATAATAGTGAACGTAAAGTGGTCGACCTAGCTCCCAACTAAGCTAAGCGGGCTATACATATTTCGCACTAAATACTATGGTCAAAACCTAATGCGCTAATGGAAGTCACGTGATCGCAGAAAAGGTAAATACGGTGGGTCCCACTTTATTTACAAATAATAATTTAAGCTTTTTTTTTCAAACTCACGAATGTATTACTACAGACTTCTTAGTGTCTATGCTCATGTTTTCATGTATATATTTCACTGAATAAAAGTCAGACAGTTATTTGGTTATGCTCCATATCTGCTTACTTACGGACAGTGTCCCTTTAAGTTTTAATCAAAACGTTTTTTGTTCAGTATAATAAAATAAATATTGCATCCAAGTGAGGATGACAATGGATATTGCCAACCTTCGGAAAAATAATGATTTTCCTCAATTCTTTATTTTTCAAAAATAGAAGCGTTTAGTTTCGAATAAACTTAATTTTTGCAAGGAGGTGTACTTGCATCCAATGTATCTCAAAGAAAATGGCTATTCACATGTCTGAAAAGACACGACGGTAGGACCAGTCTATATTGTCTCTCTTGCACCTTTTTCTTATCATAATCTTTCTCTCAAGGCCCGTAATTATTGGTACTATAGTAACGGGAAAATAATGTAAATATAAAAATTGATTTTAATTTTTTTTTTGCATTTATATGATTTTAAACTTCATTGTGAATAGTCAAAAAGCTTGTAAATTTGAATGAGTCTCCTTCTGTCTCCAACTTGAGCCACACCTTAAACTTTTCTCATCTTCAAATATCTCTGTTGGTTATTGGTGACTTAAGGATTGACAAAATGACATTTTGCAACAATATCCTGGTAACATACAAATTAGGTGCGACTCAGTTAAATAAAACAACTAGCTAGAAATACCTTCCCGTAATTTGATATTATATCTTCCCCAACCACCCACCCTTTGATATAACTCCGGAATTGTTGTTGAAACTCATGGAAGATTAAAATATAAATTGAAAAATAAAGTCACAGTAATGACTAAATTCTAGCAGAATTGAATGACACAAACGGACATTATGGATACTGTAAGAATTTGGCCTGAAAAATATATGGACTGAACACGCAATCGTAAAAAGAACACCTACAGTTCAATTCAAAATATTTTTGCCAAAAATGTTAACAGTCTTTATTATTTCCGTAGCAAGCTTCCTCGGTATTCGGTTTCCAATTTAATTTTCAGTTTAAGGACCAATTAAGTAGACTGGTTCTCGGTACACCGTATTGGTATACTGGTACCCGAAATCACACTCATGGTTGCTGGGTTTGGATAAGATGGTTTGGAGAGATAAAAAAGAAGGTATAAGTGCAGCAATAGACCTTGTATAAGCACTGTATAAGCACACTGAAGAGAAACATCTGTAACCACAGAAAGATCAAAATATGCAGTGGAGCACTGTGGTCTAGTGGTAGAGTGTAGGAACCAGGATTGAAAAGTAGTGGGTTCGATCCCTACCGTGTTGTGTCCCTGAGCGAGACACTTTAACTGCAGCTGCTTAATACTGGTTCTACCCAGGAAGACATCAGGAGTTATTAAAGTAAGTTGTGGGAGATTTTGTTACAATCTATATAAAATAAGAATAATAAGTAAGTTTAAACTAAAACATGCAGTGCCTAGACCTTGAGTGTCTTGATCAACTGACTTGCTGCAAACATCGACCAATCCCATTCCTAGTTCAGAATGTGTCCACCAAATTTAAATGAATGTTGCTTGACGGCTCACCAACACATTTTAGGTTAAAGCCATCCCAGAGAGCCGGAAAATAAAATACATATGAATCTGACCTGTCCTGCTCTTACATACAAACAGATTCATAATTATGTTCTTTAACCTGCTCGGAGGATTGACTCCGATATTCGGGACCCTGCAGTTAGGTCCCAAGCCCAAGGCAAGGTTAAGGGAATGTGTCTTATGCAAGAACATACCAATGAAGCTCAGTGGCACCAATGAGACCTGAAACCTGTTCCTCCAGATTTCAAGTGGTTTTCTAGTCGACCATGCCACTGGACGATGTGAGCCTCAAATTTAAATGAAACTATGGCATTCAGCAGTGACCTTCAATAACTATTTTTTTCTAGTTAAAGACATAACAACTGCCAAAATATACCTCTGGTGCAGTGTGGTGTCACAGAAAATGGAGGACTTGTCATCTCCTGCCTGTACCCGCACAGCAGCCATTTTGGTTTCATCTGCAAAACTGGTCTTGTCCTTTTGGTAACCACTGAAACTGTAAAACAGTAAGAGTTACAGTTGAAGTATGATTTTGATAATTAACTCAATATAAAATTTATATTTACTTTTATCACATAACATGCGGTGTGGGAGTATAATAACACCATTCAATATTTTCGATATTCCACTAGTGGTATAACATAACTTTAATGTCGTCATGGACACCACGTTAATGTACGTTTTCTGTTGTAATGTGATGTTATAAGTTATGTGATAAATAGAATCTAAGATTCGTTCTCATTCATTATCGAATTTATTAAACTCATTAGCAAAAATGATTTAATGCATTTTGCCAACTCGTTTAATAAATTCAATAATGAATGAGCACTCATGTAAGATCCTCTATATATTACAGTGTATAAATAATATTTATAACCAAAGATTCTAAAAACAAAATAAACTTTCTGATTCTGTTTGAAAGCTATTATACAATACCAATTGTGGTATTACTATTAGCATTATGTATTCATTATGTTTAGCCATAAAGTCAATCAAGTAGCACTGCTTTAGAATCCATAATAATTAGTAAATCAGGATTCTCCCCATAAAATTTAAACAATTAAGCCCCTAGGAAATCAAGAAAATTGTAAATAGTATTATCCAAAATAGATTTTATCAGTGTTGATAGTAACATAAAGACATTGTAATTGAGTAAATGCACAATTAGGCCTGGGAATAACCCTAAAGCATTATTCGAAGCTGTTCTAAACTTGTTTGTTTGATGTTTTACGTCATTTTTCTGCACATATGAGGCTATGTCTGATGGTACCTGCTGCTTTGTATATATATAAGAGTAAAAGCTACACCTGTCCAATGCCGTGAGCTGCATCACCAAACGCGCCACTTGTCAACCCAACCATAGCACTCCAGAACAGTGGTGGATATAACACCAGACCCACCACTTGTCAACCCAACCATAGCACTCCAGAACAGTGGTGGATACAACACCAGACCCACCACTTGTCAACCCAACCATAACACTCCTGAACTGTGGTGGATACAACACCAGACCCACCACTTGTCAACCCAACCATAGCACTCCAGAACAGTGGTGGATACAACAGCAGACCCACCACTTGTCAACCCAACCATAGCACTCCAGAACTGTGGTGGATACAACACCAGACCCACCACTTGTCAACCCATCCATAACACTCCAGAACTGTGGTGGATACAACACCAGACCCACCACTTGTCAACCCAACCATAGCACTTCAGAACTGTGGTGGATACAACACCAGACCCACCACTTGTAAACCCAACCATAGCACTCCAGAAGTGTGGTGGATACACCACCAGACCCACCACTTGTAAACCCAACCATAGCACTCCAGAACTGTGGTGGATACACCAGACCCACCACTTGTCAGCCCAACCATAACACTCCAGAACAGTGGTGGATACAACACCAGACCCACCACTTGTAAACCCAACCATAGCACTCCAGAACTGTGGTGGATACAACACCAGACCCACCACTTGTCAACCCAACCATAGCACTCCAGAACTGTGGTGGATACAACACCAGACCCACCACTTGTCAACTCAACCGTAACACTCCAGAACTGTGGTGGATACAACACCAGACCCACCACTAGTCAACCCAACCGTAACACTCCAGAACTGTGGTGGATACAACACTAGACCCACCACCTGTCAACCCAACCATAGCACTCCAGAACTGTGGTGAATAGAACACCAGACCCACCACTTGTCAACCCAACCATAACACTCCAGAACTGTGGTGGATACAACACCAGACCCACCACTTGTAAACACAACCATAGCACTCCAGAACTGTGGTGGATACAACACTAGACCCACCACTTGTCAACCCAACCATAGCACTCCAGAACTGTGGTGGATACAACACCAGACCCACCACTTGTCAACCCAACCATAACACTCCAGAACTGTGATGGATACAACACCAGACCCACCACTTGTAAACACAACCATAGCACTCCAGAACTGTGGTGGATACAACACCAGACCCACCACTTGTCAACCCAACCGTAACACTCCAGAACTGTGGTGGATACAACACCAGACCCACCACTTGTCAACCCAACCATAGCACTCCAGAACTGTGGTGGATACAACACCAGACCCACCACTTGTCAACCCAACCGTAACACTCCAGAACAGTGGTGGAAACAACACCAGACCCACCACTTGTCAACCCAACCGTAACACT
Organism: Cyrtodaria siliqua; assembly: GCA_037043455.1. NCBI lineage: Eukaryota > Metazoa > Mollusca > Bivalvia > Adapedonta > Hiatellidae > Cyrtodaria > Cyrtodaria siliqua. The sequence goes on along the minus strand of JAWPHD010000742.1, from coordinate 328,909 downwards.
CCAGAACTGTGGTGGAACAGAGTTTCTGCACCTACTGGTTTCCCCTAAAACAACAACACAACAGATACACATTTAAAAGAAATCAATCTGAAAACATGATACCCAAACATGTAATTGTGGTTTAATATCAAATGAGGCCATGTCATGGTTCATCCCCTATTAACGCCACTGTTTGACAAAACTGAAACAGAATATTCAAATACACAACTTGAAACCAAAACTAAAACAAGATCCCTGTATGTCAGACATGCTATAGGACCACTAAGGACAATTTATAAAATTCTGGTTCAACCATTGAATAAATACGAGTCCATACTTTAATAAAAAAATAGAATTAAAATTGTAAAGTCATGGGAGCAGGGAATAAAAACTTGTGAAAGAACAAAACCACATACATTGGTTTGTTTATGATAAAATAATTTGTAGGAAAAAACTGGTGTGTTTGTTCTTTCATGAATCAATGAAAGAATAAAAGACCCGGGGTTCTCCAGTAATTTTAATGTCATATACATTTATTTCTGAGGAAGCAGGTCACAGTAACGCAAAAGTTGACACACTGATAATGAGAAAATCGAAATAGATAGATGCATAAAGTTCTTTAACGTGCTCGGAGGATAGACTGATACACGGGACCGCCCGGTTTACGTCCCCATCCGACGGACGAGTGCTTATAAAAGAAACTCAATTGGATTTTATAGTCACACCAACAGCTTAGGTCATATTGCGACTTTCCAGCTTCCATTGGTGGAGGAAGACCCTTTGGTGTCCCTCCAGACAATGTTTGTGCACGGGCGGACACCTGGGTAGAACCAGACGTTCTGCAAGCCAGCTGGATAGTTTCCTCACATAAAGATTCCTGGTCCCATGAGGGTTCGAACCCACAGCAGTGAGGGGATAGTGATTTAAAGTCAGGAACTATAACCGCTCAGCCACGGATGCCTCCCATAAAAAGGAACAAGTTTTGTTCATACCCTATGCAAAGTAAAAAACTATGTAGTATGAAATAGTCTGGATCCACGTATACACTCACATTCACTTGGATGCCAACGTGATTGCGAAGTTGAGCTTTCTGTTTAACGAAAAGCTTGCCCCGAGTTCCTGGATTAAGTTTATTTACTCTTCAAGGTGGTGATGTAAGAATTCTATATATCTTGCTTACAATTTTCAGTTTCTGGCAAAAGTGTTTTCTTTCTTGTAAAGCATCATCAACTTTTCTTGAAAAAACATCGGAAATAACAGGTATCTGGCTTGTTTCTTAGTCTGAAAATGGGTGACATGTATTTAAATGACTTCCATTATGAGTTAGTAACTCTTAATTTGATGCTCCCGTTTTGGGGTATGGCCTGGCTGGTTAAAGCCATTTATATTGGGTCTGTCGAGTTTGGATTCTCAAAATATGTAAGTTATATATATACCTCATTAGTAGGTTTAGAAATGGTGTACATACATGTATATTGCAAAATTAGGCTGTTGCTGGCGGGAAAGCTACTTTAAGATCTTCAAATTCTTCAACTTATTTAAGACTTACTTTTTTATCAGGACACGACTGTAAATGTTGCCTTTGTGGTCTCATGCAGGGTACCAACATTATGGAGACAGGGCTAGAATTAAAACAAGAAATCCGTGGATTCACATGTCTCGCCTAACGTGCTTACTTAAAAATAAAAAGGTCAATGATGCTAAATTGAATTGAATGTTGTTTAACAGCTCATCAACACAGTATAGGTCATTTAGAGCCGCCCCGGAGAGAGGGGAAGGATACATAGGAATCCGGGAACCGTGCCCTACTCTTATTATTGAATAGATTCCTATGGTTCTTTAACGTGCTCGGAGGATAGACCGTTGCATGGGACCGCTCGGTTTACGTCCCCATCCGACGGACGAGGCTAAGGGAAAGTGTCTTGCCCAAGAACACACCGATGAAACTCAGTGGCACCACGGAGGATTGAACCCGGGGCCTCCGGTTACAAATCCGCCGCGCTACCGACTGTGCCACGCTAGGCCTTAAATGAAAGTTTGTAAACATTTTAGTAACTAAAAACAATCGAGTTTGCTGTTTGCTGAGATGACATTTAAGAGCATTTGTTTAAAAACAAAATGCCATTTTATTAAAATCAAGAGGCCCAAGAGGGACTGTGGATGCTCTACTGGCTAAAACAGCTCTTATATCAAGGGTTGTCGACATAAAATTCCCATCAGTTAAAACATTGCAAAAACACGGATAGGATGGCCTTAGATCGCTCACCTGGTAATCATGGGCAATAAGTCTGCTGTGTATAGTCTGGCATGGGCATTTTTTAATTTGTCCCACTTTTTTTCTTCTATGAATGAAATTTCATAACAAGAGGCCCAAGAGGGCCTGTGGACGCTCTACTGGCTCTAGATAAAGTTTATGTATAAGGGGCCATAACTCTTTCAAATATCGTTCAACCAGAACATGGTGAAGATATACGCAACTAGGCTTTGTACTGATTGTCCCTGACAAGTTTCGCTGAAATCTAGCCAGAGGTTCAGGAGAACTAGTCTGTACAAAGTTAGTGTATTAAAACCTTTAAGGGGTCATAACTCTGCCAAAATTCATTAAACCAAAACACGGCAATGACAGGTGCAACTAGGCTTGGAACTGATCATCCCCATCAAGATTCGTTGAAATGCAGCAAGGAGTTCAAAAGAGACTAATCTGGACAATGTTTGGCTATTAAAACCTTTAAAGGGCCATTAAAACCTTTAAAGGGCCATAACTCTGCCAAAAATCATTCAACCCGAATATGGCGACAATATGCACAACTAGGCTTGATACTGATCATCCTTTTCAAGTTTCGTTAAAATCCAGTCAGGGGTTCAGGAGAACTAGCCGGAAAATATTTGTGTATCAAAAACCTTTAAAGGGCCATAACTCCATCAAAAATCTGTTAACCGGAATGCCACGATGATATGCACAACTATGCTTGCTGCTGATCATCCCTGTAAAGTTTCGTTGAAATGTTCAGGAGAACTAGTCCAGACAAAGTTTGTGTATTAAAACCTTTAAAGGGCCATAACTCTGCCAAAAATCATTCAACCGGAACACAGCAATGATTTACACAACTAGACCTGATACTGATCATCCTTGTCAAGTTTCGTTAAAATCCAGACAGGGGTTCAGGAGAACTAGCCCGAAAAATGTGTATCGGAAACCTTTAAAGGGCCATAACTCCATCAAAAATCTGTTAACTGGAATGCGACGATGATATGCACAACTATGCTTGGTGCTGATCATCCCTGTAAAGTTTGGTTGAAATGTGAGGAGACGTTCAGGAGAACTAGTCCAGATAAAGTTTGTGTATTAAAACCTTTAAAGGGACATAACTCTGCCAAAATCATTCAACCAGAACACGGTGACGACATGAACAACTAGGCTTGGTACTGATCATTCTTGAAAAGTTTCACTGAAATTTGGCCAAATGAAGGCCCTTTCTTCTTAATGAGACCAAAATATAGCATATTTCAGTAAATCAAGGGCCATAACTCCGGTGTAAATGGTCCAGTCTGGCTGGTATTGAAATTTGATGGAGCTTTCATTGATAGTAACAATCTGGTAAAGTTTGGTAAAGATCGGATGAAAAATGAAAGCCCTATCGTATTAACGAGGCAAAATATAGCATATTTAACTAAATCAAGGGCCATAACTCCGCTTTTCTGGTCCGATCTGGTTGGTTTTCGAATTTGTCCGAGCTTTCATTATATTAACAATCTGGTAAAGTTTGGTAAAGATTGGACGAAAAACGAAGGCCCTATCGTTATATAGCATTTTTAACTAAATCAAGAGCCATATCTCCGCTGTTGCTGGTCCGATCTGGCTGGTTTCCGAACTTGTCCAAGCTTTCATTGATATTAACAATCTGGTAACGTTTGGTAATGATCGGATGAAAAATCGTCTTAACGAGGCAAAATATAGCCTTTTTAACTAAATCAAGGGCCATAACTCCGCTGTTACTAGTCAAATATGAATGTTTTTCAAACTTGACCGACCTTTCATCGCCATTAACAATCTAATAAAGTTTGGTAAATGGGATGAACAATAAAACCTCTATCGTCGTAACGAGGCAAAATATAGCATTTTTAACTAAATCAAGGGCCACAACTCCGCTGTTAGTATTCCGATATGGCTGGTTTTCGAACTTGTCCGAGCTATCATTGATATTAACAATCTGATAAAGTTTGGTACAGATTGGATGAAAAATGAAGGCCCTAACGTCTTAACGAGGCAAGATATAGCATTTTTAACTAAATCAAGGGCCGTAACTCTGCTGTTACTAGTCCGATCTGACTGGTTTTCGAACTTGTCCGAGCTTTCATTGATATTAACAACCTGTTAAAGTTTGGTAAAGATCGGATGAAAAATGAAGGCCCTATTGTCTTAACGGGACAAAAGTTAACAGAGGACGGACGACGGACGACAGACGGACGACGGACGACGGACAACACACCATCCCATAAGCTCTGCTGGCCGTTGGCCAGTAGAGCTAAAAATGTGTGTGTGTGTGTGTGGTGGTGGTGGGGGTGGTGGGGATTAAGTTATCTGCCCTTTGCTTGGAGGGTCAAGGTCACTTCCACATTTGCTTTGTCACGTTGCCATATACCATCCAAGATACAACTATAAGCAAAGTTTAAAAGGTCTAGTGCATACAGTTTGTGAAAAAGTGACCTAAACGCAAAAGTTGAACCTAAAAATTATTAAGTTAACTGCCCTTTGCTTGGAGGGTCAAGGTCACTTCCACATTTGCTTTGTCACGTTGCCATGTACCACTCAAGAAACAACTATAAGCAAAGTTTGAAAGGTCTAGTGCATACAGTTTTTGAAAATGTGACCTAAACGCAAAAGTTGAACCTAAAAATTATTAAGTTATCTGCCCTTTGCTTGGAGGGTCAAGGTCACTTTCACATTTGCTTTGTCACGTTGCCATGTACCACCCAAGATACAACTATAAGCAAAGTTTGAAAGGTCTAGTGCATACAGTTTTTGAAAAAGTGACCTAAACGCAAAAGTTGAACCTAAAAATTAGTAAGTTATCTACCCTTTGCTTGGACAGTCAAGATCACTTCCACATTTGCTTTGTCACGTTGCGATGTACCACCCATGATACAACTATAAGCAAAGTTTGAAAGGTCTAGTGCATACAGTTTTTGAGAAAATGACCTAAACGCAAAACTTTAACCTAAAAATTAGTAAGTTATCTGCCCTTTGCTTGGAGGGTCAAGGTCACTTCCACATTTGCTTTGTCACGTTGCGATGTACCACCCATGATACAACTATAAGCAAAGTTTGAAAGGTCTAGTGCATACAGTTTGTGAGAAAATGACCTAAACGCAAAACTTTAATGTTGACGCCGCCGCTGCCGCCGGAAAAGCAACACCTACAAAAAATTACCCACTTGCTTTTATTTGCAGATGCAAATATTTTCAACTCGCAAAAATATATTCTTACTGGCTTTTTTTTCTCCTTTTGATCAAAGACATTTTTGCAGATAAATAATTTATACAGTATTTTATAAAGGATGTTGTAAAAGACAACAAATGTCATCCAAATCCTTTTATTTTTCGGTTTCATTATTTGATCAATCTTTCTATCATGCTAACTTTGCACAGAAAAGATGCAATAGTAGTTTTGTGCAAATGCTGAAAATTTCAACTCACATTTGCCCAAATCAACTCGCATTTTACAAGTTTGCGAGTGCTAAATTCGAGCCCTGGGAGATATCTTAAAGGGACACACCTCAATCTTGATGTTTTAAAAACTCACGGCGTCCCGTTAGTTTTTCTCTTCACTTGCATTTGTTCAATCATTAATAGTAATTGTTAGACTAGTTCAAAGCAAATTATTTTTACATATTACAAACATTTTATAATAGTGCATCAATAATATGTTTAAAAAATTGGTGAAATAGTGAAGAAAACTGAAATCTCAATTTTTTATTTAATCATATGCAAGCAGTTTTAAAGTCAAAATGACGCAGGATAACTAAACTGAGGAGCAAATTTTAATGTTTGAATAAAACGCAAGATTGCCATGTGTCCCTTTAAGAAGGTGCTTTTGGCTAGCTTGCCCTCAATAACACTACAGCAAATGCAGGTGAAAGTGAGAAAGATGGATGTGTCCTGTATTCCGACACGTCCATTATTCAACCTAATGGTCAACCAAGTACAGTATACCATATATTATAGAGGGTACACAGTCTGACATGATGTCACGATGTTTTTGCTGGTCAGACACTGCTTAATGGATGTTGCACCTGTGACTGATACACACCATGTGTGTGGAAGATTAACAATCCTCTGCCTAAGTGGCCATCCTCTGTCTTAGTGACCATCCTCTGTCATAGTGACCCTCCTCTGCCTAAGTGACCATCCTCTGTCTTAGTGACCATCCTCTGCCTAAGTGACCATCCTCTGCTTAAGTGACCATCCTCTGTCTTAGTGACCATCCTCTGCCTAACTGACCATCCACTGTCTTAGTGACCATCCTCTGTCTTAGTGACCATCCTCTGCCTAAGTGACCATCCATCCTTTGCCTAAGTGACAACCCTCTGCCTAAGTGACCATTCTCTATCTAAGTCTTCAAAACCTATAAACAGAAGACTAAGATACAACATGTGGTATGATCTAAATCAACTGCCAAGGTTCAAGCTTTTTAACCCTTAACCCCTACTTATATATAATGGACTGTTCTTTCTTTGAATTAAGGCCATTCCATTTATGTGACAAAGGGGTGTTTTGGGGAAAATGACATCACCAGTCAGACTGTAAACCCTGATCAGCCTCGCAGGCTGATCTGGGTTTACAATGGATGCAAAGGCTATTATAGTCATGCTTAGCAGGTTAAGGATTAAAATATGATACCAATTATGGGTAACATATTTTTATCAGGCTGATATGCACTTTTCTGCCTGATAAAGGGGTGACCTAATAAATTTTGCTTTATTCGGCACTGATGAATAAAGCAAAATCAATGTGGAATTCCTCATTGTTCAGTGTAACGTTATAGCGTAACGTTATCTGCCATCAGAAAACGGCATGAAGAAAACAAGAAATGTCACTGTAAGTGACAAATGCCACGAAGTGGTTTTGAAATTTGACCTCTAAGTGTGACCTTGACCTTTGAGCCACAGACCTGGATTTTGCGCGCGACACGTTGTTTTGTTGTGGTGAGCATTTGTTCCAAGTTATTTGAAAATCCGTCCACGATTTTCGGAGTTATTAACCGGACACGAAAGCACTTCTTTCTGACCTTTGACCTCTAAGTGTGACCTTGTGAACTTGATGCCGCGGACCTGGAATTTGCATGCGACACGTCTTGTTGTGGTGAGCACTTCTGCCAAGTTATTAGAAAATCCATCCAAGAATGTCGGAGTTATGGACCGGACACGATTTTGCGGACGGACAGACTGACGGATGGAGTCTGAAGGACAGACGGAAGGACAGTGCGACTACTATATGAAGGGTGGCATAAAAATATGGCGACATAAAACTTGTAAAACAGACAGAAAATGTGGATAATCTACATGATAATAAGAATATTATATCACTGCATTTTACTATAAAGTTTATTAGGCTCGACACGAAAACGCAAAATGGCACGGCCTCACCTCGATATTCTTTGTTTACTAAGCCTCACCTGATAAACTTTATAGTAAAAGGCACTGACATAATACTCTCTACATAATAACTTTTCTGTTTATAGATGTAAAAAGTCAATATTGTTGACAATATAATTTCTTGAAAAAATTGTACAAAATTTGTAAAAAATTAAGATGAACGTGTCACAAAAATTAATGTTCTAACAAAAGTGAATTAAACGTTCTTAATCTTTTGGCTTAACACTTTAAATCCCATTTACTGGACAAAAAACATATTAATACAGATTAATGTTCTGATATTAACAATTAAGCTCACTATTTTTCTGACAAACGTTTATTTGATAAATATGTTTTGTAGTATCAGATTCCCTATATGGTAAATTTATTCAATTAGGATGTCACATGATCAGTGCAGCAGCGCTGTCAACAAAAGCACTCGTAGCTAAATCATATTTCCAGGTACAATTACTATCTGAACCAAACACATTAGGCGTATTTATAATTCATTATTGAAAATATTAGTTAGTATGAATATAACAAATCTGTCAAAAGTAATACAAAATCATATTCATTTTTGTACTAATTTCCAACCTGATGCCTGTAACGCTTTTTCTCAAGTTTCATGATAAACCAAAAGCATAGAATCGCATAATTCTGACTCCATTAATTTTGATAATAATAAATTTAAAAGATTTATAAGAAACAGCAAAATTGGATTATATATGAATTTATCTTTATTTTCAAAATGAGAAATACTTCATTTCTTCATTTTTCATCAGTTTTTGCGCACACTATGACCTGTTTTTGTGTCGACGTGCCGTAAATCACCATTCATTCATTCATTCAAAATGAGAAATTTAATAAAAAGCAGTTTAAAGTGTTATGTATGATCAATCACAGACATAATAATAAAAGGATAGGAAATTTCTTATCATAATCTTAACGAATGAAGTAACCAAAATATCATGTGGCACCTCAACTTTTCCTTCTATCTTCTCTCTCAATTATTCACTGATTTTGATTGGAATACATTCAAAAGATTCATAGCGAATAGCAAAATCGGATTATAATAATGTATGTGTATGTTGAAAATAAAAAATTGTATAAAAAGTTAAGAATGTCATCATTTTTCACTTTTCTCTTAAAAATCAAAGTTTTGACATAGTCAAAATTTCCGTCAAACTCCTTTTTTGCTCTAAATGTAAGAGAAAGAAAAATATTACCCAACCACTGGAAAGAAAATTAAATTTGTGATGGGATTTTGCATGAATGAAACTTGTATCTATAAAACTCTTCATGATGTGTGTTTAAAGTTGGGAAATAATTTGTGAAATTTTTGCACTGTGTAACATGAAACGTTTGTGGTGTCCAATCTGTTTATTAGGTCTGTGGATAAGTCATTATGATATTGTTTATTTGCATATTGATTACATATAAAATGTACCAGTTTGTTGACATGGCCCAGTAAATTGTTTACATTAAAGCTGCATTGGCCATAATATTTACGTTCGTCAATCAATGATTAACACTGAAGTTCAGCGAGTCCTTGACTTTTCACATGGTATTGCTCTCCCAGTTTACATCCCCTTCGAAGGATGGCATAATTTCACAGTACTGTACCTTGTCTGAACAAGACCCCTTAAGAAGAACAATAACCTGTGACGTTATATATAAAATTTGAACACTCTACAGTACTCAAAAAGACTACAAAGTTATAAGAACTTACGCAAACCTTAACCAAAACCTTAACAAAATTTTTAATGCTAACATATTGCAATGTAACTTTCTTGTCCTTGGGAGTAGAATAGAATGTTCAAATTTTATATATAACCTCCTGGTCATTGCCTTTCCTAATGCCAATAACTGCCAGCCCTCCAACTGACCCTGGGTCGGAGTCAAGGTCAATTAAATACATGTACCGTCAATATTTGCGTTAAAATTTGGGGTGCATAGAATTACCGGAATCCACCTATTTACCGGAATCTACCGGAATCTACCTGAATTACCGGAATCCACTTTTTATAATTGATATATTATAAAATATTGATAGAATACATTAGTTACAGTATTAGAAGACTTAAGATAATGTACTAATAATGATATTTACTTTATAAAATATGTTGTTTTTATATATTTATTAGTTTTTTCTGGGATTACCCATGCAATCGTGAACAAGAAGGTTTCATGAGAATCTTGACATCTGTCATTCATAGATGTTTATTATCTACCAGGAAATAAATGCTTTATACATTATGAATTGAATTGAATTGAATTGGATTTTATAGTCGCACCAACAGCTAAGGTCATATGGCGACTTTCCAGCTTCCATTGGTGGAGGAAGACCCCAGGTGCCCCACCGGGCAATTTTCGTGCACGGACGGGCACCTGGGTAGAACCACCGACGTTCCGCAAGCCAGCTGGATAGCTTCCTCACATAAAGATTCCTAGGCCCCTGAGGGATCGAACCTACAGCGGTGAAGGGCAAGTGATTTCAAGTCAGAGACGTTAACCACTCGGCCACGGATGCCCCTCTTATACATTATGAAGGACCTGTTAAGGGCCAAACAATATTGTTCGAAAGAACATCTCAAAATTGTCAATAACCAAGGCCCTTTTAACTATATCAATACAATTATACTGTATTTATTATTATGACACATGTAAAAGAAGTCAAAAACTAATGCAAAGAACATCATCATCCGTAAATGAAATTTTATTAACAATTTATTCATAAAATACGAAAAAAAAACTAATAAATATATAAAAAAACAAACATATTTGATAAAGTATATATCATTATTAGTACATTATCTTTAGTCTTCTAATACTGTTACTAATGTATTCTATCAATATTTTATAATATATCAATTATAAAAAGTGGATTCCGGTAATTCAGGTAGATTCCGGTAAATAGGTGGATTCCGGTAGATCTATGCACCGTAAAATTTGGTGACGGTACATTAAGTGACATCGACTCGGACCCAGGGTCAGTTGGAGGACTGGAAGTTATTGGCATTAAGACGGACAATGACCAGACGGTTATTTATGAAATTTGAACATTCTACTCCCAAATATGCGAAGTCAAGGTCACTTAAAAAAGTTAAATACATGTACCGTCAGTAGCCTAATAAATTGGCTCCTATGCAGTTTTTTTTTTATTCTGACGTTCTATGTAACTGCATATACTCGCCAATACGAAAAATTTCAAAAGAGCATTAAACGTGTATTTTAACACACTAGTACCGTCAGTTGCATGAAAACCTGAAATATAGTAAATGGCAGAAACGATGTAAGGGCGATAACCGGGCGTTTCAGTCCCAAACCAGTAAATTATTACTGCTCTATGTTGTGATATTTCGAGCCTATTATATTTGTGGGGTTTGGGGAGGGGGTTTGGAAGAGAGAATTTCTATAGGTAACTGAAAATCCCTGTTAGCCATACAATTTCATGAGCAAAGCGTGATATTCAATTTTTCTTCAGATTATTGGGCCCACCCAATAAAGCATATGTGACCAGTACACATAATAACACATTAAAGAATGTTGTATATTTATTGTGTTGTGCTCTGATTTTTGGTCTAAAAACAATTAAGAAATACCACATAAGTTTTGTATTTTAAGCTAAATTATGAACATATATTTCTTCATTAAAGTATGTTAACCTATTCCAAGGATTTTATGGATAAATCCTTGCCTATCTTACCCTCAATATAGCAATGCTATACAAATAAAAAACTAAAAGCGGGCCTCAATTTATATACCTCAGTTGATCAGCCATGAAGCGTGCTGACTAAATATTCAAGCTTCCCATGCTTTTTCAATGCGCAAGTGTGTCCTTAATTAAATTATTTTGAGTGGATATATATATATACGAGTAGAGTAACACCCTATGAAGTAAGGGAAGTAATTGTGAGAAATACATAGTACAGTGAACATATACAAGTTCTCTCCCTTCGACCACTAGATTACAGTGAACTAGGCCTATGCTACGCTACTTTTTATGGAATCATAATGGAGTAGTATGAATGCATAGTCAGGTCTATACTAATATGAATCGAATTGAATTGAATGTTGTTTAACGGCTCATCCAACACCGTATAGGTTATTTAGAGCCGCCCCAGAGGGAGGGGAAGGATAGGCCTTGAACCGTGCCCTGCTCTTATTATCGAATAGATTCCTGTGGTTCTTTAACGTGCTCGGAGAATACCCATACAGTCGAATGTTGATAGTTCTAAAATCGGAGCTTGAAAGAACACACGGCATTCTATTAAAAAATCGTGGTGTCCCGTTATATATATTTTTTTAAATATCTAATTTACAATAATTGATCAATGTATTGTGCACGGCACATGGCACTTTTTGGTCAACCTGGCGGAGTCCAGTTAGTTTTTTCTACACAATGTACATGTTTGCAAAACATTATTTATAATTGTTTGAAACGTTCTCTACAAATTGTTGTTACATTGTACTAATAGTTTAGAGCTGTGTGGCGGCCGTAAAAAGTCGCCCCGACTACAGATCAGTAGTGCTATTATTTACTGGTCCTTTGGGATCATCAAGCCCATTCTGTGTTGCTTTAAAGTAGAATATCGCCTAAACCGGTGCTAGGAGGCGTGATAGGTGTTGCATCTTAAAATTACCTCTCATGAACAGACTCAATAAAACCGAATCTGCTACTTTTCTCTCTTGTTTGCGTTTGTTGCTTCCAAGGGATCACCTTTTCAGTATATCTGTATGCTGCTACACACTCTTCCGCTACACACTCTTCCGAGTATTATGAGCAGTCCCCTTGTCGATTCTTACGATACGGGAGGTATTGTGTACCATGATACAGTACTGGTTCTGCTCAAGAAAATATGAGTGGTCTGCCGCCCACAAAAAAAAAAAAGTCCGCATCATGTATAGACTAAAATGTGAAACACCATTCAACCAACCGATTGTTTCCAGAATGTTGCCGATTAATACAGACGTTCGAGATGATATTCACAATCTCAAAACTTTTACTGTACACACTGTATCATGAGGGATTCTTCACAGTGTACTTATGTGGAAGGACTATACACAGAATCTCACACACGCAAGCACACGCGCATGCACGTACGCGCCACCCAAAGATTGTCGCGTATCCCAAGATTTTCGGTATCCCTTTAAGTGTCAATATTTTATGTGAGATAAAAAGTGTCTAAAATGAAAATTAATGATTGAATATCACTCGTGCGCTTAAGTTAATAGAATAATAACTCCTTACGCATCGACGATTAGGTCAGATATCCTATTAGACTGAATAATAATAAAAATAATGTTCCATTGCATGCAAAATCTCGTGCGAAGACTGCAATATCTTTCAATGGCGCAAATCTCGAAATTCGCTCTTTACTTACTTGCATTTTAAAAGAGGCATATTAAGGGTCTCTACAAAATTTAATGAACAGATTTTCTAAAAAACAGTTACGTTCAAAGTTTGTTATTTGTCTTCTATACTATGTAATGACAAATAAATTACGGTGACATTATATATTCGGTAAAAAAGGTTTTGGACCAGGGTATATAAAGTCATATAAAAACAAAACTAGAGGACAGAATTTAGGTATCTTTTTATAGTAACCAAGGTCTACCCTACCTGGTTAATTTGGTACCAGAAATATTAAATTTCAAACAAGATTTGATTTTTAAAAATATCGCGAACACACAAAGGGTCTGTAACAAATGTTGCAAAGTCCATAAAAAGTATCAGTTACAGACAATAAAAAGATTATTATTTTCTTGCAAACTTTCATTGTAAACGATAATTATTGTTGATTGTTGATTTATTGTCAATGATCAACTGAGATAATAAGGGTTATGGTCAAATGTCATGGTTCAGCGATCATTGTACGGGTTCGAACACTGCCATGGTCCAAAACTTTTTTTTACAGAGTACATTATTGTTAAACAGTTGTTTTGTAGATATTTTTTATGATTTTAACGAAATGGAATACTGCACTTGAGCAGAAAATAAAAGAGTTATTTCATATTGTCAAATATAGTTTTATATTCACTACCGGCATTACATGTTTACTGTTAAATAAAAAGCAACTTAATTTCAAAAACACGTTAAATTTATATATTTTCTAACTAACAAATGAGCTATAGTTTTTGAAAAGGTGTCAAGTATTTTAGGAAATGCTGTCGTTTACAATACTGTAGAGTACAGTAAACCATGTCAGTTTGCCGCGTCAATATTATTCGAAACACGTTTTTCCCCCAGAAAGTTGGTATGAAAGTTACAGCAGGCTTTATTGAATTTTAAAAGTTATAGTGAGTTAGAAAAAAATAGAAGAAGAAAAAGCTTCCAAGGGCGGATCCAGGGGAGGGGCGAAGCCGGCGTGAGGCCCCCATAGAACCTGGCAAACAAACAACAACAACAAAACAAAACCAGGTTTGTTTGTTGAAGAAAAAACTTTGCCCTTTTCTAGTGGGGAATTTGTTTACGCCCCCACCCCCACCCCACCCCACCCCCCCCCCCGCCAAAAAAAAGGCCTACGCCCTACTAAGAATTTGCAAGTTACGCTCCCCCTAACATGAAATCCTGGATCCGCCCATGACATCCTGGATCCGCCCATGACTTCACAATACTTAACCTATGTAGTCGCCATCAATACCATTTTTTTCTGCATAAACTTGCATTATTAGGCATAAAATAAAAAATTAAAAAACATTTGTTGTTTTGTCCTGAATAACAGATTTTATTTCATCTCTCATGCTTCGCATTCTTGAACATACTTATTTCACTGAACGTACAAAATGTGTTAATTTCTCGATGAAATAAAACCTGTCATTCACTCCTGGCAAACACAGCACATAAACTCTAAATGTATATATATTTATTACTGATATTACTTTGTATATATGTATATTGTATAAAAACTGACAATTTGCAAGCAAATTGAAACTACATAAAGTTTTAATTTTATTTTAAGACTTACGAATGTATGTAATTTCTTACATCAAACCATTTTTTTTCTGTTTTGCCTGGTATGTTTTTTTTTTATAACGTAATAACACATGTATAATGGGGTGCTATTTTTAAGGTGGTAGAAACAATGTTATCATTAGTTTGTTTTAGAATAATGTATGATTCTTTTAAGTAAAATCCCGCGTTTATATAATGAACCAGTCCAAATGCAGGCTCGTAGCTGCTGAAGCACACCGGTAGAAATTTGGGAAGGTAACACACATTTGAAATAGCGGTTTGAATGAAATCTCAAATAAAAGACATGACTTTTGAAATAATTAAAGGTTTTATCTTTTTCAATCTCATTAAAATCAGACCCTTTATCATGCTACGATACTCTATACTACTAAGGCGGAGAGTATCAAATCGTAATTAGGATTTGATTTTAATGAGATTGATCTCCTTTACAATACATTTATAGTAACAGTGACACTAGTTACTGCAATCACAGGTGATTAAAAAAAATACGGTCACATAGAACTAGGTTTGGTAGGTTATCCCGGCCTCCAGTACGACTGAATCCCACTCAGATTCAGGTTGTGATCCCTCGCGTTTCAGCTATTCTACTTCCGCTTCCGCCTTCTCCACAACTGGAATGTAACTAGAATTGGTAGGGTATTCCGTCCTCATATAAGACTTTCTTATTAGAAGTGTACTGGGTGGGCTGGGGTGGGGATAATGTGTAAATGCTTATTTTGAGAATCTTGCGCCATAACTCGACAGCTTGAAAGCTGCAAATTGCTGATATTAGCATGTCTGTTGTTTTTGAGCATTGCTTATGGCCATGAGTAGATATTTGAAATGCATTAAGGAGAAAGTGGCCGATGTCGAGCAAAGACATTCTGACACGGTAGCAAGAAGCATGTTGTGGTGGCTGGTTTGGCTGACAGAAGCCAGTGAATACCAGACCGGGAATCAGTTAGACTTATGTCTGGCTGTTTCTGTTGGCTGTTTTCGCTGTCAGCCAAACAAGCTGTAATAAGGGAAGCTAAACGGGTCAGAAGACATTATCCAGAGGAGGGCTGCACATTGCTGCTGCTTAACACCCTATATGCTTTCAGTATTTGCTTTGTGAGTGGTGCTCAGAAGTCGTAGGCATGCCTTGTAATAGCAAAATGATGTTGTTTATGTTTGGTATTTTTTGGCTTGGTAAATTATGCATAGTCTCACCACCACAATTTTTAGGATTATATTCCAAACTACTCCATAGAGAGGAGTAATGTTGATACTTGATATGACCAAGTACCCCACTCCACATCTTCCATCCCCCCTGACTGCCACGACCTTTAAGTAGAACTTATCAACTTTATATTTAGTTAAAGTTTTTTTTTTTAAATTTCGATCACCAAATTAATGGAAATTCATTTATTCACCCCGTAATAGGTATGTGAGGGTCGGGGTGGGCCACCCCTCAACAAACCGTACAGATATAGATGTAATATGCATAATATTTATTATATATGAACTGTTTTCAAAATATTTAGAAGAAAAAAAAAATGCATATCTTGATTAGAAACTATATAAATGGGGAGGTTTTTTAATATTTCTTTACAATATTCAAAAGAAGATTTAAAATACAATTTTGATAGAAGGGGCTCTCTGCAATCTGAGGGTCTTTCAAAAAAAAAAATCAAAAAAATTGTATTTACAAATACACCAGATTGCTGTGTGTCCCTTTAAATCTTGATATTTACAAAATTTTCAAAATATTTATTTTGTTACTTTAATACGCCTTCATTGCTAATTGTAAAGAAATATTTGTGTTTTTTTCAAAACCCAGCATATATGTCTTGTATAAAGAATCGTTTAACGTAGATAGATACAATGCTAACATAATCAACTATGAGTGTTTCAGTTTTTATACAAGATCCACATACCATCTCTGCTGAGTTTTCCAACAGTTGATTGTGAAAAAAAAATGGTGTTATCCACTAAATATATAAAGAAAAGACACGATATTTCTATGGAGGTGTGACTCTTCCATATTCAGTGGGAACAGCGGGGAACATACCTTAACAGTTATTACACATTTCTTGGGATTTTTCCTTTGTCAAAAAAAGACAAAACAAAAAACAAGAAGAAGGAACAAGATAGATGAAACAAGCTAGATGTGTTGCACAGTGTAACTTAATATTTAAAACAAAACTAATTATTAAGTAGGGATTTATAAGTCAACCAAGGTTTTTCGAATTTATCAAATGTAAAACTTTTAATTGCGTTTATTTTTTCAGTTTGATATATGTATTTAATTTGTGGTTTGAAATTTCCGAACAATGGTAATCTTCCGTCTATCTTACATTTATATATGAAATATTTTGCATGTAAAATTAGTTTATTTAGAACATTGTCATATTCACTAGACCCAAAAATTATAACTTTTGTAGTCCATTCCGGTTGAATTATTATATTATTATCATTGCAAGTAATCTTAAAAATATTCCAAAAAGTTTTGGTATATTTACATTCCCAAAATAAATGTGTAATGGTTTCTGGAGACTCTGTGCAAAAGCTACAGGAGTTATCGTTTTTTATCTTCATTTTTGTCAAAAGGATGTTTGTAGCAGTAATTCTGTGATTTATTTTTTCTTGAAACCATTGTAATCGGGTATCTTTTGTACATTTAAAAGGTATTTTGAATATGTCATTCCAATCTCTGTCTATATTTATGATGATGGTATTGGTGCTGCTGATGCTGGTGATAATGGTACCATGGATGGAAGGGATGATGATGGTGGTGAAGATGATGGGTTATATGGCAGTGGTGGTGCTGATGACGACGAAGCTTCAGCGGCTCTTCTTTCCCAGAAGAGTCTAACACCAGCCATATGGTTAGAACTAGGTTTGGTAGGTTATCCCGGCTTCCAGTACTACTGAATCCCACTCAGATTCAGGTTGTGACCCCTCGCGTTATCACAGGATTGCCCTTCCGTGTCCACCTTCTCCGCATGTAAGACTTTCTTATTAGAAGTGTACGGGCTGGGCTGGGGGTGGGGCTAATGTGTAAATGCTTATTTTGAGAATCTTGCGCCATATCTCGACAGTTTGAAAGCTGCAAATTGCTGATATTTGGATGTCTGTTGTTTTTGAGCATTGCTTATGGCTAGGAGTAGATATTTGAAATGCATGTAGGGGAAAGTGGCCGATGTCGAACAAAGACATTCTGACACGGTAGCAAAAGGCCTGTTGTGGTGGCTGGTTTGGCTGACAGAAGCCAGTGGATACCAGACCGGGAATCAGTACATTACCCAGAGGAGGGCTGCACATGTCTGCTGCTTAACACCCTATATTCTTAAAGTATTTGCTTTGTGAGTGGTGCTCAGAAGTCGTAGGCATGCCTTGTAATAGCAAAATGATGTTGTTTATGTTTGGTATTTTTTGGCTTGGTAAACTATGCATAGTCTCACCACACATTGTTTAGGATTATATTCCAAACCACTCCATAGAGAGGAATAATGTCGATACTTGATATGGCCAAGTCCCCCACTCCACATCTTCCACCCTCTTAGACAGCCACGACCTTTAAGTAGAACTTATCAACTCTATATTTAGTTAAAGTTAGCAACCATAATTTTCAAAAAGTGTCAAAAGATATTACTCTTTCACTTTGGATTAACTCTATCAGTCTGACCAAGCCCTAGACTGACCTTGACTTAGATGTTATGTAAATAGAACATGACCAACTCGAGCTGGTTATTTTTTTGGGGTAACATAACAGTTTTAAAAGGTATCTATACATGGATATGTTCTAGTCAACATAAACTATGGTAACTCCTACACATCAATACTTAAAGCCCCACCACACCATTGGCCAAAGGTACAAAGTACAATAACTGTAAGCCCTTCTGGTCATTATCAATAAAAACATTTTAAAAATAAATAAGAAAATAAATATTAAAGTAAACAAAATAAGTAATTCAGGAAATAAAATAAGGAAATAAAATAAGGAATTAAAAAGTAAATGAGTAAAAAAATAAGATAAAAAATAAACTATTGGTGATTGTCATATTAATATGTGTCCTTTTATATTTGCATTTTTATAATGTGTGATGATGATGGTGTTGCTACTGAAGAAGATGATGGTATCGGTGCTGCTGAAGCTGGTGACGATGTTAACCTGATGGAAGTGATGATGGTTGTGAAAATGGTGCTGATGACAATGATGGTGGTAATGGGATGTAGCCATGATAGTCCTGCTGCTGATGGGGATGATGGTGGCGACGATCATAATGGTATGTATTTGTATAATTCTGCTGCTATGGGGATAATGATGATGGTGGTGGTGATGATAATGCTGCAGTGGTGCTGGTGCATATAATGATGTATACTTAAAGATACGAAGTAGTGTTTAGCTATGCTCTCTAGAGGCCAGGATAGCTTTTGTGAGGACATGTTTTGTTTGTCCTCCGTAAGCATTGCATTCATTTTGTCTTTCTCCGTTTAATGTCAACTTTTTTGCAGTTAAGTTTGTTTCTCAGCAGTTAAAAGTTGATTTCTCAGGAATTAAATGCAATAGAGTATTCAAACTTTTATGAGTTTTATATTGGAACTACAAATGTTCCGATTATGACCTTAACTTAATACAGACTCTAATTATGTATGTACGGGGTTTAACTTCGCTTTCAACAACCAGTCATATCATCACGGTGTTGCCCTGCAAAATAAGTAAATAAGGAAATTAAATAAGGAAATAAAAAGTAAATAAATAAATAATAAAATAAATAAGGAAATCAAATGAGGAAATAAGTAAAAGTAAATAAGTAAAAAAACTAAAACAAAATATTGGTGATTGCCATGTTAATATGTGTTTCTTTTATATTTGCATGTTTAATATCTGCCCGACACATTACCACCTTTACAGCAGGGTGTACTTTGGAGAGTAGGCATATTACAATTACTCATACTGTTCGTTTCTAACTTTTGCAGTTCATATGTAGAGGATATTTGTTGTTAAACTTGTTAACAAGTTTATCAAAAGAGGTTATGACCCTATCATTTTGCAACGTACTGCATGCTTGGTGGTGGACCCTTTTACAGTTCGCCACTATGCTTTCCTCTTTAATTGTACGATGACCGGACAGGCTGTGGACCCTATGATGACGCCAACCTAAAGCCCATTGGGACGGTGGCGTTTGATGTTTGTCCATGATCTTTCTTGTCGTGCCCTTAATGGTTTATTCTCTTACTGCTCTGGCTTCTGCCAAGTCATTGAGTACCTTCATTGTGGCTTTCTAGGCTATTGTCTTTTTGTATTATATTTACACGAGCATATTTGTGTTTTACTTATATTGCCTATTGATGCTGCCTTGTTGGTTAGAGATTAGATCATGGCGGGGATTTCTTTATTTACACTGTCCTGTTTTAATGGGATGACAGTAGGGTAAGTGTGAGGTTTGGTGCACCCTAGAACCGGTTTAAACCCCCAGTGGCTTACTTTGCCACTGACCGTTCCAAGGCGGTAGCCCTATTGTCAACCCTTTTTGTGTTTGTGATTTCGTTTGCATTTATTATTGCTTTTGCCTTCTTGTTTGTCTGTTTGCGTGTTTGTTTCTGTGTTTTGTGGTTTACTGTCCTCCTTGAATGCTACTTTCCCTGTCCGATCTTTTTATATTTCCTTGGAGTGAATGACACGTTATTTCATCGTTAAAGTAAGAAAACATTCTTAGGATGTTCACCACCAGTGCAAACGTCAAGACAAATGTTCTTTTTATTTTATATCTGCCAGTTAAATTACTCGTACTGTTCATTTTCTTGTTTCTTTGGACAGTCCTTTGATGTTGATGATAACGTTTCTCTCTTATGTCCTCTGTCGTGCTGCAGTGTTTGTTGATTTGTTGTATTAATATTATTTTTACTCTTTTTTGCAGTTGTATCGCTGTGTTCTAAATCACATTGCTTATGCAATGTTGGTTTGACTGTATGAAAGAGAAGAGATGAACTAAATTGAACCCAGTGTTTTGTTTCTAGATTTTGCTGGATGAAGTCACAACCAAGCTAGTCGACTGAACTATTTATCCTATGAACATGGATTGACTCATTTTTTCAGTTTGTTTTGTTACAGATGCCAGACAATATTGCTACCACCTTAGGAAAAATTGCTGCAAA
This sequence comes from Cyrtodaria siliqua, assembly GCA_037043455.1. Taxonomy (NCBI): domain Eukaryota; kingdom Metazoa; phylum Mollusca; class Bivalvia; order Adapedonta; family Hiatellidae; genus Cyrtodaria; species Cyrtodaria siliqua. The sequence goes on along the minus strand of JAWPHD010000742.1, from coordinate 308,197 downwards.
TAGCACAAGGTTATGCGAATCTACTTAGTAATTTTAGCATCTGTTATTATTTTTCTCGGATATTTTTTATTACAGGATGACCTGCATCTACCAATATTTTCTTGTTAATACATTTCAAAATGAATAAGGCATCACCACACACGTTCCTTTAATTCATGTTAATCATTTACCTTTTTTTCAGTTCTTTATTTTACAACTGTTATTTACATACCGTCATAATCTCTGGTGCTATGGAGGTGGGACCAATGGACTAGAATTAAAATCATCAGAAGCATGAGATCTGGCTGATTCAGAATGGATTAATGGATTCATGTGAAGAATTTAAAAAAAAAGGTAATGTATCTTTATACCATTTAAGGTATTAACATAATACATTTGATATAATACATAAACATAATAATAAATTATAAAACAACGTAGTGCAAGGTGTCAAAACAAATTTAAATAAGTATGCATTATTTCTGGACTCCTCTTTATCAGAAACACACTGCAAAATATATGTTTTTGATAAAACATTTGTATCAGAAACATTTAAGTGTGATACTTGTGATATAATGAGCTGTCCTTTTTTATGCCCCACCATGAATGTTAGTTTGCCAGCTTGTAATATGTTCATGACCTAGTAGTTTTTGCACATTCAAGTTTCACATTCAGGTTTGCCATTAAGGCCGTTTAATACTTAGGTACCAAAAGTCCTGCATATTTTAAACTTCATAACAGTCATTCCATACCAGCTGTATGTTTTACCAATAGGTTAATACCTTATATGAAATTGACGTACTTGTCATACTCTTGATAATTTAGTTGACTAACATTTCCCCATGCAATAACAAACTAACATTTGCATGACATCTACATGTTCTTAATAAAAGAAAATCAGTGAAAATGGTCCTCGATCTTACACACTGTATTTTTTTATGCGATTGTAAGCACTAAAAGCAGGGAATATTTTGTAGTTTTCTAATAAATATTTGCATTTGTAAGCATGCACTGGTCCAGAAGTCTTGTCACATCATAAAGCATTTTGGGATGAATTGTACATTATCTCCTGCAGTTGTAAAGAATTGTGAACTGAATGTTGTTAAAGGACTCGCCAACACAGTATATTTATTTAGAGCCATCCCAGAGAGAGGGGATACATAGGAATCTGAGAACATGCCCTACGCTTACTAATGAATTGATGCTCTGAGAATAGATTCCGCTACAAAGCACCACCTGGTTAATGTCCCCATCCAACTGATCAGGCTAAGGGAACTTGTCTTGTCAAGCACTGGTTTCAATTCCATCATCCGGTCTTCTGGGCCACACAAGCAAATTATTCGTGATTATTTATTCTGTCTGTTTTCAGACAAGGGAAAATTGGTGGACGCATGGTCCAGAGCAGCTTACTGTTTGCATTATATAGGATTAAAAGGTATAATGTCAATTTAGAATATGTTTAATAATTATACACTTGGCCGCTTATACCACTTTCAGTTTATGATTGTATAAATACTGCATTTCACTTTGGATAACTGTGGATACAGTCAACCGGAGAAAAAAGACGAAGACTCGGTCAGCATATCAGAACGTTGAAATTTCTAAATCCCACTCTGATACAAATTATGAATTATATTATTTATTAACTTTTTTTTTTATGTTTGTAACAAAAAAGATACGAAATATTTATGTAGTTTCTTGCACCGTGAAGTCTTTGTTTTGTTCCTTCAGTCATTTGGTAAATAAACATAGATAATCTAGAGGTAAATCCAGATCTTTGATGGTGAGATGATCAAAATCTCTCGTAAGCACATTAGCTTTGTACATAAATGCTTGTTTCTGTTAAAACATCTGTTTATCTTCAGAATTTACCATATAAAAATATCGAGTATAGTACTGGCCAGAACATAGAAATATAAAAAGATCGGACAGGGAAAGTAGCATTCAAGGAGGACAGTCAACCACAAAACACAGAAACAAACACGCAAACAGTCAAACAAGAAGGCAAAAGTAATATAAATGCAAACGACATCACAAACACAAAAGGGTTGACAATAAGGCTTAGACTGACCAACTGCACTCGGCACTGGTAGACTATCCTGGGTATAGTACTGGCCTGAACAAGACTGACCCAATGCACACGTCGCTGGTAAACTCTCCTCGGAATTTTGGAGATACACAGTTGGTAATTGTGTCTTTAAGGTGTGTGAAGGGCCTTTTATTGCTGTGGAAGTTGGTATTCTGCTAGATACCTTGTCCGTGTCGCCTGTTAGTAATAACTTGAGATCTTGAATTCATATTCAAGGCTGTGTTAGACTTAAGAAATAATAATGTACCTGTGTTTTATCGGTGAATAAAGCACAGTAATACCTCTCTCACACAGTGAAGAATATCCTTGCGAATATTAAAATTTGAAATTCGCGGCAAATTTGCCGGAAATGATAAGATTGGCCCTGAGAAATACTGAAAAAAGTGAGGCCTTATGAATGCTTCCGAATTTCTTACGAACCTTACGATTACTTAACAATCAATTTGCCGAATTTCTTGCGAATCCTTTGCGATTGTTACGAATGTTACGAATGCTTACGAATGCCGTTGCGAATCTTGCGAATCTTGCGAATGCTTGCGAACGCCTTACGAATGAAACGACTACATAATACATGCTTGGCTAATTGCATGTACCCATTGCCAATGTTTCTCTTTGTCACTTATTCGCCAGCCTTCGCCGAGTCAACTTCTTCTTCAGAAAGTCAAGTTTTAAGTTATTCTTGCTGCAGAGCAACAACAGCACGGTGTGTAACAACATCATGTTGAGAAACCAGCACGGCCAGTGTTGCCACTTGCCTCGGCCATGGTTGAACTAGAAATATATATAGGACAAGGGAAGAATGGTGTATTTTATACCATTTTGGCTACCCTAGCGACACCACCCGGGGCGAATGTGCAATATTCGCATTGAAATCGCTAGGAATTAGCAAGGCATTTGCAAGACAATCTTAATGTTTGTATGTCATTCTCAAGCAATTGCAAGTACTCGCAAGTGTTGGCAAGCCATTCGCACGCATCCTCAATGCATTCTCAAGAAAATGTCAAAAAATCGTAACCCATTCGCTTTATTCGTAATGGATTCGCAAGCATTCACAACTTTTTGTTCGCATTCGTATGGTATTCTTAAGGAAAAGTCAAGACGAATGCTAGCAAATCCCTACAAATGTCTTACGATCACTATAAATGCCTTGCCATCAATAAGAATGGCTTGCGATTGCTTACGCAAATGTTGCGAAAGCAATGAGAATATGCTTTCCTGGCGAATTTTAGGAGCATGTTCCTAATATTCGCAACACCCCATGAACGACCGCGAATGCTTACGAACACCTACGAATGTCTGGCGATCACCTTGTTATCATTGCGAATTGGTGGCGAATTGCATTCGTAAGCCCATTCGCCACCATATTCGCCACTGTGTGAGAGCAGCATTAGGAGTTTGGATGCGTAGTAATTAAATCACGAGTGCGTTAGCATTTAATTACTCGCATCCGAACGACTAACTGTATTTTATTCATCGTACGTATTTATTATTTCGATTCTAACATAACAATAACCCCATTGTTTACGCTATTGTTGGGCACTATATATTATCTCGGAGGTCAAGGTAATCAGGCTGCTATGTTTACAAGCTGTTCCGCTTGGCGCCCCATATGCATAGTTCTGCGTTTCAATACACTAGTAGTCACGTGACAAACAATTAAGTCATTGCTTACGTAATATAGCTTCTGCTGTTTGACGTCATACGTTCTCAGCTTGTTCAAGATGCTTATTAATGTTATATGTACTGATGCATTTGACAAATTTGTTGTAATAACATTTCATTAAAATTACTGTTGAGTTTGTATTCGTGACGTATATTTACCAAGTGACGTCATGTAATGTAATGCGGCGCTTACAACGGATGAAATATACGCGTTGGATTAATGGAACAGCTGTATGTAATAAACAGCTGTATGTAATACAGCTGTCTGTAATACAGCTGTCTCTCTTCTTTGTGTATATGAAAGACTGCGGAGGTCGTGTTAGAATTATTGTCCTTGATCATATTAAAAAAAAGAAGAAGATTTTTAGTTTGTTTGCGGCATTTAATGTTTACCAAATTGAAGTAGGCTTTTGGTAAAATAAAATGCAACAATATTGTGAACAAACCGGAGTGTTGAATATCATGGGAAATAGACAAAGCTATATATCCTTCCTTAAAACTGCCTTACAGATGATTGTTATTTTGCATCAAATTAATAGAATAGAATAGAATAGAACATCATCTATTGTTGTGAGACATTAGAACATCATCTATTGTTTTGAGACATTAGAACATCATCTATTGTTTTGAGACATTAGAACATCATCAATTGTTGTGAGACATTAGAACATTATCTATTGTTGTGAGACATTAGAGCATCATCAGGTCGATTCTTACGGATGGTGGGAGGTATTTAGTCTGCAGGTTCTATCCAGAAATGTCTGCTTGCACCACGAACAAATTCAGGACCAGCATAGACAGCCTAAAATGTGTTGTAAAATGACATTAACCACCAAACTAAATATTTTTCCTTCATTTGGATGTATTCATTATTCAATTATTATTACATTTCTATGGATGAAAGATCAGGATTTATCAGTGAAAGAAAATTCATAATCGTTGAATTTCTATAGATGAAAGATCAGGATTTATCAGTGTAAGAAAATTCATAATCGTCGAATATTATTAACTCAAAACACAAAAATTGGTGGAGTCCTGATGTTATAAAGTGTTGCGGACATCTACGTCGTCCACTGATAATGGTCAATAAAGAGAAACATTTCAGTTGAAATGATTTAAAATGAAATGGATTATTTAAATCAATAGATATAACAATTTGAATAAAAATGCTTTTATGATAATTTCAGGTACTCCCTCGTCTCCACCGCAGTTGATTCTCCACCGCAGTTGGTTGGTACAGTTTATCACAATGTGCATCTCGATTCGTTCATCAAATCTTCACAAGCCTTATATCAGCAGCCATGGAATTCTGTGGGACATCAAATCTTCACGAGCCGTATATGAACAGCATGTAATTCTGGATGATTATTATATTCGTTTGAAAAGGAACACTCAAAAACCTTAAAAAAGAAAAAGCAATCCACAGCTGCACGATCATTGTTACCTTAAAGAACCTAACCTGCTAAATAACAGCAAAATTACACTACAAAACCGTTTATCAAAACTCTAACCGGCTGTTCATGTCATATAGTAATGTGTATATGCTAACTAAAGGTATAGGTTTATTCATGGGTTCTTAAAATATATGTGGTATTTAGTGGTGAAGGTACGGCTATAAGGAGAGGATGGAGGCCGTATATTTTCTTACATTAATCATGGAAACCTTGTACTGGGTCGGAAAAGTTCAAGGAAATGTCGGGGAATTATTATTTTGAGATTTCTGTGGTCACCCTGACTTTTTCCTAAGTCCGTAGAACTACGTATCAACCTCCTTTATTGTAGTCCCTGTATTATACTAATCAATGTTTGCTAAGCATCAAGATCTTAATTCAACATTTTACGGTGGAAGGTTTTACAAAACAAAAGCTCAGAACTCGACAATAAATTTTGCTTTACGATTGATTGCATTTTATAATTCTTTACTCAACATATCTATACTTACACCATTTAAAATAAACCATAAAACAATATTTCATTTCATTATGGCTTCAAAAATAAGGCGACTTTGACAAACTTTGAGTAGTAATAATCAGTGTCTCAAATATAATGTTAGACTGGTATCAGTATATAAATTAGACTATAAATAATAAAATTAGACAAATTAAAAAATAAAATAATACTCTGCATAAAAACTATTTTATTTGAAGCTCTGTTTCTTTTCATGGCTGAATTTATATAAGACCATACACGTTATAAGTGGAGATATTTGCCTGTTTCAGTACTAAGGAAATTCTATTAAGGCCTGATGCCAGTCTAATATAATGTGTGTATAAACAGAGCTGTAGATAAGCTTTAATAGTGTTTGGGTGTTTTATTTACTCACCTTTTTTATACCCAACAACCAAAGTGAAACGAGCATATATCTAATGTTACCTATGTGTGTCCATCACTTCGTGTCCGTCCGTACAATCGTTTTACATTCTACATCCAAGGATGTTTGTATATGTTGGGGTGACATACAGCGTTCAAACTTGGCATCCATGCCATAGAGTTATTTTCTAGTTAAACATACGCTCTTTACTATACTCTGAACTTTTAAAGGGACACATTGCAATTTTTGTTTTAATCGAGCATTAATAAAATATGCGTCTGAATTTATTAATCAAGCTTGATTTTGACTTTAAACCTGTTTGCAGAACATTAAATACAAATTCTGAGTTTTCATTTTCTGTTCTTATTCTACTATAGGCTTAATAAAATGTAGTCAATAATAATTTGCTTTTTGTAATATAGACGGATCCTGGAGCGCCTTAAAACCCAATTCATTCCAATGCTTTTTAATTAATGATTGAACCAATGTATCCCATGTAGAAAAATTAATGTGACCCCGCAAGTTTTTATAACTGAAATCAAAATTGCCGTGTGTCCCTTTAAAAATCATAAATGTTATTTTTTTTGTATTGTCCAATGTATTATTTGATATTTTAAATACGAAAATTGTGCTAAACATTCAGATACCTAACTTAAATGTTTAACATGTTTATTGACAAACTTCTTATAAACATTTTAGATGGTATTCATTTGCGTCATTTTAAATATAAAAATAAGAAAACATTAAAAATGGAAATAAATAATATAGACCATGTGATATTTGGTGGTGAAGGTACGGCTATAACGGGAGTATGGAGGCCGTACAGTTTCATAGGTTAACAGGGAAAACGTATGCTGGGTCAGAGAAAAATCTGTGTCCACCCTGAATGCGTCATTAAAGGTTTTTAAATAAAAGTCAAAACTTTATGAGATGTAAAAGGTTGAAACTAGAAAAAGAACTGCATACACAACTCACAGAAAGTACTCGGTTCACTTCTCAAAACTGAAAACAGTTATATCGAGTTCTTTTTCGACTTCCGGCTTTCTTTATAAGCTTTAACGACACATTCTATAACAACTTGAATGGAGTAAGGCTGTATGTATATTTATTGTTTAATGTGGTAAATTGTTTGTATTGTTGAGATATATCATGAAGCTTCACAGGTATGTTTCTCTTGATTTCTAGCTGACACTAAGTAAATATTTTCTGGAAATTCAAAATGGTCACCACAGCTAAAAATAGATTTTCAAAAATACATTTTTGTGGCGAATACTTATAAAAAAAATTGTGTTAGAACCTTAACCAAAGTGGGCATGGCATTTAGTTGGTTATAAACAAACTTCATTTTTATTCAATGTCAAACATGACTGCTACCTGCCATCTTTGTTTACATAAGAGTTGTTTGGGACAGATTTGTGGCAACTACACTTGAAACTACTCAATGGATATTCATGACACTGAAACTCTTAACCCGCTAAGCATGACTATAATGGCCTTTGCGTCCATTATAAACCCAGATCAGAGTTTACAATGTCTGGCTGCTGATCAGTCATTTCCCCCAAACACCTCTTTTTTGTCACATAAATGGAATGGTCTTAATTCAAGGAAAGAACAATCCGTTATAAATATGTAGCAGGTTAACAGAATAGAACACAAACTGTTGAGTAGAGTAAGAAATAAGGTTAACCAGAAATTCAAAACATTTCATTGTTCATTTGCATCATTTTTTCACAATATGACCTATTTGTGTCGACATGATATAAAACACCATTCATATTCATTCAAAATGGTCAAGACAGCTAACAATACAATTGTGTGGTTACTATTCACGATAAGGTACCTTACATACGTCGCGAATCTTGTATACCTTGCATACCTTGCGAATCCTGTGTACCTTACATGCATTGCGAATCATGTATACCTAACATGCGTTGCAAATCCTGTACATCTTACATGCATTGCGAATCTTATATACGTTACATGCGCTGCGAATGCTATATACCTTACATACGATGCGAATCCTAGATATCTTACATGCGTTGCGAATCCTACATACCTTACATACGTTGCGAATCCTATATACCTTACATACGTTGCGCAATGACTCATATATACCTTACATACGTTGCGAATCCTATATACATTACATACATTGCGAATCCTATATACATTACATACTTTGCGAATCGTATATACCTTACATATGTTGCGAATCCTATATATATTACATACATTGCGAATCATATATACCTTTATATGTTGCGAATCCTATATACATTACATACGTTGCGAATCCTATATACCTTACATATGTTGCGAATCCTATATACCTTACATACGTTGCGAATCTATATAACTTACATATGTTGCGAATCCTATATACATTACATATGTTGCGAATCTATATACATTTATAAGTTGCGAATCCTATATACCTTACATACGTTGCGAATCCTATATACATGACATACGTTGCGAATCTATATACCCTACATATGTTGCGAATCCTAAATACATTACATACGTTGCGAATCCTATATACATGCTTTCGTTGCGAATCTATATACCTTACATATGTTGCGAATCATAAATACATTACATACGTTGCGAATCTATATACCTTACATATGTTGCGAATCCTATATACCTTACATACGTTGCGATTCTTATATACCTTACATACGTTGCGAATCCTATATACATTACATACGTTGCGAATCCTATATACATTACATACGTTGCGAATATATATACCTTACATATATTGCGAATCATATATACATTGCATACGTTTCGAATATATATACCTTATATACGTTGCGAATCCTATATACCTTACATACGTTGCAAATATATATACCTTACATATGTTGGAATCATATATACCTTACATACGTTGCGAATATATATACCTTACATATGTTGCGAATCATATATAACTTATATACGTTGCGAATATATATACCTTACATATGTTGCGAATCATATATACATTACATACGTTGCGAATCTACATACCTTTATATGTTGCGAATCCTGTATACCTTACATACGTTGCGAATCCTATATACCTTACATACGTTGCGAATCCTATATACCTTACATACGTTGCGAATCCTATATACATGACATACGTTGCGAATCTATATACCTTACATATGTTGCGAATCCTAAATACATTACATACGTTGCGAATCTATATACCTTACATATGTTGCGAATCATATATACCTTACATACGTTGCGAATCTTATATACCTTACATATGTTGCGAATCTTATATACCTTACATACGTTGCGAATCCTATATACCTTACATATGTTGCGAATCTTATATACCTTACATATGTTGCGAATCCTATATACCTTACATACGTTGCGATTCTTATATACCTTACATACGTTGCGAATCCTATATACATTACATACGTTGCGAATCTATATACGTTGCATATGTTGCGAATCCTATATACCTTACATACGTTGCAAATATATATACCTTACATATGTTGCGAATCATATATACCTTACATACGTTGCGAATATATATACCTTACATATGTTGCGAATCATATATACCTTACATACGGTGCGAATATATATACCTTAAATACGTTGCGAATCTATATACCTTACATACGTTGCGAAGCTATATACCTTACATACGTTGCGAATCTATATACCTGACATACGTTGCGAATCTATATACCTTACAAACGTTGCGAATCTATATACCTTACATACGTTGCGAATCCTATATACCTTACATACGTTGCGTATCCGAGCTCAATAACAACAATATAAACGCCTTAACCGGCCAGGTAATTGTTCTCGTTGCCGACGCATCTTCTAATTCATTTTACAAATATTCAGTTACGGATATTTTAAGTACCAATGAATAAATCTAGACTTTTATTCGGCACATATGCATTATTTTATGACCTCAACACATGGATAGAGTTTGAAAGAACGGGTTTGTAGTGAAATTGGACGGTTTAGAGCCTTTAAAATAAAACTAAGATTAAATTTTAGCCGCAAAAAAAGAATGTTGATTTCCTCGGAAATCTGTATAAATCACAGACTGAATGGTAATCTCTCTCTCACCGCTGCGGGTTCGAATCCCACTGGGAACTCGACTTGTGAGGAAGTGTCGATTCTTGCGGATGGCGGGAGGTACTGGTTCTACTCAGGATAAGTGGGTGATCTGCCTCCACCACAAAAAGTCGACCGTCATATTTAACCTTACATGTGTTGAAAATGACGTAAAACACCATACACCAAACAAACAAACAAACAAACAAACGCAATTTTATTTCTGCATACACGTGGTGTACATTGTCGACATGCTCGCGCGTACCACCCAAGAACCACTCAAGCAACGTTCATAGAGCAGAGCAGATCTCATGCGAGACCATATTGTTTAACAGCCGCTTCTTTTCCTGTTCCCTCGTGGCGGTTCTATGGCACCCGTGTTGACACACACTAAGCATACTGAACAGTTTTCTCCTCACTGTTTTGTCAAGGAGACAGAAGAATACGAAGTTGAAGAAGGCTTGAGCCGGGTCACCAAACGATTGTAACAATGACAGTATCTGCAGAACGAACAATATTCATCAATTTAAAATACTGTAATGGGAGATAGCCCACGTGCAGAATGGTAGGAATAATCAGATTGCAGATCGAAACATTTGTATATACTATTTAAAACGATTTGGTGGTATAACTTACCAACTGCACCTTTAGGACGTCGTCTACTATACGTCTACTGACCTGAAGGTTCAGAGTTCTAGCCCCATATAAGGTAACATCTTTTAAAACCATCGTTTAAAACCATTATTATGCTAAACTATTTTTAAAACGGCATACGAATATATTAACAACAGAATTCTTAAAAGGTTCCTACGAATCTGCATGTGAGTATTCCGACAAACATGTACATTGACAATGGTTGACAAACTTGTACAATGACAATGGTTGACAAACATGTACAATGCAATGGCTGACAAGCATTTACATTGACTGGTTGACAAACATGTACATTGACAATGGTTGACAAACATGTACATTGTCAATGGTTGACAAACATGTACACTGACAATGGTTGGCAACCCTATTCATTGACAATGATTGGCAAACATGTACATTGACAATGCTTGACAAATATATACATTGACACATTGATTGACAAACACATACATTGACAATGGTTGACAAACATATACATTGACACTTGTTGACATTGACACTGATTGACAAACACATACCTTGACACTGGTTGACAAACACATACATTGACAATGGTTGGCAAACATATACTGATTGACAAACATATACATTGACAATGGTTGGCAAACATGTACATTGACACTGGTTGGCAAACACATACATTGACAATGGTTTGCAAACATGTACATTGACAATGGTTGGCAAACATGTACATTGACACTTGTTGACATTGACACTGATTGACAGACACATACATTGACAATGGTTGACAAACATATACATTGACACTTGTTGACATTGACACTGATTGACAAACACATACATTGACAATGGTTGGCAAACATATACATTGACACTTGTTGACATTGACACTGATTGACAAACACTTATATTGAAAATGGTTGGCAAACATATACATTGACACTGGTTGACAAACATGTACATTGACAATGGTTGGCATGTACATTGACACACTGATTGACAAACACATACATTGACAATGGTTGACAAACATATACATTGACAATGGTTGGCAAACATATACATTGACACTTGTTGACATTGACACTGATTGACAAACACATACATTGACACTAGTTGACAAACATGTACATTGACAATGTTTGCCAAACATGTACATTGACCATGGTTGAGAAACATGTACATTGGCAATGGTTGACGAACATGTACATTGACAATTGTAGACAAACATGTACATTGACAATTGTAGACAAAAATGTTCATTGACAAAGGTTGACAAACATTTACATTGACAATGGTTGAAAAAACATGCACATTGTCAATGGTTAACACACATGTAAATTGGCAATTGTTGAAAAAACATGTAACAATGGTTTAATAGGCACATTTTCAAAGAGTATCGAGTGTGTGTGTGTGTGTGTGTGTGTGTGTGTGTGTGTGTTTGAGTTTGTGTGCGTGCGTGCGTGCGTGCGTGCGTGTGTGTGTGTGAAGTTGTGAACGCAGTTCTACAACACAAACACAAGTCCACTTGCAGCATATCAGGTTGACGGTATAATGAGAATTTCTTTAAAAGATTTGTCTTTTCATCATAGTCGCGTGGCTTTCAATATCCCTGGAACAAATATATTATGGGCGACGTCATCAGCTTAGTATGATGAAATTTCCATCTTTAACTCACCAAAACTAACAGTCCAATGATATACTTTTCGATTTTGAAGAAACAAAAAAAACCACCGGTAAACTGACATTTCTAAATGAAACAATCTTAAAATACTTATTTTCTTAGTAAGACCAGTTCTGAGATAAAGTTCTGAGATAATGATATAACAGATACTTTATTTTTAAAAAAAAAAGAGAGAGTAATTTTCTGCTTAAAAAGAAGGGCAAAATGAAAAATAGCAATAAAAAGTAACAGCGAAAAGTAGTTATATTTCAAAAGAACTAGCTGTAACCACTGCGAAAGACCGTTTACCAATACAGCCACAACCGTTAAAATATATTATTATTATAGTGTTGTTTTATGCGTTTGGATAGGCGTTATATAAACATCGCATTCGTGTTTGTAGATGTTTGTTTATACTTACGTGCATTATAGTCTCGTAATCATCTAGCGACGGAGAAAAGTTGAGAATAAAGAAGCGAGTTGTCCCCCAGATCCTGAGTACGTACAGAATAAACCAGACATACATGAAGTTGGCATCCTCGTCCCGCAAACTTGGCTGCATCACGTGGAACCGCTCCCGACGACGGTTTAAGTACTGAAAATACATTTGTTGTTTTTTGAATGAACTTGATCATCACATCTATGATACTCTAATAAACAATAGCACCGCTCGAGACTCGACTCATAATACAATGTGACGTTATTAAAACAACAAATACCTATCAGGGACTGAGACCGTAACCCGTAAAGGGACATAAGGCAATCTTGATTATTATTCATGTAATGTCAGAATAGAAAAAAACATATGCTAATTGACCGTTTATTAATTAAACCGGTGACTGACCGAAAAGACAACCCATATACTGCCCTAATAGGCAATCCATGTACAGCCTGAATAAACAACCCATGTACAGCCTGAATAAGCAACCCATGTACAGCCTGAATAAGCAACCCATATACTGCCCTCATAGGCAACCCATTTACAGCCTGAATAAGCAACCCATTTACAGCCTGAATAAGCAACCCATGTACTACCCGAAAAGACAACCTATGTACTGCCTGAAAAGACAACACATTTACTGCCCGAAAGACAACCCGTGTACTGCCCGAATGGGCAAACCGTGTGCTGATCGTATAGGCGTATATTTACCGAACAGGCAACCCATGTACTGTCCGAATAAGCAATACAAGTACTGTCCGAATAAGCAATACAAGTACTGTCCGAATAAGCAATACAAGTACTGCCCGAATAAGCAATACAAGTACTGCCCGAATAAGCAATACAACTACTGCCCGAATAAGCAACACAAGTACTGCCCGAATAAGCAACAGTACTGCCCGAATAAGCAACACAAGTACTGCCCGAATAAGCAACACAAGTACTGCCCGAATAAGCAATACAAGTACTGCCCGAATAAGCAATACAAGTACTGCCCGAATAAGCAACACAAGTACTGCCCGAATAAGCAACACAAGTACTGCCCGAATAAGCAATACAAGTACTGCCCGAATAAGCAATACAAGTACTGCCCGAATAAGCAATACAAGTACTGCCCGAATAAGCAACACAAGTACTGCCCGAATAAGCAATACAAGTACTGCCCGAATAAGCAATACAAGTACTGCCCGAATAAGCAACACAAGTACTGCCCGAATAAGCAACACAAGTACTGCCCGAATAAGCAACACAAGTACTACCCGAAAAGGCAACCCATACCCATGAATGTATTTACCGAATAAAACCACGCATGAACTGCCTGGAAAGAAAAAAAATATGCAGCCTATGTATGGGACAAAAAGGCCAATAGGCAACACATGTACTGTCCGAATATTCAACACATGTAATGACCGAAGAGGCAAATATGCCTGAAGACTAAACGCGCGAATGAAGTTTCATTTATCCATCGTACAGTACTGTACTTCGACTGAAGGAGTTCAGAGCGAAGTATACTATTGTCTAGCAGTGAGAATCTTTACTCATTTGGTTTCATATTCTGTATCATCTACCATAGAGCTATGACGCGGACGCGGGCTATAGGGGATATCGGTATGTATGCGAATGACTCCATCTGAACTTCTTTCATGGTTTCTTATGATTTCATATGCTGTACCATCTACCATAGAGCTATGACGCGGCCTATAGGGAATATAGGTAGGTATGCGTCATGACTCTATCGAAACTTTCCGGCGAAGATTCCGAAGACGTCACACAATGACTACATAAACAACCGTCGTATTTGAATTGGCAAACCTAACATACCAGAAGTCCATGCATAACTGTTTTCAAATGCGAACGAGATGTCAGACGAAAAGCGAGGTATTTCGAGATGAAAACATAGATTCAAAAACAAACAAACGAACAAAAAACACGTCGGAAAATAAAGCCGTTACAAAAAATTACCAGATCGGCGTGATATCCTTCTATTTTGTGAGTTTTATATATACATGTACGTGCACGGTATTTAAGGTGAAATATGGCGGTTGTTTTTTTAGGCATTGCGTGATGTCTTCAGAAAACTCACCGCAAAGTTCGGATGTAGTCATGTCGCATACTCTACAAATATTCCGTATAGGCTCTTCATAGCTCTTTGGTAGGTACGGAATATACAACCATAAAAGCTATGCTTCTTACAGCTACATGTCTTGAGTAAAGCACCGTAATATATATGTACTTACAGTATAGAACTTCAGGGTGAGGTATACTGTTGTCGTGAGTAAATAGCACGCCACCTCCCACCCTTTACCAGTAATCAGCATCCAAAACATTCGTTCACCATTATCAAGGTCGCTTTTGATCCAACACCAGGGCCCAGTGCTGTCCAAATTCTCCCCCAATACATCGCACAGGAGAGCGACGAGTAGTATTATACCTAAACATGTATAACGAATATTGTGTGGTGTTAAAGGGACACACGGCAATCTTTAAGTTCTAAAAACTCACAGCGTCCCGCTAGTTTTTCTGCATAACTTGCATTTGTTCAATCATTAATATTAATTATAGGAATACTATTAAGCAGTTTGTTTTTGCATATTATTATTTTTTGAGATTATTGCACCAGTAATATATTACAACTTTTAGTATAATAAGACGAAATAGTGAATACTTAAAAATTGTTTTATTTAAATGTAACCAGGGTAAAAGTAAAAATGATACTGCATATATAAATCGAGACCCCCATTTCAAAGAAGATTGCCTTTAATAAAGGGAATGTAGGCGATGTGAAAGTGATAGTGTTGTCAATCCAAATACAAATGAAACCCCTCATATTGTTTTCCAATCTCAAATGCATTAAATTAAGCCACAGGTTATCTTCGGTTTAAATATTATTTATAAAAAAAGTTTAGCCTGGAAAAAAACTCGATGGTTGGTTGAATGTTTGTTTACGTCATTTTCAGCACATTTTAGGCTGTTCGTATATGGATCGACACCTTTAAATTGACACCCACACCTTTTCCAGATCGCCTACACGAGTTAAAGAAACTAACCCGCCAAATAATTACACTACATAACTCTCTCCAGGTATTCATGTCATACAATACTGTATATGTGCCGATTTAAAGTATAGGTTTAATCACGGGTTCTCAAAATACTCGTGATTGAATATGGGTAAAATGAATTATGGGTTGGTAACTATTTGACGCTCCAGTTTTGTGGTTTGGTCTAGCTGGTTAAAGCCGTCTTTGTATCTATCAAGTATTATACCTCGTGGTCAGTAGGTTTAGAAATAGTGTACGGGTGTTTTAATATGTGGTTGTTGTTGGCGGGATAGCTACTTAAATCGTACGGATCATGGGGTCTAGTTTATTGCGTATAGAAATTAGTAAGAAAAATGGAAAATATTTTGAAAGTTTTGTCCGAATTTGAATCGACATCCATAATTCGTCGAGATCGCGCCTCTATGAGTTAAAAATCACGATTGCCGTGTGTGCCTTAAACACTTAACATTAAGGTAAATGTATGTCATCCAGTATATTTAATTTAAATAGTTTAAACAGTGTCGATACCTACGGATGGCGGGAGGTGTACAGTACTGGTTCTACCCAGGAAAAGCGGTGGTCTGCCTCCAGCACAAAAAATCCACCGCCTTCTATAAGCTTACATGTGTTGAAAATGACATAACATACCATACCAACAAATCAAATAGTTTATGATGCGAACGTAAGCAGATTATTTGTACACTCCAGTCCAAACATTGCATGCTATTTTGACCATAACATTGACATTTTATTTTGACGTTGATAAATCAATTCAACTGCAAATTTATCACAAATTGAACCAATATTTAGTCTTAATAGACGGATCTTCAGTAAGAAATACTATTTATCAATGACCTAAAACTTAAATTGAAGATAGAAACGTGAACATTTGCAAATATGTTCCTTGAATTTGGTTTAAATTTGCATTAAGACACTTTAAATAACGGGTTACTTTTTATGTGGAGAATACAATCTTAACACTTTAAAGTTAAATTAACTTGGTGGAAATATATAGAGAATATTATGTCAGAGCCTTTTACTATGGCGAGGCTCTGCCGAGCCATTCTTCGTTTTTGTGCCGAGCCTAATACACTTGATAGTAAAAGGCACTGACATAATATTCTATTTATCATGTAGATTAACCACATTTTTTGTATGAATTACTATTATTACCTATTTCTCAGAATGTTACGCATATCGAGGACGCCGCCATGTTGTTGTTTTTTGTTTGTTTTATGACGTCAGGCAACGTTACGTGCATGACGTCAGATAACGTTACGTACAATAAACGCCGAGGAATTCCGCATTGATTTGCTCTATTGGTCAGTGCCCAATAAAGCAAAATTTAATAGGTCACCCCTTTATTAGACAGAAAAGTGCATATCTGCATGATATAACTGTTTAGTTTTGCAGGTAACAACAAATTATGCATACCTGGTACCCCGAAACTGACTGCGGTAAACACGACGAACCACCTTCTGGAACCAGTTGTATTGTCTCTTGTAACCACGGTAACGAAGATATGCACGGCGATGAAGACAGTTAGAAAGAACGATACTAGACTTGAATAAGTCGTTATAAAGCTCTGAATGACGCAGATTGTATGATCCTCAGTTTTGTTCATTGAATTAGTATAGTCGTTGTCGGCGGCAGCCTGCCATGATACTGATAAGAGATATCCCGCCGCCGTTAAACTGTCCGCCACCGTTAAACACAATAGCAACCTCCTGGTAAAGTTTCGAATCTCGGCAATTGTGATGTACGAAACGAAAATACAAAATGCCCCGAATATGGATAGGCAGCAACTTATTACACATACGATACTGTCCGCAAAACTAACATCGTCGTTTGTTGGAGAATCTGGTGTGATATCCATCAGAGCAATGTATTAATATGTCAAGTCACCATTGGTTTCACCCGTTAAGCATTATTATAAAAATGTAACAGAAGAATAATATTGTTAAATACCTCGGCTGGTCTCACCTTGAACCTTGTTTACCCTAAACAATAATATAAAAACAATGGCTATTAAAGGGACACACGGCAATCTTGATATTTTGTTTTGTTTGTTTTTCTATACATATACACCGTTTGTTTTTCTATATATATACTGCATTTTTTCAGTTATTAATATTAACTATAAGAATTGTATAAAGCAAATTGTTTTTGCGTATTATTAACGGTGTATTACAGTTTACCAATAATGCATTCTAACATATTGTAAAATAACGAAGAAAAGTTGAACAACTCAAAATTGTATTTAAATATATGCAAGCAGATTGACTGTCAAAACGATACTGGATTAATAAATCGGGAGGATAATGTTAATGCTTGATAAAGACTTCAAGATTGCCATGTGTTCCTTTAAGAATTGAACCAACGGAAAATGTATGACGTCCGTGATCAAAGTTAACATTGTTTTTAAATTAAACACTCACTGATAGTAGATAACTTCCTCATCTAGATAATAAAAATAATTAAACACATAACTACCTAGGAAGATAGACAAAACTAGCGGTGCAAAGCAAACCTTGATGTATGAGTTATTTCCCTTTACGTTTTACAGTTTACCACCACAAATGCCTCCGAGGTGTATAATGTTGTAATACGTCCTTTATTTTTGTTAATGGGCAATACAAGTAGTGGAAAATAGCTAATTTCTATTCGATTTTTGTTGTTGTATATATGAGAAGTGTATTGATAGGTTTTATAGGAATAATGATGAATATTTTCCATATTTTGAATCTATGTATACACTATGCGAGCATGTATTAATGAAAACAGCTGTACCCTTGACCTGTTATGCAAACAAATAAGAAATATCTTTTTTTTTTTTTGACCCCATCTTTTCTGATGATTTTTAAATTGGAAAACTATTTTTCTACATGAAAATAACACTGAGCTGCATTATTCATACTTGAGTTGAAGTTGCAGCAAATCATTAATGTGACATTTTAACATTTGTGTCAGTGGGGAAAATAATTGGTGGTTTCATACGGAACTCCTCGCCAAGTTCCGTAAACAGTTACGAAGTACCTAAATAAGTCAAGCTTTGATTGGTCAAACAAAAAAGTCTAGGGAATTTAATACATGTTTTCGTAGTTTCTGAAAAGTATGACTGAAAAATAAATGAACGTGTAAAACACTTTGAAATTTGGCGGGAAACAAAACCTGCAGAACGTGAGGTGTGTCACTTCGGAGCAGAAACGATTAATCGTTCATACGATTGGCATTGCCTATGCATCAACGTACTGAAAATCAACGTACTAACATATTTGTTTGTTTGTATGGTGCTTTACGTCATTTTCAACACATGCAAGGTTATATATGAAGGTCGATTTTTGTTTGTGGTGGAGGTAGACCACCCAGGGTCGTATCAGTACTGTACCCTCCCGTCATTCGTAAGATATCGACACATCCTTACTTACAAGTCGGGCTCCCAGTGGAATTCGAACCCGCAGCGGTGAGAGGCAAGACTGTTTACAACGGAACGTCGTTAATTCATCGGCCATCGAGACGCTGCCGTACTAAAGAACAGACAGCCGTGTTTTGCTATTTCAACAATGACGAGTATTTTGTTCCTAGAATTCTGCGTAGAAACAAGTATATCGGCAGGACTTGATTGCTCCCCGACGTGGATGCTATGTTCGAGTCCAGTTTTATCGTACGTTAATTAATTAGGGGGAAATGTACGACAATAGTAAGCTTATGTATGTCTGTGTGTTATTATATGATATGCCTGATTTTCTTAGACACAATTCAAAAGTTATAACATACTGTTGCCAACCAATTAAAAGAAGAATGGAAATCCATAACGAGAAATGTCTCATAAAAATACAAATAAATGTAAGTAAAAGTTATGGCTCTTATGCGCTGCCCATCCTTTCATTGCCTTCTATTATTGTGCCAAGTTTCATTCCAGTCTCATACGTATTCAAGTTATGTTCCGGCCAAAAATTATAAGTACAAATTAACAAAGAACCATGCTTATAAATGAAGATCAAAGTAAGCATGTGGATTTACACCACATTCCTATTACATCAATTATGTTTATTGCGGGAGATCCTCTGGTTCTAGAATGTTCATTCAAACAATACATAATGAGTAGGGATCGATTCATTGGACGCAACAACCACAAACAAGAGAGACAAATAGCAGACTCTGATTTTATTGAGTCTGTTCATGAGAGGTAATACACGGTGCATCATCTCTCACGCCTCCTAGAACCGGCCGGCATAGGCTGTATTTTACTTAAAAATACACAACGATTGAACTTGATGATCTAAAATCACGCCTCCTAGAACCAGCATAAGTAATAACACTACTGATTTGTAGTCGGGCGACCTTATACATCCGACCCACAGCACCAAACAATCGATAGTGTGCATGTCAATGGGATCCCTTGGTTTTAATGAGTTTGTACGTGAGAGGTAATATAAGGTGCAAAACGTCTTTCGGTAATATAGGGTGAACAACCTCTTTCGGTAATATAAGGTGCAAAACCTCTTTCGGTAATATTAGGTGCAAAACCTCTTTCTGTAATATAAGGTGCAAAACCTCTTTCGGCCCCTAGCACTGGCTTAAGCTGTGTTCTACTTTAAAGCCACAACGATTTTGGACTTTGTGACAACGCAGTATGCCATATTGCTGCAGTATGACATATATATCTAAACTATGTTAAATTGCAGAACTTGCAATAATAGAATGAATAAAACGTATTTTCTTGGTAATTTAATTGTTTTGTTTGATTTATCCAGATTTATTGGGTTCGTAAATGTTGTTTGTTTAGTTTTTGTTTAGTTATATACGCATTATGCCATGTGGCGTTGTTCTGGAGTATTTTTCAACTTGGTTTTGTGGAGCGCTGTGGTCTAGTGGTAGAGCGTTGGACCCATGATCCAAAAGTCGTGAGTTCGATTCCCGCCATTGCCATATGCGTTGTGTCCCTGAGCAAGACATTTTATCTGCATTGCTTAGTACTGGTTCTACCCAGGAAGACATCGAGAGTGATTCAAATAAGTTCATAGAGCTTTCGTTACAATCGATGTAAAATAAATAAGTTTAAACTAACTTGGCACACTGAGAACCTACATGAAGTCGTCGAGTCCGGCTACTATTGTGCTAGCAGTTACAAACTATACTATCTTAAATAATTTAAACTAATAAGTACAAATCGATTGGACGTGAACAAATTCTAAAGAGAACAGGTATGTATTGTAATATATATATTTGTTCTGGGTCAGTTTGGTGAATATTGGGGTGAAGTTAATTAATGTAGTGAAAGCAGAAAGCAGATTACATCAACTTAAGGTGTTGCTTCTTCATTACTTCTCATGAACAGACTCGATAAAACCGAGTCTGCTGCTTTATTCTCTTAATTGTGATTGTTGCTCCCAAGGGATCACCTTTATCAGTATTTATTAACATTCACACTAGCGTTCGTTAAGTGCAGTGTGGCGGCTGTAAAAAGTCTCCCCGTGCTACGAATCAGTAGTGTTATTTTTACTGGTCCTTTGGGACCAACGAGCCCAATATAGGTGGCTTTGAAGTAGAATACCGCTTAAGCCGGTGCTAGGGGGCGTGAGAGGTGTTGCTTCTTTCATTACTTCTCATGAACAAACGAGTCTGCTGCTTTATTCTCTTAATTGTGTTTGTTGCTCCCAAGGGATCACCTTTATCAGTATTTATTAAGTCTAGAATTCGGATAAACAGTAGGGTTCAAATCACTCGCTGTTGTTTAAGCCCCTCCTGTCAATAATGCCCCGACGAAGCTCCAGCTGTCAATTATGCCCCTAAATGGCGGTTCACAACAAAAGGGACGCAACACATATATACTGCGATTTTATTGTGAAAACGCTATTTATAACAGATTAAGGGGAGGAAGTTTGCATTGTAATCGTTAATTTAAGCACACATCGATATTGAAAAAAACACATGCTATTGTGTTAGAGTTATCAAATAGATTAGATGTATATGTTTCTTATATTTTGCCACTATCTACACGCAATTTCATTTAGTATGTGCAGTTCTGTTTACGAATACCCGATTACCACGTGTATAGATCTCCATACACACGGACCTATGACTTTACACACCTCCTTCGGAGGATGGCATACTTTCATAGTAGGCTTATCTTACCCGAGGAAATCGAACCTGTGACGTCTGGGACGAGAGGCGAGTATGATCAAGTATGCTAACCACTCATTTACCACAACAATATGATTGGAAGAAATTGTTATTTTCAATACACAGGTTGAAGGAAATAAACATAAAAAAGAAAACAAAAAAAAGAAAAACAAATCAGAAAAAAACTTCTTTCTTTTTTGTTATTTTATATTTTTGTATAGACATGTATAGAAACATCAAAACATAACCATAGTGTTCTCTTACATGGTGTATGCTTTTTTTTGACTATGGACTCTTACACGGCGTCGAATTGTTTTTGACTATGGTCTCTTACATGGGGTAGGATTGTTTCTGGTGTACAGTTTTTCATTTATTTGATATGCTCTGATGTTGTGCTCTGCTGTTATATACATGTCTACTGCGGTCTCTTACATGGGGTAGGAATTGTGGGTAGGATTAATTTTGGTGTACAGTTTTGCAATTATTTGATATGTTTTGATATTTGTATACAAGTCTAGACAAAATCAAACAATCAGTTTTTTTGATTTTTTTAAGATCTTTTTTTTTTATTTTTTTTTTTTAGATCCAAACGCGTTCCTTCAACCTTTGTTTCAATACCGTTCTTCTAGTTACAATTGATTGCAAATCGGGTCCTGGTATGGTCTGGGATGTCGTGTTCTAAGGTGGATATAATATATCGGCATAGAATGTCTTCGATTCCTAGCACACATTCTCTAATTCACAAAAAGCGGAGTATACATCTGTCATGATGCTATGCATAACTTTCACGCAATAACTTTCACGCACTGTGCCGTAACCAGACATAAACTTACACCGAGGTAAAGAAATATATTGGGTGAGAAGTGGTTCGTGGGTCGGGGAGGGCAAGGGCGGATCCGGCGGGTATGGGTGCACCAGGCTAAAATCTGAAAAATAATAAGTATATGTATATAGTAAGCTTTTGTTGGTTGGGGTGTACATGTGGTAGTGGGATGGGTCTAGGGGTGGGTCCAGTGCGGGCACCGGGAGCACCCCCACCTAAAATCTGAAACGTATGTATTTTGATTGTTCTTTGGTTGTTAGTTAGGCAGAGGTTGGGGGCATGGGCGGATCCAGTGTGCTTAAATCCATAAAATAAAGTCTTCTTACTTTAGAAAAAATCTGGGGAGCATGCACCCTCCTCAGGGGCGGATAAAGGATTTGACATTGGGGGTGGGGCGCAAATTAAAAAAACAAGTAATAACCAAAACACACACACACACGCACGCACGCACATACGCACGCACTCACTCACTCACGCACGCGTTGTTTCCAGTTATGGGGTTGATGCGCAACTTTAAAAAACACTATTTACAGCCAACCGACAACCACTGCCCCTTCCCCCCAAAAAACACAAACAACACTCAACAACAACAAAAAGCACAAAACACAAAACAACAACTGTTTTTGTCACATAATGTGTACAAGTCAACATTGCTTATTGAGTTTTGACGCATTATATGAATAATCACATTCGGTTTCTGTTTAAAAAATAATTAGGAAATAGTAACGGCTAAGGAAGTAAACAGTAGGCGAATGTGAGAATACATACAGGGGAGAAGCCATATAAATCAAATATATTAAGCCATTCTGTTATATTTCGTTAAATGATAGCAAGTGATACTGTCTAGGTGATATGAGAGATATCCTGATAAGAGAAATACGATGTCTCTGTCATCTGTTAACTTTAATTTTGTTCCCCGTGAGGTTGCGGGGTAGAATACAACCACTGCAATCTCACAAAGACACCGTCACATACAGAGGGGTCGGAATCACACATTCTTAATTTCATATTCATTTTGTCATTTTTTATCATGCCTATTCAAGGTCTTTATCATGAGACCGCGTATGCAAACGTGGAAACGTGGCTCCATCGTAAATGGAGTGTCTATTATAGAATTTGCAGCAGTTCTGCAGTTTTGCAGGTAAGAAGGTTCTAGGCCCAATCTTCATATTTTATCTTGATATAAATGGAGGATGAGCAGCCTGGCACGTTCGTTCCTGTTAGGCGCCATATAACCTTTCATGTGTTGTTGCGCCTTAAAACACAAATCAATTCAATTAACTTTTTTTAAACAGTAGTCGAATGTGAGTGCGCATACAGGAGAGAAGCCATATCAGATACATACAGTAAGATATTAGGCGATGTGAGAGATATTTCTATTGTCCTTTAATTTTCCGAATAGGCCTAGTTAAGATTTTAGAAAAGTAGAAGTTACTAGTGCCTAATTAACTGCTATACCAGCCGCAGTTACGCATTAATCGTGGATATGAATGTGTATGCTCTTTTTTTAATTCATATTTCCTAAGCAGTTACTACTTCCTAATTAGAAGTAGATGTTACTAGTGCCTAGTAATTAACTGAAATGTTAGCCGATACATATGAGTATACAGGAGTAATACCATATTATATCATTTAACGAAATAAAAACTTAATATATATGACTTATTTGGATTGTATCCTGCATGAATACACACATTCGCCTACTGTTTGAATTAATTACACTTAAAGGGTGTTAGAGACATCTCTCACATCGCCTAGACATTACCACTTACTATTTTTAAAAAACAAAACTGTCCTTTAGCTTAATTATCACCTCTTCCATCTATAATGTACCAGTCGGTTTATTTGCAAGAACACGATTTATTAATGCATGTGAATTGATGAATACTATTGGTATATTATGTGTTACCTTATCAAATCTTGTACACATGCATAGAGAATCTGCATATAATATAAGAACAATGTTCGTGTAGGATGTGTGTTGTGGGTGTTGCGGGGAGGAACATACTCTACCCACCCATTTCAGATTAGGGGAGAGGTGCTGTCCCCGCTGTTTCTAATTATAGATACTGCACACGATCTAGTCTAATTATCATGGCAGCGTCGTTTCCGAGGAAAGCTCCACGGGCCTTTTGCCTCATTAACACAGAAATTCAAAGAGATATGCCATGATCATATATATGGTATGGCTCTTCCTACATGGAACTGGTCTACGTCTTAACATTTCCTTCGAAGGATGGCATAAGATTCAAAGTATCTCGCCCGAATAATGAAAGGTCATTTGCCCAAAATCCTCACTTGAAAAAAAAACATTGCTTGCAAATGCCAGAGTAAGCGAAATGACAAGTGTCCGTACACACTGGTGAGAAACCGTTTCAGGTACGATATCAGAGTTTATGAATATATGGTCCCTTTCGCGTATCAATAAATTCACCTAAGCAGTTTATTATGTCCCTCAGGACTGTACTGACGCTAGCTGTGTTGATATTTTCCTTGATAACAGTACTGAACCCAGAGAAGCTGGCAGGTGATATTTTCACAGAGATTAGTATTGACTGTATCCGTTTATTGTTTCGCTGAGGACAGTACTGACACACGATTTAAAACAACCTTAATGCATTAAAGCAGACCATTTTTAAAAATACAAACGTCCTTTAGTTTAAATACCACCCATTTGTTCTGTCATTATAAAGTACCAGTAGCTTTATATGCAAGAAAATGATGTCTTGATTAATACTTTTGGTATATTCTAGCAGCGAGAATCGTAGCTCTTACGGTGCGTACCTACAACATAGTTACTGTGATGCCCTTTTAGAATAAGTAGGTATCAGGGTCGACCTTATCAAGACAGGTTCATGAAGAGAACAAGGAATGCATGCATAAACAGCCTTCATACAGCAATAGATTAAACGTTAACAACCAAGCGTGCATGCATAAAACTCACCAAAGAGAAGAATACCTCATCGATCTAGACATTTTCGTACGACTAGTTCATGTTTTTCATGTCAATATCTCTGAAATGTTTACATTTCGACATATCTCGCGCTGACACGTATTCTGTGTTTTGAAACTTAAACCCGAACACAGCTAACACAAATCGACAACGTTAACAGGCAAACGTCAGATATGTGAGTAGGTTGTGTTTCTAAATACGGAACAAGACGAGGTGCGGGGAATATACTCTGTCCATCCGTCTCAGGTTATGGGGAGAGGTGCTAGCCCACTGTTCTTTTTTTAAACTACACACATTCATTTCTGATTATCATGACAGCCTCGTTTCCGAGGAAGGCTTTGCTGGCATGTTGTCACTGATTAACACAGAATTTCATCAAAATATGTAAGGAGCATAATTATATAGGGTGTGGCCCTTCCTGTACATGGGCCTGGTCAACGGCTTAACATCCCCTTCGAAGGATGGCAGTTTCACAGTACATGTACCTTGCCCGAATAATTAACGGTCATTCATCAAAAGCACTCATTGGGGAAAAAACATTGCTTGCAAACAGGTAGGGTAAACGAAAAGACAAGTATGCATACACACTGGTGAGAAACCATTTAAGGATATGACTATATTGTCCCTTTTGTGTTTCAAGGAAGTGACCTAAGGAATTTATTTTGTCCTTCAAGACTTTACTGATGCTAATTCTTGAAATTGTCCTTGAGAACAGTACAAAAGCGATGGAAGCTAGTAGGTGCTTTTTTCATAGAGTTTAGTAGTACTGACTGTATTCGTTTTAGGACTGGACTAATGCTATCCGGCGATATTGCCCCTGGGGACAGTACTAACGCTAGCTGTTGGTATTGCCTCTGAGGACAGTATCAACGCTAGCTGTTGACATTGCACCCTGAGGACAGGACTAACGCTACCTGTTGATAGTGACTTCTGGACGGTACTAACTCTAGCTGTTGATAGTATCCCTATAATACGCTGGCTGTTGATATTGTTCATGTGGATGTTAAAGACAATAGCTGTTGATAGTGTCCATATAGACAGAACAAAAGCTTGCTGTTGATACCTGTGCATGTTACAGACTAGCTGTTGATATTGTAGTTCTACAGCTAGCTCTTGATAACGCCCACGAGGACATTACTAACGATAACTGTTGATATTACACTTAGGACAGTACTAACGCTGACTGTTGATATTGCCACTGAGGACAATACGAACGCAGGCAGTTGATATTGCCATTGATGACAGTACTAACGCTTGCTGCTGATATTGCCCCTGAGGACGGTACTTACGGTAGAAGTTGATATTGCCCCTGTAAAGCATTACTAACGCTATATGTTGATATTGGCCCCGAAGACATTATTAACGCTACCTGTTGATATTTCCTTTAAGGCTGTAATAAAAGTGGCTATTGATATTGCCAATGAGGACAGTGTTAAAGATAACTGTTGATATTCTCCATGAGGACAAAACTAACGCTAGCTGTTGATATTGCCCCTGGGGACAGTACTAATGCTAGCTGTGGATATAGCCCATTATGACAGTACTAACCCTACCTGTTGATATTGCTAATGAGCACATTACTAACTCTGGCTATTGATTTTGACACTGAGGACAATACTTACGCTGGCTGTTGATATTGCCCATTAGGACAGTACTAACACTGGCTGTTGATGTTGCCCCTTTGGACAGTACTCACACTGGATATTGATGTTGCCCTTTAGGACAGTACTAACGCTGGCTGTTGATATTTCCCCTAAGTACAGTACTAACGCTGGCTGTTTATACTTCCCCTGAGGATATTAATAACGCTGGCTGTTAATAGTGTCCATGAGGACAGTACTAACTCTGGCTGTTGATATTGTCAATGAGGCAAATACTAACGATATATATTAAGATTGCCCCTGAAGGCAGTACTAACGCTAGATGTCGATATTCCACTTAGGACAGTAATAACGCTCTCTGTATTGATATTGTCCCTGGGGCCAGTATTAACGCTGGCTGTTGATATTGCCTATGACGGCAGTACTAACGCTGGCTGTTGATATTGCCTCGGAGAACAGTACTACCACTAGCTGTTGATATTGTATTTGAGGACAGTACTAATATTACCCGTTGATGTTGCCTCTGAGGACAGTACTAACGCTGGCTGTTCATAGTATCTCTATGGTGGTTAAAACAAAGGCTGATGATAGTGCACATGTGGATGTTAAAGACACTAGCTGTTTGTTTCCATATGGACAGTACATATGCTAGTTGTTGATACCTGTGCATGTTACTGACTAGCTGTTGATATTGCACCTGAGGATTGTTAGAACGCTAGCGTTTGATAGTGCTCCTGCGGACATTATTAACGCTAGCTGTTGATAATGCACCTTAGGACAGTACTAACGCTAGCTGTTGATATTGTCACTGACGACAGTACTTACGTTAATTGTTGGTATTGCACTTCTGGACATTACTAACGCTGGCTGTTGATATTGCCACTGAGCATCATACTAACGCAGGCTGTTGATAATGCACATTAGGACAGTACTAACACTAGCTGTTGATATTGCCACTGAGGACAGTACTTACGTTAGTTGTTTGTATTGTACTTCAGGACAGTACTAACGTTTGCTGTTGATATTGCCACTGACGACCATACTAACGCAGGCTGTTGATATTGAGGACAGTACTAATTGTGTTGATATGACCCCTGAGGATAGTACTAACACCAGCTGCTGATATTGCCCTTTAAGATAGTACTAACCCTAGCTGTTGATATTACCCCTGAGGACAGTACTAAACCTAGCTATTGATATGGCCCCTGAGGACAGTACTAATACCAGTTGTTGATATTGACCCTTAGGACAGTACTATCACTAACTGCTGATATTGCCCCTAAGGACAGTACTAAAACTAGCTGCTGATATGGCCCCAGCGCACAGTACTAACGCCAGCTGTTGATATTGACCCTTAGGAAGTACTATCGCTAGCTGCTGATATTGCCTCTAAGGACGGTACTAAACCTAGCTGTTGATATGGCCCCTGAGGACAGTACTAACGCCAGCTGTTGATATTGCCCCTTAATATGGTACTAACGCTAGATTTTGATATTGCCCCTAAGGACAGTACTAACGCCAGCTGTTGATATTGCCCCTTAGGATAGTCCTAAACCTAGCCGCTGATATTGCCTCTTAGAACAGTAATAACGCTAACTGTTGATATGGCCCCAGAGGATAGTACTAATTCTAGGTGTTGATATTGCCCCTTAGGATATTATTAAGCTGTTAATATTCGCCCTGAGGAGAGTACTAAGCATAGCTATTGATATTGTCCCTAAGAACAGTAATAACCCTAGCTGTTGATATGGCCCCTGAGGACTTTACTATCGATAGCTGCTGATATTGCCCCTAGGGACAGTACTAAAGCTAACTGTTGATATGGCCCCAGAGGACAGTACTAACGTCAGCTGTTGATATTGTCCCTTAAGATAGAACTTACCCTAGCTTTTGATATTGCCCCTGAGGACAGTAATAAACCTAGCTGTTGATATAGCCCCTGAGGACAGTACTAACACCAGCTGTTGATATTGGCCCTAAGGACAGTACTATCGCTAGCTGTTGATACTGCCGCTAGGGACGGTACTAAAACTAGATGTTGATATGGCCCCAGAGGACAGTACTAACGCCAGCTGATATTGCCCTGTAGGATAGTATTAAAAGTAAATATAACCTTAGCTGTTGATAATGCCCTTTAGAACAAAATTAACGCTAGATGTTGATATGGCCCTTAGAACAGTAATAACGGTAGCTGTTGATATGGCCTTTGAGGACAGTACTAATTCTAGCTGTTTATATTGCCCCTTAGGAGATTACTCAGCTGTTGATATTGCCCCTGAGGACCGTAATAACGCCAGCTGTTGATATTGCACCTTAAGATAGTACGCTAGCTGTTGATATTGACCCTAAGAACAGTACTAACGCCAGATGTTGATATTTCCCCTTAGGATAGTCTTAAACCTAGCCGTTGATATTGCCCCTTAGAACAATAATAACGCTAGCGGTTGATATGGCCCCTGAGGATAGTACTAATTCTAGGTAATGATATTGTCCCTTAGGACATTATTAAGCTGTTGAGATTGCCCCTGAAGAGAGTACTAAACGTAGCTGTTGATATTGCCCCTAAGGACAGTAATAACGCCAGCTGTTAACATGGCCCCTGAGGACAGTAATAAACCTAGCTGTTGATATAGACCGAGGACAGTACTATCGCTAGCTGTTGATACAGTCCCTAGGGACGGTACTAAATCTAGCTGTTGATATAGCCCCAGAGGACAGTAATAAACCTAGCTGTTGATATAGCCCCTGAGCTACTAACGCCAGGTGTTGCTATTGGCCCTTAGGACAGTGCTATCACTAGCTGTTGATACTGCCCCTAGGCACGGTACTAGAACTAGCTGTTGATATGGCCCCAGAGGACAGTACTAAACCTAGCTGTTTATATGGCCTCTGAGTACAGTACTAACGCCAACTGCTGATATTGCCCCTAAGGACAGTGCTAACGCCAGCTGTTGATATTGACCAATAGGACAGTACTATCGCTAGCTGATGATACTGCCCCTTAGGAGAGTACTAAATCTAGCAGTTGATATGGCCACAGAGGACAGTACTAAGGCTAGCTGTTGATATTGCCCCTTAGGATAGTACTATCGCTAGACTTAGATAATATCCCTATGGATGTTTAAACGCTGGCTGTTGATATTCCCATGAGGTCAGTTCTTCCGATAGCTGTTGATATTGCCCATGAGGACAGTACTATTGCTAGCTGATGATATTGGCCCTGAGGACACTACTTACGCCAGCTGTTGATATTGTCTATGAGGACAGTACTAACGACAGCTGTTGATATTGGCCCCGAGGACACTACTTACGCCAGCTGATTATATTGCCCCTAAGGACAGTACTAACGTTGGCTGTTGATATGGCCCCTGAGGACAGTGTTATCGCTGGCTGTTGATAGGGCCCGCTGAGGACAGTATTATCGCTAGCTGTTGATATTGGCCCTTAGGGCAGTACTAAAACTAGCAGTTGATATGGCTCCAGAGGACAGTGCTAACGCCAGCTGTTGATATTGCCCCTTATGATAGTACTATCGCTAGATGTTGATAATATCCCTATGGATGATTAAAAGCTGGCTGTTGATATTTTCCCTGAGGTCAGTTCTTACGCTAGCTGTTGATATTGCCCCTGAGGACAGTTCTAACCCAAGCTGTTGATATGGCCCCTGATAGACATAGATATTTTGCAGTTATCTAGATAAAACGTTAAAATATCTAGATAGTTAGGTAGCTACCTAGTGACAAAAATAGAATACCACCATTCTGGTGATACTTATTAACTCGTGTATTTATAAAGTACAAATACAAATTATTCACTTGTGTACGTAATATGGTCGGTGAGTACATGCATTGACCTGGACCACATGTGTCCCTAATATGATTTTTCCAACGAATTATACACGTGTCCTTAATTCGACTGAATTACATTATGCGGTCCGAGTATTAACTTTTATACCCATCTAACCCCGTCTCCAAGAAGCGAAAGCGGGGTTGGTTGGGGTATGAAATAAAACCTTAATTTTGGCTTTAAAAAGGTGATTATTGTAAAATTAAAACATTTAATAGGTAATTGTAAACAGGTTATCGCGTTATTTTAGTAAAACATGTTTTTAAACGTGTTTTATTGCCAAAAATATCCGTTATAAAATCCTGCTAATATAAGCTTTCCCATCGCTTAATGGTATTAAGGCGGGACCACGTAATGAGTGGCACGTGTGCGTAATTCTGTCTGGCTCAAATACGGTTCCACATACCACTTTGTATTGCACTGATCATAAGAGGTATATTACCTTTGATTTTCAATATATGTTTGCATATACTAATATCATTAAATGAACTAGTTTTCACTATCGGTTAAGAATGTCTTCAAGTGTGTACATGATTTCCTTATTTTGATATCATTGGTATGTCTGATGCTTGGTGGTATTATATATGTCCTATTACAGTTATATGTTGCCTTTCACTTATAGAGATATAATTAATTAATTGTCAATTAGAAGCCATATCTCATTACTTTCCCGATTACAGAAAAAGTAGTCTCTGGTTCAAGAATCAATAACATTGTGATTAAACATGATTGTTGCGTTTAATTATTTGTTTAGTTGTATTTATCTTCATGTATGTATATATGAAAGTATGTATGTGTGAAAGTATGTATGTGTGTGTGTATGTGTGTATATGTGTGTGTGTGTGTGCACGCGTGCGTGCGTGCGTTCGTCGTGCGTGCGTGCGTAAGTGCGTGCGTAAGTGCGTTCGTGCGTGCTTCTATGTCTCAGCGTAATTACGGGTCTGACGCAATGCTATTTATTTGATCTTTGGAGATTGGAGCCCGATATTTATATTTAGATTTCGGTGGTACATTTTCAATTGCTTTTATTTTCTACACTTAATTTTCGATTCGGTGGTTCCACTACTCCGGCCGATAAAAGGCTATGGGTATTGTTTAACCACTCATAGGATATGTTGTCTGCTTTTTAATTGAGTCTTTCGGCTGTTACTTTTGATACGCAGGCTTCATAACCGCTGGAGCAACTAAATTCCATTTTGTTTATTTTGCTCTTCGGGGCATACACTTTTGTTAGTTACTGGGACGGTTAAACGTATATACTATTGTTTTATGAATACTGAGTTCTGCTATACCCGACACTTGGGTGAGTGAGCGGTAGCTAGCATATTTCACTACCTTCATGAACAGTCAAATGCATATGTATCGTGTTCTGTCGTTTCCAAAGGTCTACTCTCATACTCTTTTAAGTTACATAACGCGGCAGTCGCATACATGCGTCGACCATGACATTGCATTGTGTGATGGTATTATCACATAATGCGTACACGTCACATATTGCGTATTGAATTTGACGCATTATATGAATAATCATATTCACCGTCGTTTCCAAGGAAAGCTCTACGTGTATTTTGCGTCACTGATTAATACATAATTTCATCAAGATCTATAATGAGCAAATGGGACTGTTCAACGGCTTAAAATCTCCATCGAAGGAGGGCGCACGTGTCACAGAACCTTGCCCTAATAATTAACGGTCAATCAAAGCTCTCATTTAGAAAAAAACATAAAGGTAGGGTAAACGAAAAGACGACTATGCATACACATACACACTGGTGAGAAACCGTTTAATATTAAATATCACAAGTTATGAATATATTGTCCCTTTCGCGTATCAAGGAAGTGACCTAATCAATTTAATTAACCGTTCAGGAGTTTACTGACGTTAGCTGTTGATATTGTCTTTAAGTATAGTACTGAAACAATGGAAGCTAGTAGGTGATATTTTCGCAGAGTTTAGTATTAACCGTATCCGGGTTTTTTTTCACTGAGGACAGTATTGACACATGATTTAAAAGAAAACAATTATTATATTAAAGCAGATCATTAAAAACAAACTGTCGCTTATTTGCCCTACTTTCTTCTGGCTTTATAAACTACCAGCAGGTTTATGTTTGTACAAGCATTTTATTTCTTACTTAAATATTGTGACTTGCGGAATACTCTTGTTATATTCTTAGTGATATTATCCAAAAATGTTCACATGTACAGGTGATCAACACATAAAGTAAGCAAACTTATCGGGAAGGGCGGGTGGATGGGGTGCGGTGAGGTGGGGTGGGGGGAGGGGGGGGGGGTTGGGGCGGGAAATACACTGCCTATCACTCTCGGATTTCATGTGCTGCATACACACTGGTGAGAAACCGTTTAAGATTAAATATCGCAGGTTATGAATATATCGTCACTTTCGCGTATCAAGGAAGTGACCGAAGTAATCTAGTTTGTCATTAAGAACTTTACTGACGCTATCTGTTATTGTCCTAGAGCACAGTACTGAAGCGATGGAAGCTAGCAGGTGATATTATTGCAGAGTTCAGTGCTGATTGTATCCTTTTTTTGCCCTGAGGACAGTATTGTCACATGATTTAAAACAATATAATTATTATATTAAAGCTGATCATTATTATATTAAAGCTAATCATATAAAATAGCCTATTGCTTAATAGCATACCTTTCTTCTGGCTGTATAAGTTACCAGTAGGTTTTTATGCAAGCATTTGATCTCTTAAGTAAAGTGTGACTTGGTGAACATTATTGTTATATTCTTAGTTCTTATTATTGTTAACCCTTTTGTGTTAGTGATGTTGTTTGCATTTATTATTTCTTTTGCCTTCTTGTTTGTCTGTTTGCGTGTTTTGGGGTTTACTTTGTTCTGTGAAAGCTGCAATTCCTATTCGATTTCTATACCTATTTCTATTATTTCAAGCATGTTCACGTGTATAGGTGATTCACACATAAAGTAAGCAAAATATCCGGGTGTGTTGTGGTAGGGTGGGGGAATATACTCTGCCCACTATTCTCAGATTAGGGAATAGAGGCAGCATACTCGTACACACTGGTGAGAAACCGTTTAAGATTAAATATCACAGGTTTTGAATATATCACTTTCGCTCATCAAGGAAGTGACCAAAGCCGATAATTTTGCCCTCAGGACTATACCGACACTAGCTGTTCACATTGCCCCTGAGGACAGTACTAACGGTAACTGGCTGTAGATATTGCACCTGAGGAAAGTAGTAAGATTATCTGTTGATATTGCCCCTGAGGACAGTATAAACAACATATGTCAATAAGGTCCTTAGTGAGGTCCTTAGTGACAAAACAAACATTGTCTGTCAATTAAGTCCCAAGCAACAATTCCGGCGCCATCTGTCAATAAGGTCCATATACACAATACTGACGTCATCTGTTAATAAGATCCCTTTCAACAATACTGACGCCGTCTGTATATTAGGTCCCTATAGACAATATGAACGCCATCTGTCAATAAGGTCTCTATGGACAATACCCACACCATCTGTCACTAAGGTACCTGTACTCAATACACACTTCATTTATCAACAAGGTCCCTATGGACAATCATGACGCCATCTACCAATACGGTCCGTTTCAACAATACTTACACCATGTGTCAATAAGGTCCATAAAGACAACACAGACTATGTCCATTTAGATCATATTGACGCCGTCTGTCAATAAAGTCCCTATTGACAAAAAATACACCATCTGTCAATAAGGTCCATTAAGACAATACTGACTCTATCAGCCAATAAGGTCCCAATCAACAATACTGACACCATCTCTCAATAAGGTCTCTATAGACAATAATGACACAATCTTTCAATAAGGTCCCAAGATAAAAAAACTGATGCCACATGTCACTATTGTCCCTATTTGCTATACATCTGTCAATAAGGTCCCTATGCACAATACAGACTCGACCCATAAAGACCACACTAACTCCATGTATCAATAACGTCGTTATTGACCAAACAAGCACACTGTCTTAATAAGTTTCTGATAGGAAATACTGAGGCTAT
Source organism: Cyrtodaria siliqua (assembly GCA_037043455.1). Lineage (NCBI taxonomy): Eukaryota > Metazoa > Mollusca > Bivalvia > Adapedonta > Hiatellidae > Cyrtodaria > Cyrtodaria siliqua. Next base: position 272,923 of record JAWPHD010000742.1, on the reverse strand, counting down.
CTGTCAATAAGGTCCCAATCAACAATGATGGCAAAATCTGTGAATAAGGTTCATATATACAATACTGACGGGATCTATCAACAATATTGACGCCATCTGCCGATAAGATACCCTATCAACAGTAATGACGCTACCTGTAAATATGGTCCGTATAGACCATACTGACGTCATCTGGCGATAATGTCACTATTGAAAATACTGAAACAATCTGTCAAAAAGGTCCCTATAGACACTGTGTACGTAATCTGTCAATACGGTCCTTATAGTCAATATAGGCACAATGCATCAATTGGGACCCTATATACAATATGAACTCCATCTGTCAATAAGGTTTCTTTGGACAATACCAACATCATCTGTCACTAAGGTACCTGTATCCAATACAAACTTCATTTGTCAACAATGTACCTGAGTACAATAATGACGCCATCTATCAATAGGATCCCTTTCAACAATATTTACGCCATGCGTCAATATGCTCTCTATAGACAACACATACTATGTCTGTCAATAACGGACCATACTGACGCCATCTGTCAATTTGTCAATAAGGTCCATGTTGACAATACTTACGCCATCTATCAATAAGGTTCCTATAGACAGTGCATACGGCATCTGTCAATAAGGTCCTTACAGACAATACAGTCGGCATCTGTCATTAGGTCCCTATAAACAGTACAGACGGCATCTGTCAATAATGCACCTTTAGACAATACTGACGCATTCTGTCAATAAGGTCCCTATAGACACTACTTACGCCATCTATCAATAAGGTTCCTACAGATTGTACATACGGCATCTGTCAATAAGGTCCTTACAGACAATACAGTCGGCATCTGTCATTAGGTCCCTATAAACAATACAGACGGCATCTGTCAATAATGCACCTATAGACTATACTGACGCATTCTAATAAGGTCCCTATAGACAATACTTACGCCATCTGTCAATAAGGTCCCTATAGACAATACAGACGGCATCTGTCAATAAGGTCACTATACATAATACAGACGGCATCTGTCAATAAGGTCCCTATAGACAATACTTACGCCATCTGTCAATAAGGTTCCTATAGACAATACAGACGGCATCTGTCATTAAGGTCCCTATACATAATACAGACGGCATCTGTCAATAAGGTCCCTATAGACAATACAGACGGCATCTGTCAATAAAGTCCCTATACATAATACAGACGACTTTTGTCAATAAGGTACCTATAGACAATACAGGCGGCATCTGTCAATTAGGTCCCTATTCATAATACAGACGCCATCTGTCAATAAGGTCCCTATAGACAGTACAGACGGCATCTGTCAATATGGTCCCTATAAACGGTACATACGGCATCTGTCATTAATGCCCCTATCGAAAATACAGACGCCATCTGTCACTAATGCCCCTACAGACAATACATACGGCATATGTCAATAAGGTCCCTATAGACAATACAGACGGCATCTGACAGTAAGGTCCCTACAGACAATACAGACGGCATGTGCCGATAAGGTCCCTATACACAATACAGACGGCATCTGTCAATGAGGTCATTATAAACAGTACAGACGGCACTTGTCAATATTACCCCTATAGAAAATACTGACGCCATCTGCCAATAAGGTCGCAATATACAATACAGACGGCATCTGTCAATAAGGTCTCTATAGACAATACTTACGCCATCTGTCAATAAGGTCCCTATAGACAATACAGACGGCATCTGTCAATAAGGTCCCTATACATAATACAGACGGCATCTGTCAATAAGGTCCCTATAGACAATACAGACGGTATCTGTCAATAAAGTCCCTATACATAATACAGACGACTTTTGTCAATAAGGTCCCTATAGACAGTACAGACGGCATCTGTCAATTAGGTCCCTATAGACAATACAGGCGGCATCTGTCAATAAGGTCCCTATACATAATACAGACGCCATCTGTCATTAAGGTCCCTATAGACAGTACAGACGGCATCTGTCAATAAGGTCCCTATAAACGGTACATACGGCATCTGTCATTAATGCCCCTATCGAAAATACAGACGCCATCTGTCACTAATGCCCCTACAGACAATACAGACGGCATCTGTCAATAAGGTCCCTATAGACAATACAGACGGCATCTGACAATAAGGTCCCTACAGACAATACAGACGGCATGTGCCAATAAGGTCCCTATACACAATACAGACGGCATCTGTCAATGAGGTCATTATAAACAGTACAGACGGCACTTGTCAATATTACCCCTATAGACAATACTGACGCCATCTGCCAATAAGGTCGCAATATACAATACAGACGGCATCTGTCAATAAGGTCTCTATAGACAATACTTACGCCATCTGTCAATAAGGTCCCTATAGACAATACAGACGGCATCTGTCAATAAGGTCCCTATACATAATACAGACGGCATCTGTCAATAAGGTCCCTATAGACAATACAGACGGTATCTGTCAATAAAGTCCCTATACATAATACAGACGACTTTTGTCAATAAGGTCCCTATAGACAGTACAGACGGCATCTGTCAATTAGGTCCCTATAGACAATACAGGCGGCATCTGTCAATAAGGTCCCTATACATAATACAGACGCCATCTATCAATAAGGTCCCTATAGACAGTACAGACGGCATCTGTCAATAAGGTCCCTATAAACGGTACATACGGCATCTGTCATTAATGCCCCTATCGAAAATACAGACGCCATCTGTCACTAATGCCTCTACAGACAATACAGACGGCATCTGTCAATAAGGTCCCTATAGACAATACAGACGGCATCTGACAATAAGGTCCCTACAGACAATACAGACGGCATGTGCCAATAAGGTCCCTATAGACAATACAGACGGCATCTGTCAATGAGGTCATTATAAACAGTACAGACGGCACTTGTCAATATTACCCCTATAGACAATACTGACGCCATCTGCCAATAAGGTCGCAATATACAATACAGGCGGCATCTGTCAATTAGGTCCCTATTCATAATACAGACGCCATCTGTCAATAAGGTCCCTATAGACAGTACAGACGGCATCTGTCAATATGGTCCCTATAAACGGTACATACGGCATCTGTCATTAATGCCCCTATCGAAAATACAGACGCCATCTGTCACTAATGCCCCTACAGACAATACATACGGCATCTGTCAATAAGGTCCCTATAGACAATACAGACGGCATCTGACAGTAAGGTCCCTACAGACAATACAGACGGCATGTGCCAATAAGGTCCCTATACACAATACAGACGGCATCTGTCAATGAGGTCATTATAAACAGTACAGACGGCACTTGTCAATATTACCCCTATAGAAAATACTGACGCCATCTGCCAATAAGGTCGCAATATACAATACAGACGGCATCTGTCAATAAGGTCTCTATAGACAATACTTACGCCATCTGTCAATAAGGTCCCTATAGACAATACAGACGGCATCTGTCAATAAGGTCCCTATACATAATACAGACGGCATCTGTCAATAAGGTCCCTATAGACAATACAGACGGTATCTGTCAATAAAGTCCCTATACATAATACAGACGACTTTTGTCAATAAGGTCCCTATAGACAGTACAGACGGCATCTGTCAATTAGGTCCCTATAGACAATACAGGCGGCATCTGTCAATAAGGTCCCTATACATAATACAGACGCCATCTGTCATCAAGGTCCCTATAGACAGTACAGACGGCATCTGTCAATAAGGTCCCTATAAACGGTAAATACGGCATCTGTCATTAATGCCCCTATCGAAAATACAGACGCCATCTGTCACTAATGCCTCTACAGACAATACAGACGGCATCTGTCAATAAGGTCCCTATAGACAATACAGACGCCATCTGACAATAAGGTCCCTACAGACAATACAGACGGCATTTGCCAATAAGGTCCCTATACATAATACAGACGCCATCTGTCAATAAGGTCCTTATAAACAATACACACGGCATCTGTCAATAAGGTCCCTATAGACAATATAGGCGGCATCTGTCAATCAGGGCCCTATGGACAACACATACGACATCTGTCATTAAGATCCCTATAGACAATACAGACGGCATCTGACAGTAAGGTCCCTACAGACAATACAGACGGCATGTGCCGATAAGGTCCCTATAGACAATACAGACGGCATCTGTCAATACAATAAGGTCATTATAAACAGTACAGACGGCACTTGTCAATATTACCCCTATATACAATACTGACGCCATCTGCCAATAAGGTCGCAATATACAATACAGATGGCATCTGTCAATAAGGTCTCTATAGACAATACAGGCGTCATCTGTCAATAAGACCCCTATAGACAATACAGCCAGCATATGTCGATAATGTCCCTATGGACAACAGAGACGGCATCTGTCAATAATGCCCTTATGGACAATACAGACGGCATCTTTCAATAGGTCTTTATAGAAAATACAGACGGCATCTGTCAATAAGGTTCCTATAGACAATACAGACGACATCTATCAATAAGGTCCCTACAGACAATACAGTCGACGTTTGTCAATAAGGTCCACATAAACAGTACAGACGGCATCTGTCAGTATTGCACCTTTAGACAATACTGACGTATTCAGTCAATAAGGTCCCTATAGACAAAACTTACGTCATTTATCAATAAGGTTCCTATGGACAATACACACGGCATCTGTCAATAAGGTCCCTACAGACAATACATAAGGCTTCTGTCAATAAGGTCCCTACAGACAATACAGTCGATATCTGTCAATAATGCCCCTACAGACAATATAGACGGCATCTGTCAATAAGGTCCTTATAAACAATATAGACGGCACCTGTCAATAACGTCCCTATAGACAATACTTCCGCCATCTGTCAATAAGGTTCCTATAAACAGTATAAACTTATTGGCAGATGCCGTCTGTATTGTCTATAGGGAGCTTATTGAAAGATGTCGTATGTATTATCTGTAGCGGCATTATTGACAGATGCCGTCTGTACTGTTTATATGGACCTTATTAATAGATGCCGTCTGTATTGTCTATAGGGTCGTTATTGACAGAAGCCGTTTGTATTGTCCATAGGGACATTTTTGACAGATGTCGTCTGTGTTGTCCATAGAGGCCTTATTGACAGATGCCGCCTATATTGTCTATAGGGACCTTATTGACAGAGGCAGTCTGTATTGTCTATAGGTAGCTTATTAAAGATGCCGTATGTATTGTCTGTAGGCACCTTAATGTCAGATGTCGTCTGTATGGTCTATAGGGACCTTCTTGACAGAATGCGTCTGTATTGTCTGTAGGGACATTATAGACATATGCCGTCTATATTATCTTAAGGGACCTTATTGACAGATGCCGTGTGTATTGTTTATAGGGACCTTATTGACAAATGACGTATGTTTGTCAATAGAAAAAATATTGACAGATGCTTGCTGTATGTACTGTCTATAGGGACCTTATTGACAGATGAAGCCTGTATTGTCTGTAGGGACCTTATTGACATATGCCGCCTATACTGTCTATAGGGACCTTATTGACAGATGCCGTCTGTATTGTTATAGGGAACTTATTAACATATGCCGTCTGTATTGTCTATAGGGACGTTATTGACAGATGCCGTATGTTTTGTCTATAGGGACCTTATTGACAGAAACCGTCTGTACTGTCTATAGGGACCTTATTGACAGATTCCGTCTGTACTGTATATAGTGACTTTATTGACAGATGGTGTAAGTATAATCTATAGATGCATTAGTGACAGATGCCGTCTGTATTGTCCATAGGGATCTTATTGACAGATGTCGTCTGTGTTGTCCATAGGGGCCTTATTGACAGATGCCGCCTATATTGTCTATAGGGACCTTATTGACGGATGCCATCTGTATTGTCTATAGGGAGCTTATTGAAAGATGCCGTATGTATTATGTGTAGCGGCATTATTGACAGATGCCGTATGTACTGTCTATAGGGACCATATTGACAGATGCCGTCTGTATTGTCCATAGGGACCTTATTGACAAATGTCGTATGTGTTGTCCATAGGGGCCTTATTGACAGATGCCGCCTATATTGTCTATATGAACCTTATTGACAGATGCCGTCTGTATTGTCTATAGGGAGTTTATTGAAAGATGCCGTGTGTATTATCTGTAGCGGCATTATTGACAGATGCCGTCTGTACTGTTTATAGGGACCTTATTGACAGATGGCGTAAGTATTGTCTGTAGGATCTTATTGACAGATGCCGTCTGTTTTGTCCATATGGAGCTTATTGAAAGATGCCGTATGTATTATGTGTAGCGGCATTATTGACAGATGCCGTCTGTACTGTTTATAGGGACGTTATTGACAGATGGCGTAAGTTTTGTCTATAGGGACCTTATTGACAGATGCCGTCTGTATTGTCAATAGGGATCTTAATGACAGATGTCGTATGTGTTGTCCATTGGGCCCTGATTGACAGATGCCGCCTATATTGTCTATAGGGACCTTATTGACAGATGCCGTGTGTATTGTTTATAAGGACCTTATTGACAGATACCGTCTGTATTGTCTGTAGGGGCATTATTGACAGATGCTGTCTGTATTGTCCATAGGAACCTTATTGGCAGATGTCGTATGTGTTGTCCATAGGGCCCTTATTGACAGATGCCGCCTATTTTCTATAGGGACCTTATTGACAGATGCCGTCTGTATTGTTTAAAAGGACCTTATTGACAGATGCCGTCTGTATTGTCTGTAGGGGCATTATTGACAGATGCTGTTTTTTTTGGCTATACGGACCTTATCGACACATGGCCTCTATATGTCTATAGGGACCTTTTTGACAGAATGCGTCAGTATTGTATGTAGGTGCATTGTCGACAGATGCCGTCTGTACTGTTTATAAGGACCTTATTTATAGAAATCAACTGTTTTGTCTGTAGGGACCTTATTGACAGAAGCCTTCTGTACTGTCTTTAGGGACCTTATTGACAGATGCCGTGTGTATTGTCTATAGGAACCTTATTGATAGATGGCGTAAGTATTTTCTATAGGGACCTTATTGACAGAATGCGTCAGTATTGTCTGAAGGTGAATTATTTACGGATGCCGTCTGTACTGTTTATAGGGACCTTATTGACAGACGCCGACTGTATTGTCTATAGGGACCTTATTGACAGATGTCGCCTGTATTGTCTATAGGAAGCTTATTGACAGATGTCATCTGTATTGTCTATAAATACCTTATTGAAAGATGCCGTCTGTATTGTCCATATGTGTGTTATTGACAGATGCCGTCTATGTTGTCAATAGGGACCTTATTGACAGATGCTGTCTGTATTGTCTATAGGGGTCTTATTGGCAGATGACGCCTGTATTGTCTATAGGGACATTATTGACAGATGTCGTCTGTGTTGTCTATTGCGACCTTATTGGCAGATGGCGTCAGTATTGTCTATAGGGGCATTAGTGTCAGATGGCGTCTGTATTGTCGATAGGGGCATTAATGACAGATGCCGTATGTATTGTCTATAGGGACCTTCTTGACAGATGGCGTCTATATTGTCTATTGCGACCTTATTGTCAGATGGCGTCAGTGTTGTCTATAGGGGCATTAGTGACAGATGGCGTCTGTATTGTCGATAGGGGCATTAATGACATATGCCGTATGTATTGTCTATAGGGACCTTCTTGACAGATGGCGTCTATATTGCCTATTGCGACCTTATTGTCAGATGGCGTCAGTATTGTCTATAGGGGCATTAGTGACAGATGGCGTCTGTATTGTCGATAGGGGCATTAATGACAGATGCCGTATGTTTTGTCAACATCAACCTTATTGACAGATTGACAGATGGCGCCAGTATGGTCTGTAGGTTCGTTATTGACAGACATAGTCTGTGCTGTCTATAGAGAACATATTGACGCATGGCGTAAATATTGTTGAAAGGAAACTTATTGATGGATGGCGTCATTATTGTACATAGGTACATTGTTGACAAATGAAGTTTGTATTGGATACAAGTACCTTAGTGACAGATGATGTTGGTAGTGTCCAAAGAAACCTTATTGACAGATGGGGTTCTTATTGTATATAGGGTACCAATTGATGGATTGTGCCTATATTGACTATCAGGACCGTATTGACAGATAACGTACACACTGTCTATAGGGACTTTTTTGACAGATGGTGTCAGTATTTTCAATAGGGACGTTATCGCCAGATGACGTCAGTATGGTCTATACGGACCATATTTACAGGTGGCGTCATTACTGTTGATAGGGTATCTTATCGGCAGATGGCGTCAATATTGTTGATAGATACCTTATTGACAGATCGCTTCAGTGTTGTATATATGGACCTTATTGACAGATTTTGCCATCATTGTTGATTGGGACCTTATTGACAGATAGCCTCAGTATTTCTATCAGGAACTTATTGAGAGAGTGTGCTTGTTTGGTCAATAACGACGTTATCGATACATGGAGTTAGTGTGGTCTATACGGATCGAGTCTGTATTGTGCATAGGCACCTTATTGACAGACGTATAGCAAATAGGGACCATAGTGACATGTGGCATCAGTTTTTTTTATTTTGGGACATTATTGAAAGATTGTGTCATTATTGTCTATAGGGACCTTATTGAGAGATGGTGTCAGTAGTGTTGATTGGGACCTTATTGGCCGATAGAGTCAGTATTGTCTTAATGGACCTTATTGACAGATGGTGTTTGTTTTGTCAATAAGGAATGTATTGACAGACGGCGTCAATATGATCTAAAAGGACGTTACTGTTGACAGACTTAGTCCGTGTTGTCTTTATTGACACATGGCGTAAGTATTGTTGAAACGGACCGTATTGGTAGATGACGTCATAATTGTCCATAGGGACCTTGTTGATAAATGAAGTGTGAATTGCGTATAGGTACCTTAGTGACAGATGGTGTGGGTATTGTCCATAGAGAACTTATTGACAGATGGAGTTCATATTATCTATAGGGACCTAATTGACAGACGGCGTCAGTATTGTTGAAAGGACCTTATTGACAGATGACGTCAGTATTGTTTATATGGACCTTATTGACAGATGGCGCCGGAATTGTTGCTTGGGACTTAATTGACAGATAATGTTTGTTTTGTCACTAAGGACCTCACTAAGGAATTGACAGATGTCGTTTATACTGTCCTCAGGGGCAATATCGACAGATAATAGTACTACTTTCCTCAGGTGCAATATCTACAGCCATTTACCGTGAGTACTGTCCTCAGGGGCAATGTGAACAGCTAGTGTGGGTATAGTCCTGAGGGCAACATTTTCGGCTTTGGTCACTTCCTTGATGAGCGAAAGTGATATATTCAAAACCTGTGATATTTAATCTTTAAACGGTTTCTCACCAGTGTGTACGAGTATGCTGCCTCTATTGCCTAATCTGAGAATAGTGGGCAGAGTATATTCCCTCACCCTCCCATAACACACCCGAATATTTTGCTTACGTCATACTTGTCGCTACGTCATAGTCGTTACGTCATAGCGACTAGCGTGTCACTTGAAGAAAATCATCTACGGTGTGCTTATGCGGTCATTGCATTTTTGTATTAAAATTGATGAATTTAAGATCAAATATCTCAAAATGCACCGATGCGATTTTTCCGGACTTTTTTTCTGTGAATGTACACGTAACATATGACCTTTCGGTTAAAAAAATAATAATTTCTGTTGGAATTTGTTTGACCTTAAAATCTATAATAACTAGAGTAATAGAGTCAGTACTAAACTCTGAAATAATATCACCTGCTAGCTTCCATCGCTCAGTACTGTGCTCTAGGACAATATCAACAGATAGCATCAGTAAAGTTCTTAATGACAAACTAAATTACTTCGGTCACTTCCTTGATACGCGAAAGTGACGATATATTCATAACCTGTGATATTTAATCTTAAACGGTTTCTCACCAGTGTGTATGCCGCACATGAAATCCGAGAGTGATGGGCAGAGTATTCCACCCCATACACCCGACCCGACCCCACCCGCATTCACCCACCCTTTCCGAATAGTTTGCTTAATTTATGTGTTGATGACCTGTACATGTGAACATGCTTGGATAATATCACTAAGAATATAACAAGAGTATAACTCCTGAACGGTTAATTAAATTAATTAGGTCACTTCCTTCATACGCGAAAGGGACAATATATTCATAAATTGTGATATTTAATATTAAACGGAATCTCACCAGTGTGTTTGTGTACGCATAGTTGTCTTTTCGTTTACCCTACCTTTATGCTTTTTTCTAAATGAGAGCTTTAGTTGACCGTTAATTATTAGGGCAAGGTACTGTGAAACGTGTGCCCTCCTTCGATGGAGATTTTAAGCCGTTGAACAGTCCCATGTACAGGATGTATTTGCTCATTATAGATCTTGATGAAATTATGTGTTACTCAGTGACGCAAAATACACGTAGAGCTTTCCTTGGAAACGACATTGTCACGATAATTGGATTTGAGTGCAGTATCAAAAATTAGGAACTGACTGGGTCAGCACCTCTCCCCCTAATCTGAAAATGATGGGCAGATAATGTCCCTCTCCATCCTCATACATAAGATGGTACTAACGCTATCTGTTGATATTGCCCCTAAAGACAGTACTAACGCCAGCTGTTGATATAACCCCTTAGGATAGTCCTAAACCTAGCTGCTGATATTGCCCCTTAGAACAGTAATAACGCTAACTGTTGTTATTGACCCTGAGGATAGTACTAATTCTAGGTGTTGATATTGCCCCTTATGATATTATTAAGCCATTGATATTGCCCCTTGGGACAGTACTAAACGTAGCTATGATGTTGTCTCTAAGAACAGTAATAACGCTAGCTGTTGATATGGCTTCTGAGGACTTTACTATCGATAGCTGCTGATATTGCTCTAGGACCAGTACTAAAACTAGCTGTTCATATGGCCCCAGCGGACAGTACTAACGTCAGCTGTTGATATTGCCCCTTAAGATAGAACTAACCCTAGCTGTTGATATTGCCCCTGAGGACAGTAATAAACCCAGCTGTTGATATAGCCCCTGACCCAGAGGACAGTACTAACACCAGCTAATGATATTGGCCCTTAGGACAGTACTATCGCTAGCTGTTGATATTGCCCCTTGGGACGGTACTAAAACTAGCTGTTGATCTGGCCCCAGAGGACAGTACTAACGCCAGCTGATATTGCCCTGTATAACCTTAGCTGTTGATAATGCACCTTAGAACATTAGTAACGCTAGATGTTGATATGGCCGTTAGAACAGTAATTACCTAGCTGTTGATATGGCCCCTGAGGATAGTACTAATTCTAGCTGTTGATATTGCCCCTAAGAACAGTAATAACGCTAGCTGTTGATATGGTCCCTGAGGACTTTACTATCGACAGCTGCTGATATTGCCCTAGGGCCAGTACTAAAACTAGCTGTTCATATGGCCCCAGAGGACAGTACTAACGTCAGCTGTTGATATTGCCCCTTAAGATAGAACTAACTCTAGCTGTTGATATTGCCCCTGAGGACAGTAATACACCTAGCTGTTGATATAGCCCCTGAGGACAGTACTAACACCAGCTGTTGATATTGGCCCTTAGGACAGTACTATCGCTAGCTGTTGATATTGCCCTTAAGGACAGTACTAACGCCAGCTGTTGATATTGACCGGTAGGACAGTACTATCGCTAGCTGCTGATATTGCCCCTTAGGACAGTACTAAAACTGTAGTTGATATGGACCCAGAGGACAGTACTAATGCTGGCTGTTGTTATTGCCACTGAGGACAATACCAACGCAGGCAGTTGATATTGCTATTGAAGACAGTACTAACGCCAACTGCTGATATTGCCCCTAAGGACGGTACAGACGCCAGCTATTGATATTGACCGATAGGACAGTACTATCGCTAGCTGTTGATACTGCCCCTATGGACGGTACTAAAACTAACTGTTGATATGGCCACAGAGGACAGTACTAACGTCAGCTGTTGATATTGTCCCTTAAGATAGAACTAACCCTAGCTGTTGATATTGCCCCTTGGGACAGTAATACACCTAGCTGTTGATATAGCACCTGAGGGCACTACTAACGCCAGCTGTTGATATTGGCCCTTAGGACAGTACTATCGCTAGCTGTTGATACTGCCCCTAGAAACGGTACTAAAATAAGCTGTTGATATTGCACCAGAGGGCAATACTAAACCCAGCTGTGTATATGGCCTCTGAGGACAGTACTAACGCCAACTGCTGATATTGCCCCTAAGGACAGTACTAAAACTAGCAGTTGATATTGCCCCTTAGCATAGTACTATCGCTAGATGTCGATAACATCCCTATGGATGTTCAAACGCTGGCTGTTGATATTTCCCCAGAGGTCAGTTCTTATGCTAGCTGTTGATATGGCCCCTGATAGACATCTAGATATTTTGTAGTTATCTAGATAAACCGTTAAAAATATCTAGATAGTTATGTAGCTACCTAGTGACAAAAATAGAATACCACCATTCTGATGATAATTAAATAACTCGTGTATTTATAAAGCACAAATACAATTATTCACTTGTGTACGTAATACGGTTGATGAGTACATGCACCGCACTTGGACCACATGTGTCCCTAATATGTTTTTTCCAATGAATTAGACACGTGTCCTTAATTCGACCGAATTACATTACGCGGTCCGAGTATTAACTTTTATACCCATCTAACCCCGTCTCCAAGAAGTGAAAACGGGGTTGGCTGGGGTATGGAATAAAACCTTAATTTTGGCTTTAAAAAAGTGTATATTGTAAAATTAAAACATTTAATAGGTAATTGTAAACAGGTTATTGCGTTATTTCAGTAAAACATGTTTTTAAACGTGTTTTATTGTCAAAAATATCCGTTATAAAATCCTGCTAATATAAGCTTTCCCATCGCTTAATGGTATTAAGGCGGGACCACGTAATGAGGGACACGTGTGCGTAATTCGGTCTGGCTCAAATACGGTTCCATAGACCACTTTGTATAGCACTGATCATGGGAGGTATTTTACCTTTGATTTTCAATATATGTTTGCATATATAGGCCTTGAGCCAGGACCCAAAATTTTCGATATTGTTACCAACTCAAGGGACAAATTATACCATCACTTTTTGAAAAGAGCAATGTATATAGATTACATTTTACCATGATAGCAATCTGGAACAGGTAGCTTATATAAAAAAAAATCGAACATTAATAGGTTATCATTGTAGCACTTTCATATAAGTTTTTGATGTTCATTTTTGAATGTCATGCTTGTGTGAATAATTATTGATGTACTTTTTAAAGATGTGCTTAAGTTTACAATTCATTGAGTTACATAAAGCGTAAATAAGCTCTTTTTTAGCACTGAAATCAGTTTAAAATCTCTATTTTGCTTCAAATTAGAAGTCAATTTAGCCCACCCACTATTGACACATTTTTATGCATTTAGTTTAGTTAATATTTTTTACAATATATGTGTAAACTTGTAAGAATCAGTAATTTACAACCTTTCTACATGATTTAAATAATATAATATGAATAAAGGATTGTTATGATATATTCATGAAATGAAGTACTAAGCAATGTTCATGGCATTGCACATATGTGTTCAGTAAGCCTGATAAGTTGAGACATATGCCAAACTGGAAGTATAAGTAACTGCAACATAAATAGTATTAGCATGTTCTGATACACACATATATTGCACAGACGACACATAGTCCAAAGCATTCTAGATAAAGGAAATGTGCGGTTTAATGTGGTTTTTTTAACAAAAGTCTTTTTTAGGTGTATGCGTCATGGCAATACTTATTATGATTACACATTTGGATTATGTATTACACATAAATACATGAACTAAACATTGCAAAATCTTAAAAGTTATTTTAATACTTTTTAATTACAATTTATGCATATTTTAAGGATTTTTACAACCGAATTACCCCACCCATATACAACACAATGAATAATTCTGCATATGACACGTAAAAATAGTAATATATGCATTTGCACGAACCATTTTTGTGTTACTGAAAAAAGAATAGACGAAGATGAATTGATTTGAATTGGGGTTTTACGGCGCACCAACACAAACATGTTATATGGCGCCAACAGGAATGAACATTCGACCCAGCTCACTCTTCATTAACATCTAGATAAAAATTTGCACAATGTGCCCAGAACCTTCTTGCCTGCAGAACTTCAGAGTTGCTGGAAATTCTCAGGTAAACACTCCATTTTTCGCTGGAGCCACGATCAATGCCACCACTGAAGTAGCACCTGAAACAATATATTCTTGCCCGGGAACCACATGGCGTCGACGAAGAAATACCTTTCTTCAGGCCAGAAAAAAGGTATGCTATAAAGCAATAGGCTATTTTATATGATCAGCTTTAATATAATAATGATCAGATTTAATATAATAATTATATTGTTTTAAATCATATGACAATACTGTCCTCAGGGCAAAAAAAAGGATACAGTCAGTACTAAACTCTGCAATACTATCACCTGCTAGCTTCCATCGCTCATTACTGTGCTCTAGGACAATATCAAGAGATAGCGTCAGTAAAGTTCTTAATGACAAACTAAATTACTTCGGTCACTTCCTTGATACTCGAAAGTGACGATATATTCATAACCTGTGATATTTAATCTTAAACAGTTTCTCACCAGTGTGTATGCCGCAAATGAAATCCGAGAGTGATGGGCAGAGTATTCTACCCCCGACCCTTACTCCCCCCCACCCCACCCCCACCCGCATTCACCCACCCTTCCCGAAAAGATTGCTCAATTTATGTGTTGAACACCTGTACATGTGAACATGCTTGGATAATATCACTAAGAATATAACAAGAGTATTCCGCAAGTCACAATATTTAAGTAAGAAATAAAATGCTTGTATGCAAACATAAACCTGCTGGTAGTTTATAAAGCCAGAAGAAGGTAGGGCAATTAAGCGGCAGTTTGTTTTAATGATCTGTTTTAATATAATAATTGTATTCTTTTAACTCATGTGTCAGTACTGTCCTCAGTGAAAGAAAATCGGATACGGTTAATACTAAACTCTGCGAAAATATCACCTACTAGTTTCCATTTCTTCAGTACTGTACTTAAAGACAATATCAACAGCTAGCGTCAGTAAACTCCTGAACGGTTAATTAAACTAATTAGGTCACTTCCTTGATACGCGAAAGGGACAATATATTCATAAATTGTGTTATTTAATATTAAACGGTTTCTCACCAGTATGTATGTGTATGCATAGTTGTCTTTTCGTTTATCCTACCTTTATGTTTTTTTCTAAATGAGAGCTTTAGTTGACCGTTAATTATTAGGGCAAGGTACTGTGAAACGTGTTCCCTCATTCGATGGAGATTTTAAGCCGTTGAACAGTCCCATGAGCTCATTATAGATCTTGATGAAATTATGTATTACTCAGTGACGCAAAATACACGTAGAGCTTTCCTTGGAAACGACGTTGTCATGATAATTGGATTTGAGTACGTGCAGTATCAAAAATTAGGAACTGACTGGGTCAGCACCTCTCCCCCTAATCTAAAAAGGATGGGCAGAGTATGCCCCTCTCCATCCTCATATACCCTGCATGAATATTTTGCTTATATTACGTGTTGATTCCCAATGCACGTGTACGTGGTTTGTGATAAGGTAACAAATTATTCGTGAATTCACATGTACTTAAAAAATCATGTTCTTCCAAATAAACCTATATTATAGAAGAAAGAGGTTATAATTAAGCTAAATGACTCTTTTGTTTTTAAAAACAGTAAGTGATATTGTCTAGGCGATGTGAGAGTTGTCTCTAGCATCCGTTACGTATAATTATGTTAAACAGTAGGCGATTGTGTCAATTCATGCAGGAGAAAAGCCAACTAAGTCACATGTATTACGTTTTTCTTTCGTTAAATGATAGAATATATTATTTCTCCTTTATATTCATATTTATCGGCTTATATAGCAGTTGATTCCAATGCACTAGTATCTTCTAACTAGGAAGTAGTAACTTCGTTGGAAATACGAATTAGCTTCACACACGTCAAAAAGGGCATACACATACATATCCACGATTAATGGGTAATGGGTAGTACAATAAGAAAACAAGTTCTTATCAAGCATTATTTAGTACATAAAACCATGGACATATATACTCATATCCATGCTAATCAGAAAATGGTATTTCTCCTGTATACACATATACATCGGGTGGTATAGGAGTCAATTAGGCAGAAATAACTTATACTTTACTAAAATGAGTAACTAGTGCTATGCGGAAACTTAAAGGACAGTATATACATCTCTCTCATCACCTAGACATTATTACTAAATATTTTTAATCGAAAAATAACTGAATATCTTAACTTTTGTCGCTTATACGGCTTCTCCTCTGTATGTATACTCAAATTTGACTACTGTTTTAAAAAGAAATTAACGGATGACAGAGCCATCCTATTTCTTTTGTAAACTGATATGCATCGTCTGGTACAGGAGGGAATTATGCACTAATACCTTCTACTGAACTAAATTCGGTATACAGAAATTTATTTTTAAACAGTAGGTGAATATGATTATTCATTTAATGCGTCAAATTCAATACGCAATATGTGACCTGTACGCATTATGTGATAATACCATCACACAATGCATTGTCATGGTCGACGCATGTATGCGACTGCTGCGTTATGTAACTTAAAATAGTATGAGAGTAGACCTTTGGAAACGACAGAACACGATACATATGCAATATTGCTGTCTCAGTTTGATTGTTCATGGACAGTAGTGAAATATGCTAGCTACCGCTCACTCACCCTAGTGCCGGGTATAGCAGAACTTAATATTCATAAAACAATAGTATATACCGTCCCAGTATCTAACACAACTGTATGCCCCGAAGAGAAAAATAAACAAGATGGAATTTAGTTGCTCCAGAGGTTATGAAGCCTGCGTATCAAAAATAACAGCCGAAAGACTCAATTAAAAAGCAGACAACATATCCTATGAGTGGTTAAACAGTACCCATAGCCTTTTATCGACCGGAGTAGTGGGACCACCGAATCGAAAATTAAGTATAGAAAACAAAAGCAATTGCAAATGTACCAGCGATATCTAAATATAAATATCGGGCTCAAATCTCCAAAGATCAAATAAATAACATTGTGTCAGACCCGTAACTACGCTGAGACATAGAAGCACGCACGCACGCACTTACGCACGGACGCACTTACGCATGCACTCACGCACGCACGCACGCAAACACACACACACCCACACACACGCGCGCGCACATACACACATACACACACACATACATACTTTCACACATACATACTTTCATATATACATACATAAAGATAAATAAAACTAAATAAATAATTAAATACAACATTCATGTTTAATCACAATGTTATTGATTCTTGAACCAGAGACTACTTTTTCTGTAATCGGGAAAGTAATGAGACATTGCTTCTAATAAACAATTAATGAATTATATCTCTATAAGTGAAAGGCAACATATAACTGAAGTAGGACATATATAATAGCACCAAGCATCACACATACCAATGATACCAACATAAGGAAATGAAGACATTCTTAACCGATAGTTTAAACTAGTTAATTTAATGATACTAGTATTAGACCGTGAGCCATACACTTTTTTGTTACCATCTCAAGGGACAAATTCTTACTAGTACCACCATGTTATTGAGTACCTTGTAGATAAACAAAAAATCCATGATAGCAGTGTGAACAGTGTAACTGATTCCTGTTATTACAGTTATCTCCCCCTTTTAAGCAAAACTCTTGTTTCTTTAAAAAATATCGTTTCGCTGAAATTAGAAGAGCTACAGGTCTAATATTTTGCATGTATTATACATTTAGGGTCCTCCACGAAGTATTTATAAAATAGCGACCCCAGGGTCAAATATGGCCCAGCCCCGGGGGTAACATTTTTTCATACAGTTATATAGGAAATCTTTAAAAAATAAATGATTTACTCTAAAACTGTAAGAGCTAGAGGTCCCATATTATGCATGAAGCATAAGCTTATGATCCACTAGCACGTTTGTTAAAATGTTGACCCTGGGGTCATAACTGGCTCCGCCCCATGGGTCACTTTTGTTCAAATCGTGACTCTGTGTCCAACTATGGCCCAGTTCTGGGGTTAAAGTTTTACAAAGAGTTATATAGGAAAGTCCATAAAAATATTCTTTTTTTCTGATGCTACAAGAGCTAGAGGTCTAATACGATGAATGTAGCATAAGATCTTATGGTCAAATTTCGCCCGGTCCCGTGGGGTCACATATTTACATAGAGTTATGTAGGAACGTCTATAAACATCTTCTCTGAAACGACAAGAGCTAGAGGTGTTATAAGCTACATGTAGCTTAAGATTATTGTCCTGTACCAAATAATTTAAATGGTGTCCCTTGAATCAAGCCTGGAATCAAATTTTGCCCTGTCCCGGGGTTCACACTATAACATTGAATTATATAGGAAAACATATTCAAACAGCTTCTCTGATACTTCAAAAGCTAAATAATAGTTCGCATGCACCATAAGCTTATAATCCTCTACCTAGTTTGTTCAAATGGCGACAATGGGGTCAAATATGGCCTCTACGGGGGTCACAGTTTCACAGATTTATATAAAGAAATTGTTGTTGTTTCTTAAAACATGAGAGCACTTTGAGACAAGGCGAGTGGGTCTCTTATTTATGGTTTGAAGTTGTACACTTTTCATAAAATCATTTGAAGCGAACTGAAATATACAGAGAATGTGACTTTTGATAAGGTATTCCATTATGAAGACCTAACCATGTTTACAAATCGCATATTGAATAAATCCACGAACTAAAATCACAAAGCAGACCACTGCATTTTCAACAAATTGCAAAAAAAAAACAGAAAGAAAAAGAAAAGGCATTTTACGGTTTAACTGTCGATTTTTAGGTGTTTCTTAATTGTCCTGTTTTATCCCAAGGCATCAATTGCCAAGTTTATCAAAACAGCAATGAGCTGGGCATATATAAGGCTTGCAGGCATATTGCAACTCGAATACATGAACTTGGTGCTAACTTGCTAGATAAGAGAGACCGTTGTGAACCCAGCTTCTTGGATATAACCTTTATGAAGGATTAACATGTTAGTTGTATGTACTTTAATGCAGTCATACTGCTTGATCGCATACAGCCTGTTGATGCAGTGGATAGCACGGGGGACTTTAAATTCAGAGGACCCTGGTTCAAGCCTCACCGGAGCTAGTAAATTTTGTCGGTGTGTTCTCGGATTGGGACGTAAACCAGGCGATCCCGTGTATCGCTTGTTTTTTTCTCTCATCATGTTAAAGAAACATAGGTGTCTATTCGTCAGTAGGACAGGTTCCTAAATGCCTATATAATATATCCACCTCCCCCCCCCCCCACACACACACGCCCAACCCCCCCCCCCCCCACTCCCCGCCCCCACACACACTCCCTCTCTCTCTTCATTGGCAATACACCTTCTTTTTTAGGTAATTATCATTCCACTTGCATGCGCATGCGCAAAAGTAGGATTAATGCTTACTATCCTAGGTTAATTCCATACTCTAAATCAAGTACGGAGGACATCATAACGTATGTTTAGATACATATCCTAAGCAGGTGATATTGTAACAACTGCACCATTACTAACAAATAGCAGGTGCTACTTCAGCGGCGGCATTGATCGTGGCTCCAGCGAAAAACGGAGAGTTTACTACAGAATTTGCAGCAACTCTGAAGTTCTGCAGGCAAGAAGGTTCTGGGCACATTGTGCAAATTTTTATCTAGATGTTAAGGAAGAGTGAGCCGGGTCGAATGTTCATTCCTGTTGGCGCCATATAACATGTTTGTGTTGGTGCGCCGTAAAACCCCAATTCAAATCAATTCATCTTCGTCTATCCTTTTTTCAGTAACACAAAAATGGTTCGTGCAAATGCATATATTACTATTTTTACGTGTCATATGCAGAATTCTTCATTGTGTTGTATATGGGTGGGGTAATTCAGGTGTAAAAAATACATAAAATATGCATAAATTGTAATTAAAAAGTATTAAAATAACTTTTAAGATTTTGCGTTGCAATATGCAATGTTTAATTCATGTATTTATGTGTAATACATAATCCAAATGTGTAATCATAATAAGTATTGCCATGACGCATACACCTAAAAAAGACTTTTTGTTAAAAAAACACGTTAAACCGCACATTTCCTTTATCTAGAATTCTTTGGACTATGTGTCGTCTGTGCAATATATGTGTGTATCAGAACATGTTAATACTATTTATGTTGCAGTTACTTATACTTCCAGTTTGGCATATGTCTCAACTTATCAGGCTTACTGAACACATATGTACAATGCCATGAACATTGCTTAGTACTTCATTTCATCAATATATCATAACAATCCCTTATTCATATTATATTATTTTAAATCATGTAGAAAGGTTGTAAATTACTGATTCTTACAAGTTTACACATATATTGTAAAAAAATATTAACTAATCTAAATGCATAAAAATGTGTCAATAGTGGGTGGGGTAAATTGACTTCTAATTTGAAGCAAAATAGAGATTTTAAACTGAATTCAGTGCTTAAAAAGAGCTTATTTACGCTTTATGTAAACTCAATGAATTGTAAACTTAAGCACATCTTTAAAAAGTACATCAATAATTATTCACACAAGCATGACATTCAAAAATGAACATCAAAAACTTATATGAAAGTGCTACAATGATAACCTATTAATGTTCGATTTTTTTTTATATAAGCTACCTGTTCCAGATTGCTATCATGGAAAAATGTAATACATTGCTCTTTTCAAAAGTGATGGTATAATTTGTCCTTGAGTTGGTAACAATATCGAACATTTTGGTCCTGCTCAAGG
This sequence comes from Cyrtodaria siliqua, assembly GCA_037043455.1. Lineage (NCBI taxonomy): Eukaryota > Metazoa > Mollusca > Bivalvia > Adapedonta > Hiatellidae > Cyrtodaria > Cyrtodaria siliqua. The sequence goes on along the minus strand of JAWPHD010000742.1, from coordinate 251,982 downwards.
CCTATATATGCAAACATATATTGAAAATCAAAGGTAATATACCTCCCATGATCAGTGCTATACAAAGTGGTCTGTGGAACCGTATTTGAGCCAGACCGAATTACGCACACGTGTCCCTCATTACGTGGTCCCGCCTTAATACCATTAAGCGATGGGAAAGCTTATATTAGCAGGATTTTATAACGGATATTTTTGACAATAAAACACGTTTAAAAACATGTTTTACTGAAATAACGCAATAACCTGTTTTACAATTACCTATTAAATGTTTTAATTTTACAATATACACTTTTTTAAAGCCAAATTAAGGTTTTATTCCATACCCCAGCCAACCCCGTTTTCACTTCTTGGAGACGGGGTTAGATGGGTATAAAAGTTAATACTCGGACCGCGTAATGTAATTCGTCGAATTAAGGACACGTGTCTAATTCATTGGAAAAAACATATTAGGGACACTTGTAGTGGTGTCCTCATGGGCAATATCAACAGCTGACGTAAGAACTGACCTCACGGGAATATCAACAGCCAGCGTTTAAACATCCATAGGGATATTATCGAAATCTAGCGATAGTACTATCCTAAGGGGCAATATCAACAGCTAGCGTTAGTACTGTCCTCTGTGGCCATATCAACAGCTAGTTTTAGTACCGTCCATAGGGGCAGTATCAACAGCCATCGGTCAATATCAACAGCTGGCGTTTGTACCGTCCTTAGGGGCAATATCAGCAGTTGGTGTTAGTACTGTCTTCAGAGGCCATATACACAGCTAGGTGTAGTATTGTCCTCTGGGGCCATATCAACAGCTAATTTTAGTACCGTTCCTAGGGGCAGTATCAACAGCTAGCGATAGTACTGTCCTAAGGGCCAATATCAACAGCCATCGATAACACTGTCCTAAGGGGAAATATCAACAGCTATCGATAACACTGTTATCAGGGGCCATATCAACAGCTATCGATAACACTGTCCTCAGGGTCAATATCAACAGCTATCGATAACACTGTCCTCAGGGGCAATATCAACAGCTATCGATAACACTGTCCTCAGGGGCTATATTAACAGCTATCGATAACACTGTCCTAAGGGGCAATATCAACAGCTACCGATATCACTGTCCTAAGGGGCAATATCAACAGCTATCGATAACACTGTCCTCAGGGGCAATATCAACAGCTATCGATAACACTGTCCTCAGGGGCAATATCAACAGCTATCGATAACACTGTCCTAAGGGGCAATATCAACAGCTATCGATAACACTGTCCTAAGGGGCAATATCAACAGCTATCGATAACACTGTCCTCAGGGGCCATATCAACAGCCATCGATAATACTGTCCTAAGGGGAAATATCAACAGCTATCGATAACACTGTCCTCAGGGGCTATATCAAAAGCTATCGATAACACTGTCCTGAGGGGCCATATCAACAGCTATCGATAACACTATCATCAGGGGCTATATCAACAGCTATCGATAACACTGTCCTTAAGGGTCATATCAACAGCTATCGATAACACTGTCCATAGGGGCCATATCAACAGCTAGCGATAACACTGTCCTAAGTGGCTATATCAACAGCTATCGATAACACTGTCCTCAGGGTCAATATCAACAGCTATCGATAACACTGTCCTCAGGGGACATATCAACAGCTATCGAGAACACTGTCCTCAGGGGCCATATCAACCAGCTATCGATAACACTGTCCTCAGGGGCCATATCAACAGCTATCGATAACACTGTCGTCAGGGTCAATATCAATAGCTATCGATAATACTGTCCTCAGGAGCCATATCAACAGCCATCGATAACACTGTCCTAAGGGGAAATATCAACAGCTATCGATAACACTGTCCTCAGGGGCTATATCAACAGCTATCGATAACACTGTTCTCAGGGGCCATATCAACAGCTATCGATAACACTCTCCTCAGGGTCAATATCAACAGCTATCGATAACACTGTCCTCAGGGGCTATTTCAACAGCTATCGATAACACTGTCCTGAGGGGCCATATCAACAGCCATCGATAATACTGTCCTAAGGGGAAATATCAACAGCTATCGATAACACTGTCCTCAGGGGCTATATCAACAGCTATCGATAACACTGTCCTGAGGGGCCATATCAACAGCTATCGATAACACTATCATCAGGGGCTATATCAACAGCTATCGATAACACTGTCCTTAAGGGTCATATCAACAGCTATCGATAACACTGTCCATAGGGGCCATATCAACAGCTAGCGATAACACTGTCCTAAGTGGCTATATCAACAGCTATCGATAACACTGTCCTTAAGGGTCATATCAACAGCTATCGATAACACTGTCCTCAGGGGCAATATCAACAGCTATCGATAACACTGTCCTAAGGGGCAATATCAACAGCTATCGATAACACTGTCCTAAGGGGCAATATCAACAGCTATCGATAACACTGTCGTAAGGGGCAATATCAACAGCTATCGATAACACTGTCCTCAGGGGCCATATCAACAGCCATCGATAATACTGTCCTAAGGGGAAATATCAACAGCTATCGATAACACTGTCCTCAGGGGCTATATCAACAGCTAAGGATAACACTGTCCTGAGGGGCCATATCAACAGCTATCGATAACACTATCATCAGGGGCTATATCAACAGCTATCGATAATACTGTCCTCAGGGGCCATATCAACAGCCATCGATAACACTGTCCTAAGGGGAAATATCAACAGTTATCGATAACACTGTCCTCAGGGGCTATATCAACAGCTATCGAAAACACTGTTCTCAGGGGCCATATCAACAGCTATCGATAACACTCTCCTCAGGGTCAATATCAACAGCTATCGATAACACTGTCCTCAGGGGCAATATCAACAGCTATCGATAACACTGTCCTCAGGGGCTATTTCAACAGCTATCGATAACACTGTCCTGAGGGGCCATATCAACAGCTATCGATAACACCATCCTCAGGGGCTATATCAACAGCTATCGATAACACTGTCCTTAAGAGTCATATCAACAGCTATCGATAACACTGTCCTCAGGGGCAATATCAACAGCTATCGATAACACTGTCCTAAGGGGCAATATCAACAGCTATCGATAACACTGTCCTCAGGGGCTATATCAACAGCTATCGATAACACTGTCCTCAGGGTCAATATCAACAGCTATCGATAACACTGTCCTAAGGGGCCATATCAACAGCTATTGATAACACTGTCCTAAGGGGCCATATCAACAGCTAGCGATAACACTGTCCTAAGGGGCTATATCAACAGCTATCGATAACACTCTCCTCAGGGTCAATATCAACAGCTATCGATAACACTGTCCTCAGGGGCCATATCAACAGATATCGATAACACTGTCCTCAGGGGCCATATCAACAGCTATCGATAACACTGTCCTCAGGGGCCATATCAACAGCTATCGATAACACTGTCCTCAGGGGCCATATCAACAGCTATCGATAACACTGTCGTCAGGGTCAATATCAACAGCTATCGATAACACTGTCCTAAGGGGCAATTTCAACAGCTATCGATATCACTGTCCTAAGGGGCAATATCAACAGCTATCGATAACACTGTCCTCAGGGGCAATATCAACAGCTATCGATAACACTGTCCTCAGGGGCAATATCAACAGATATCGATAACACTGTCCTAAGGGGCAATATCAACAGCCATCGATAACACTGTCCTAAGGGGCAATATCAACAGCTATCGATAACACTGTCCTAAGGGGCAATATCAACATCTATCGATAACACTGTCCTCAGGGGCCATATCAACAGCCATCGATAACACTGTCCTAAGGGGAAATATCAAGAGCTATCGATAACACTGTCCTCAGGGGCCATATCAACAGCTATTGATAACACTGTCCTCAGGGTCAATATCAACAGCTATCGATAACACTGTCATCAGGTGCAATATCAACAGCTATCGATAACACTGTCCTAAAGGGCAATATCAACAGCTATCGATAACACTGTCCTCAGGGGCTATATCAACAGCTATCGATAACACTGTCCTCAGGGGCCATATCAACAGCTATCGATATCACTGTCCTCAGGGTCAATATCAACAGCTATCGATAACACTGTCCTCAGGGGCTATATCAACAGCTATCGATAACACTGTCCTCGGGGTCAATATCAACAGCTATCGATACCACTGTCCTCAGGGGCTATATCAACAGCTATCGATAACACTGTCCTCAGGGGCAATATCAACAGCTATCGATAACACTGTCCTCATGGGCTATATTACAGCTATCGAAATCACTGTCCTAAGGGGCCATATCAACAGCTATGATTATTACTGTCCTCAAGATCAACAGCCTGCGTTAGTATGGTCCTCAGTTGCAATATCAACAGCAACCGTTAGTACTGTCCTGAAGTGCAATACCAACAACTAACGTAAGTACTGTCCTCAGTGGCAATATCAACAGTTAGCGTTAGTACTGTCCTAATGTGCATTATCAACAGCCTGCGTTAGTATGGTGCTCAGTGTCAATATCAACAGCCAGCGTTAATAATGTCCTCAGGGGCACTATCAAACGCTAGCGTTCGAACTATCCTTAGGAGCAGTGTCAACAGCTAGTCAGTAACTTGCACAGGTATCAACAGCTAGCATATGTACTGTCCATATCGAAACAAACAGCTAGTGTTTTTAACATCCACATGTGCACTATCATCAGCCTTTGTTTTAACCACCATAGATATACTATCAACAGCCAGCGTTAGGCAACATCAATGGGTAACATTAGTACTGTCCTCACATCCAGCGTTAGTACTGCCGTCATTGGCAATATCAACAGCCAGCGTTAATAATCGCCCCAGGGGCAATATCAGTACAGTGAGCGTTAGTAGTGTCCTATGGGGAATATAGACATCTAGCGTTAGTATTTGCCTCATTGACAATATCAACAGCCAGAGTAAGTACTGTCCTCATGGACACTATTAACAGCCAGCGTTATTAATGTCCTCAGGGGAAGTATAAACAGCCAGCGTTAGTATTGTTCTTAGGGGCAATATCAACAGCCACCGTTAGTACTGTCCTAAAGGGCAACATCAATATCCAGTGTGAGTAATGTCCACAGGGTCAAAATCAACAGCTATCGTTAGTACTGTTCTCAGGGGCAATATCAACAGCTGACGTTAGTACTGTCCAAATGGGCAACATCAACAGCCAGCGTTAGTACAGTCCTTAATGGGCAATATCAACAGCCAGCGTAAGTAATGTCCTCAGGGACAATATCAACAGCCCGCGTTAGTATTGTCCTCAGTGTCAAAATCAATAGCCAGAGATAGCGTTAGTACTGTCCCCAGGGTCAATATCAACAGCTAGCGTTAATTTTGTCCTCATGGAAAATATCAACAGCTAGCTTTAACACTGTCCTCATTGGCAATATCAATAGCCACTTATATTACTGCCCTAAAGGGAAATATCAACAGGTAGCGTTTATACTGTCTTCTTGGCCAATTTCAGCATATAGCGTTAGTACCGCTTTCCAGAGGCAATATCAACTGCTACCGTAAGTACCGTCCTCAGAGGCAATATCAGCAGCTAGCGTTAGTACTGTCCTCAAAGGCAATATCAACTGCCTGCGTTGGTATTGTCCTCAAGGGCAATATCAACAGCCAGCGTTTGTATTGTCCTAAGTGTAATACCAACAGTTATGGTTAGTAATGTCCTCGGGGGCGTTATCAAGAGCTAGCTGTAGAACTACAATATCAACAGCTATTGTCTTTAACATCCACATGAACAATATCAACAGCCAGCGTCTTATAGGGATACTATCAACAGCTACAGTTAGTACCGCCCATAAGTCAATATCAACAGGTAGCGTTAGTCCTGTCCTCAGGGTGCAATATCGCCGGCTAGCGTTAGTGCTGTCCTAAAACGAATACAGTCAGTACTACTAAACTCTACGAAAATATCACCTACTGGCTTCCATGGCTTTTGTACTTTCCTCAAGGACAATTTCAAGAATTAGCGTCACTAAAGTCTTGAAGGACAAAATAAATTGCTTAGGTCACTTCCTTGAAAGACCAAAGGGACAATATAGTCATATCCTTAAACGGTTTCTCACCATTGTGTATGCATACTTGTCTTTTCGTTTACCCTACCTGTTTGCAAGCAATGTTTTTTCCCCAAGTGAGTTCGTTTCCGAGGAAGGCTTTGCTGGCATGTTGTCACTGATTAACACAGAAAATTACATCAAAATGTATAAGGAGCATACTTATATAGGGTGTGGCCCTTCCTGTACATAGGCCTGGTCAGCGGCTTAACATCCCCTTCGAAGGATGGCAGTTTCACAGTACATGTACCTTGCCCGAATAGTGAACGGTCATTCATCAAAAGCGGCTGTCATGATAATCAGAAATGAATGTGTGTAGTTTAAAAAAAGAACAGTGGCTAGCACCTCTCCCCATAACCTGAGACGGGTTGACAGAGTATATTCCCCGCACCTCGTCTTGTTTCGTACTTGGAAACTCAACCTACTCACATATCTGACGTTTGCCTGTTAATGTTGTCGATTTGTGTTAGCTGTGTTCGGGTTTAAGTTTCAAAACACAGAATACGTGTCAGCGCGAGATATGTCGAAATGTAAAAATTCCAGAGATATTCACCTGAAAAACATTAACTAGTCGTACGAAAATGTCTAGATCGATGAGGTATTCTTCTCGTTGGTGAGTTTTATGCATGCACGCTTGGTTGTTAACGTTTAATCTATTGCTGTATGGCGGCTGTTTATGCATGCATTGCTTGATCTCTTCATGAACCTGTCTTGATATGGTCGACCCTGATACCTACTTATTCTAAAAGGGCATCACAGTAACTCTGTTGTACGTATGCACCATAAGAGCTACTATTCTCGCTGCTAGAATATACCAAAAGTATTAATCATGTCACATTGTACTAAGACATCATGTTCTTGCATATAAAGCTACTGGTACTTTATAATGACAGAAAAAATGTGTGGTATTTAAACTAAAGGATGTTTTTATTTTTAGAAATGGTCTGCTTCAATGTAATAAGGCTCTTTTAAATCGTGTGTCAGTACAGTCCTCAGCGAAACAATAAACGTATACAGTCAATACTAATCTTTGTGAAAATATCACCTGCCAGCTTCTCTGGGTTCAGTACTGTCCTCAAGGACAATATCAATACAGATAGCGCCAGTACAGTTCTGAGGGACATAATAAACTGATTAGGTGAATTGATTGATACGCGAAAGGGACGATATATTCATAAACTCTGATATGGTACCTTAAACGGTTTCTCACCAGTGAGTACGCACACTTGTCATTTCGCTTACTCTAACAATTGCAAGCAATGTTTTTTTCCGAGTGAGGGTTTTGGGCAAATGACCTTTCATTATTCGGGCAAGGTACTGTGAATCTTATGCCATCCTTCTAAGGAAATGTTAAGACGTAGACCAGTCCCATGTAGGAAGAGTCATGCCTTATATATGCTCATGACATATCTCTTTGAATTTCTGTGTTAATGAGGCAAAATGCCGTGGAGCTTTCCTCGGAAACGATTCTGCCATGATAATTAGACTAGACCGTGTGTAGTATCTATGATTAGGAACAGCGGGGACAGCACCTCTCCCCTAATCTGAAAGGGGTGGGTAGAGTATGTCCCTCCCCGCAACCCCCACAACACACACCCCACACGAACATTGTTCTTATATAATATGCAGATTCCCTATGCATTTGTATATGGTTTGATAAGGTAACAAATAATATACCAAAAGTATTCATCAATTCACATGTAATTAATAAATCGTGTTCTTGCAAATAAACCGACTGGTACATTATAGAAGGAAGAGGTGATAATTAAGCTAAAAGACAGTTTTGTTTTTTTAAAAATAGTAAGTGGTAATGTCTAGGCGATGTGAGAGATGTCTCTAACACCCTTTAAGTGTAATTATTTTAAACAGTAGGCGAATGTGTGTATTCATGCAGGATAAAATCCAAACAAGTCACATATATTAAGTTTTTATTTCGTTAAATGGTATAATATGGTATAATTTCTCCTGTATACTCAATGTATCGGCTAATAGTTCAGTTAATTCCTAGGCACTAGTAACTTCTACTTCTAACTAGAAAGTAGTAACTGCTTAGGAAATTTGAATTAAAAAAGAGCATACACATTCATATCCACGATTAATGCGTAATTGCGGCTGGTATAGCAGTTAATTAGCACTAGTAACTTCTACTTTGCTAAAATGAGTAACTAGGCATATTCGGAAAATTAAAGGACAATAGAAACATCTCTCACATCGCCTAATATCTTAATGTATGTAGCTTATATGGCTTCTCTCCTGTATGCATACTCACATTCGACTACTGTTTAAAAAAGTTAATTGAATTGATTTGTGTTTTAAGGAGCAACAACACATGAACGTTTATATGACGCCTAACAGGAACGAACGCGCCAGGCTCATCCTCCATTTACATGAAGATAAAATATGAAGACTGGGCCTAGAACCTTCTTACCTGCAGCCACGTTTCCACGTTTGCATACGCGGTGTCATGATGGCATGATAAAAAATGACAAAATGAATATGAATGTGTGAGTGGGGGTGGGGTGGGGGTCTACCCCGCAACATCACGGGGAACAAAAATGAAAGTTAACAGATGACAGAGACATCGCATTTTTCTTATCAGGATATCTCTCACATCACCTAGACATTATCACTTGCTATCATTTAACGAAATATAACAGAATGGCTTAATATATTTGATTTATATGGCTTCTCCCCTGTATGTATTCTCACATTCGCCTACTGTTTATTTCCTAAGCCGTTACTACTTCCTAATTATTTTATAAATAGAAACCTCACGGGGAACAAAATGAAAGTTAACAGATGACAGAGACATCGCGTTTTTCTTATCAGGATATCTCTCACATCACCTAGACATTATCACTTGCTATCATTTAACGAAATATAACAGAACGGCTTAATATATTTGATTTATATGGCTTCTCCCCTGTATGTATTCTCACATTCGCCTACTGTTTATTTCCTAAGCCGTTACTACTTCCTAATTATTTTATAAATAGGAGGCGAATGTGATTATTCATATAATGCGTCAAAACTTAATATGCAATATGTGACTTGTACGCATTATGTGACAAAAATAGTTGTTGTTTTGTGCTTTGTGCTTTTTGTTGTTGTTGCTGTTGAGTGTTGTTTGTGTTTTTTTTGGGGGAGGGGGCAGTGGTTGTGGGTTGGCTGTAAAAGTGTTTTTTAAAGTTGCGCATCACCCCTTAACTTGAGTGCGTGCGTGAGTGCGTGTTTTGGTTATAACTTGTTGTTTTTTTAACTTGCGCTCCACCCCCAATGTCAAATCCTTTATCCGCCCCTGAGGAGGGTGCATGCTCCCCAGATGTTTTCTAAAGTAAGAAGACTTTATTTTATGGATTTATGCAAACTGGATCCGCCCATGCCCCCACCCCACTGCCTAACTAACAACCAAAGAACAATCAAAGTACATACGTTTCAGATTTTAGGTAGGGGTGCTCCCGGTGCCCGCACTGGACCCGCCCCTAGACCCATCCCACTACCACCTGTACACCCCAACCAGCAAAAGCTCACTATATGCATATAATTATTACTTTTCAGATTTTAGCCTGGTGCACCCATACCCCCCGGATCCGCCCTTGCCCTCCCCGACCCACGACCGACTTCTCACCCAATATATTTATTTGCCTCGGTGTCAGTTTATGTCTGGTTACGGCACTGTGCGTGAAAATTAGTGCGTGAACGTTATGCATAGCATCATGACAGATGTATACTCCGCTTTTTGTGAGTTAGAGAATGTGTGCTAGGAATCGAAGACATTCCGTGCCGATATATTATATCCACCTTAGAACACGACATCCCAGACCATATCAGGACCCGCTTTGCAATCAATTGTAACTAGAAGAACGGTATTGAAACAAAGGTTGAAGGAACGCGTTTGGACCTAAAAAAATCTTTAAAAACAAAAAGATCTTAAAAAAATCATAAAATCTGATTGTTTGTTTTTGTCTAGACTTGTATACAAATATCAAAACATATCAAATAATTGCAAAACTGTACACCAAAATTCCTACCCCATGTAAGAGACTGTAGTAGACATGTACAACAGCAGAGCACAACATCAGAGCATATCAATAAATGAAAAACTGTACACCAGAAACAATCCTACCCCATGTAAGAGAGCATAGTGAAAAACAATTCGACGCCGTGTAAGAGACCATAGTCAAAAACAAGCATACACCATGTAAGAGACCATAGTCAAAAGCAATCATACCCCATGTAAGAGACCACTATGGGGTAGGAATTTTGGGTAGGATTGTTTTTGGTGTACGGTTTTTAATTTTTTTTAAATATGTTTTGATGTGTGTATACATGTCTATTCTATACAGAAATATAATATAATAAAAAAAGTTTTTTTTCTGATTTGTTTTTCTTTTTTTGTTGTCTTCTTTATGTTTATTTCCTTCAACCTGTCTATTGAAAATAACAATTTCTTCCAGTCATATTGTTGTGGTGGATGAGTGGTTAGCATACTTGGTCATACTTGCCTCTCGTCCCAGACGTCACAGGTTCGATTTCCTCTGGTAAGCATACTATGAAAGTATGCCATCCTCAGAAGGAGGTGTGTGTAAAGTCATAGGTCCGTGTGTAGGGAGAGCTATACACGTGGTAATCGGTTATTCGTCAACAGAATTGCACATAATAAATGAAATTCATTATTGCGTGTAGATAGTGGCAAAATATAAGAAACATATACATCTAATCTATTTTATAACTCTAACACAATAGCATGTGTTTTTTCAATATCGACGTGTGCTAAACGATTACAATACAAAACTTCCTCCCCTTAATCTGTTATAAATGGCGTTTTCACAATAGAAACGCAGTATATACGTGTTGCGTCCCTTTTGTTGTGAAACGCCATTTAGGGGCATAATTGACAGCTGGAGCTTCGTCGGGACAATATTGACAGGAGGGGCTTCAACAACAGCGAATGATTTGAACCCCTCTCGGATAAACAGTCGGTTGTCGGTCGGTCCGAGAACTACTACATTTCTAAAGATATTGACTTGAAACTTGGTATACATGGTTATCAGCAAGCGTTTAGATATGTCAAACCACTGTATAAGCAATCTTGTGGAGCGAACTACTTCAACAGTTTTCGAGTTATTGGTTTCAAACTTGGTATACATGATCGGCATAAAGTGGATGTGTGCGTGACACAAATTTGGTGCTCAGTTATTGACCTTGGACTTCGCTGAAGTCACTTTATTTTGCACAAGCCATGTTACGAAGCAAACTACTTCAGTAGTTGTCAAGATATTGGATTGACATTTATGTATACATGATTGACTCTAACCATAACCCAAACTATAACAAAAAGGTTAACGTAACGTACATTGTTGAGCAAGTTGGTCACAGTGACCTAGTTTTCAGGGCATTGTCAGTGTTCCATGAGAGGACGGTGCTGTTAAACTTTGATGAAGATCAATGCTAAGATATAACAAAAGTAAGCGCCTCCCCTACCCTCTACCCGCCAGTGACCTCGTTTTCAGGATATGGTCACTGCCTCGTGAAGGAAGATGCTGTTAACATTTGATGAAGGTCGGACATGGTAATGCTGAGATATAACAGACAAAAATGTTGACGCCCGCCCGCCACCCCGCGTGCCGCATGCGGGCGACCCCGCGTGCCGCATGCCGAACGCCCGCCCGCCCGCTCGCCGCCCGCCCGGTTTTCGCCAATATATAAGCCGGGTATTGAAAACACTTCTAAAATGATTGCTTAATTTATTTGTTTAACTGAAAACTGATATTTCCTCCACTTAATTAACTTACATCAAAATGAGCGGTGGCATACTGCAGCAGTCCGTCGATACTGCTGCAGTATGCCATCTTATAAATCATGTTTTTGTTTGTATGGTGTTTTACGTCATTTTCAACACAAGTAAAATAAGTAAGGATATATATGACGAAAATCATATGTAGTACTGCAGCAGTCATTACTACGCAGTATGCCATCAGCTGCTGCAGTGAGCCATATAAATGGTATACTGCAGCAATTTGTTACAGGGTTTGATGATCCAAAAGAACAAGTAAGTAATATCACTACTGATTAGTAGTAGGGACGACACAGCACTAAACAAACACTAGCATGAATGTCAATACACTGATAAGGGGAGGTCTTTGAAGCAACACAAACAAACAAGTGAGAAAAGAAGCAGACTCGGTTTTATTGAATCTGTACATGAGAGGTAATATAAGGGCCAGTAAGAACAATACTGATTTGTAGTCGATACTTGGATAAAACCATGATCATTTTGCAAGCAGCCGACAGTTAACTTGTTAGAAAGTTTATGACCGTTCCATTTTGCAACGCACTGCATTTTTAGTGGTTGATCAGTTACAGTTCGCCACTATGCATTCCTACTTTGTGCAATGACACTATATACCGTGGACGCTATGATGACGTCTGCTTACAGTCTGGAAGGCAGCGTTTGATTGTTGTCTTCAATCTTGCCTTGTTGTGCCCTGTACTGTTTATTCTCTTGCTGCTCTGGCTTCTGTTAAGTGATTTAGTACTTACGGCTATGTATCTATCCTTTTGTTTATTTACATAACAATGTTTATTATATAACCTATAAATAGACGCGTTTTCATTGGCTAAAAAGTAATTTTTTAGAAAAAATATCTAGCGATATTGACCTGTTTTTTTGATATTGACCTGTTTTTTTGATATTGACCTGTTTTATATAATTGTTTTTTTGATATTGACCTGTTTTATATAATTGTAAATTGAGGGTTATATAATAAAACAGTTATGGACTTTTCAGCTGTTATACATGATGTTGATATGTACCAAAAAATCATTATTGACCTCGGCTATCGCCTCGGTCAATAATGATTTTTTTGGTGCATATCACATCATGTATAACAGCTGAAAAGTCCATAATTGTATAATATACAACATCATCTTTGTCTTTTACATATATTGCATATTAATGCTGCTTAGTTTTTCAGAGGGTATAGCCTGGTGATCATTTCCTTATTTATACTGTTCGGCTCAGTTGGGATGGAGATAGGGAAGGGTGGTGAGGCTTTTTGCTATTTACCGTGCCAAGGCGGTATCTTTGTTGTCATACTTCTTTTCTTGCATACCGGATAAGGCTTTCGCGCATACCGGATAAGGATATGCGTAATTTTACCAGGGCTAGATATTTCCATCTCACCCTAGGGTCGAGATAAAATTCATGCGCACCATCATCCGGTATGCAGGAAAACATGCAAAACGTAAGTAGCTGGCGACGTCAACGTACAACATGTCTCTGATATGCAAGAAAAAGAATCTATCATGGATATGCGGTTCAGATAGGGAATTCCAACCCTCGGTATAAGTGTGTTAAGTGTGATAAAAACGCTTAAATACCTCGGGTTGGAATTCCCTATCTTCACCGGATACCCATGAAAGATTCTTATTATCCACGTTTTATAGGTAAAGATAAAAGTCACGCGCGCACCAACATCCGGCCTGCAGGAAAACATGCAAAACCTAAGTTGCTGACGGCGTCAACGCACAACATGTCTCTGATATGCAAGAAAAAGAATCTATCATGGGTATTCGGTTCAGATAGGAAAACCCCTCGGTATAAGTGTTTTAATCGGAACCTCGCTAGAGCCTCGGTGCCTATAAAAACACTTATACCTCGGGTTGGAATTCCTATCTTCACCGGATACCCACGAAGGATTCTTAGTCAAACTTTGATGTGTGTTGTGTCGCATGTTTTGCTTCTTTTTCTCATTAATTGTTGTTTGTTTTGAATGCGTGTTGTTCGCGGACAGTGTTCTGTGAACGTTACATTTCCAGATGGACATTTTGTATCTACCTGTACTACCGTGTAAAACAATTAGCCTATTATAGATGCATTGCATAGATATACATTGAAACTTTAAATTCAAGTTCTAGAGACTGTCCTCTACGCAACTACTTTACCACATTTTGGCAACAAAAAGGTTGTCTTTTACTAGAATTAAAAAAAAAAGGTAATATTGTTGCATCTTCTCTAACAAGACCCCTGTAGAACGATGCCAAAGCAACAACTAATGTGTTATGGCAAATGATGATGTTTGTAAATAAGGACGTGTTTATACCAATATTTTGTAACTATTCGTAAAACAGAAAATATTTCCAATTGTCACAATCCAGGCGGTATGACTATTCAATATGTCCGATTTACAATGCATCTCGTAAACTTTTTCTCATATTAATGAATATATATGTGACGATCAGTTCAGCTCAAACACACACTGACTTCAATGAGCGCAACCCGTCTGTGTTCTCTCCACAAAACAGGTTGCAATTCACAAAATATACTCCAAATATATATTTACACAATTAAATCTAGACATCATTTTTTGAAAACAGATCAATATCCGTTCATCTGTTCTTGAGAAGATATGTTAGAGTTCTGGGCCCAGGTTGTTCAAAGATCGGCGTCAAAATTTCAGATCTCTCTGAATATTTCTACCAGAAATTGACCATGCGAAAGCATTATGTTATTAAGAAGAAATTCATATTAAAAAGTTTAGTAGTACAACATATATTTAATGAGAAAATGTACTTTGAAAGTTTACACTAACCAATGATTATAGCTAACCGATCTTTGAACAACTGGGCCCTGGTTTATTTATAGGAAGTTGACCCATCTTGTATGTCATGTTGACCTTTTTATATAATGTGTAATCTAAAGTGTTATTGTATACATGATTGCTTTGTATACATTCACTTTTACGATAACAAAAATGTTTCATTCGGAAAAAACTAAATATCAAGTTTTCAGCCGCATATGATATGATCATTGTTGCACATATATTTGGAATATTAAATATCATTTGTAATTATTTATGATAGTTGAGAAAGTCAACGACATACCAGTTGCAAGAGCTTTATTTAAGAACTATTAAAACAACATGTCATCGGTAGTATTTGCGGTGTAACTTCGTGAACATGTTGGTCTTCAATCGGAACAATCGGAACTGCCTCGTCGGATTCCGTCACTCGGGAATCCGATTTACGCAGTACGGAAATTAGCGAAGAGTTCCGATCGGTTAGTCTTTTAACAGATTCCATCACTGCCGTCATTGCAGTTGGCGGTCCCGTCACAGGCTTCAGACGCTGGGATACACTGCACGCCATCGACACATGCGACGAAGTTCTCATTACAGGATACTGTTAAAAAAAGAACATATACACTATGACAAAACCGAAAAAAAAATAGGAAGATATTCATCAGTGTAAATCGAACAACAACCGTTACACTTCTGTGCATTGCATCGTGCTTTTTTTAAACTTGATTTCGAATGTTTTGTGAAATTGAAACTGTTATATTCAGAATAAATGGTGAAATCAAATTTCAGAACTGAACAGCAATGTTAAAGAAACTAACCCAATGGGTTCGGGTCATATACTAATGTATAACATGTGCCGATTATAAGGATATTTTTTTTCAGCGGTTCTTAAAATAACCTTGAATATGCGTAAAATGAATTATGAGTTGGTAACTCTTAATACGTAATACGACGCTCCGGTTTTTAGGTTTAGTCGGCCTGGTTAAAGACGGTTATATTGTGTCTCTTGAGTTTGGATTCTCAAAATATGTAAGTTATATATATACCTCGCCGTCAGTAGGTTTAGAAACGGTGTACATGTGTTGTAATTGTAAAATGTGGCTGTTGTTGGCGGGATAGGGGCTTTAAAGGTGACACATGGTCTTATAGAAACCACAGCACCAACACGCAATGCATCGTACGTTCGAACTATGCCACAAACTAACGCATGTTAACTGATATGACGTTTTAAAAATGACCGGAACATTTGTTAAACAATTGGATTATTCTTGAAAAAGCCTAATATATCCCCTTTAAACAAGCAGTCATGGGTGAAATACATATAGCTATTCGCTACTATTTCTCACGCTACTATTTCTCACAGACCTTACCCGATATGTATCATGATATACCTGTATCCCCTTTAAACAAGCAGTCATGGGTGAAATAAATAGCTATTCGCTACTATTCCTCACAGACCTTACCCGATATATATCATGTTTGAATGCCGAAGAGTGAGGATCCAACCATCAGCTGTTGTCACGAGTTATTCAGTATATGGCCATTATTTTTTCGATTAATCATTTTACGAACCATCAAGACAGATAATTGTTAGGGGGTGGGGGTGGGGGTGGGGTGGGGGAATGGGGGGGGGGGGGGGGGGGTAACCATCAAGACAGATAATTGTTAGGGGTGTGGGGGGCTATTTTTTATTTCGTTGGAAAGGAAAAGAGAATGAAATGTTCGATTAAAATCTTAAAGGAGTTAAAAAAAAAAGACACACAATAACCTATGGAAAAATAAAATTCCTAATTTTGTTTTGTCGTAGGACTGGAGGGTTCTTAAAACGAAGTATCAAAAATATTGGCCCAATACTGAAATTAACTTGTATGATTGACCTGTCTCACTTAGCTGAAAATAAAACGGTAACATTTTTTAAATAAATATATGGTATATAAACTCACTGGAGTCACAGTCATCCTCGTCCTCGCCACCAGAACAATCCGGAACTCCGTCGCACCGAGACGAATTGGGAAAACACTCTTCAGTAATTCCACACTGCTGCTCTCCAGATGGGCAACCTATAGTAACGGAGAAAATAGAATAATAAATTGAATTTGTAGGCATAAATATTACTTGGAACGAGTTGTTTTCGCGAAGCTCGACGAACTTGCGAGTCGTTTTACGCCAAAACAAGAGTTTCAAGTAATATTTTGACATACAAATTCAATAAAAAATCAATAACATTTTATTGTATACATTCAAATTGTTTTCATACATACGAATTGTATAATTATTTATTTGCATTGTAACCGAGTTATTTCTATAGATTTAGATGAAATTCCTATTAATTTCGTCAATTTTCTTTTACAGAAACAAACAAGCCATTTATTTGTACGATGACACTAGGCACATTTGAGTTACTTTACAGCTGAAAGTAACTCCTTATCAACCCTCAGTATCGCAGCCTGTCAACGTTCAGTATGGTAGAATAAAACGATTTGATCAGCGCAAAGTGAACGGGACAACATGAAACTATACAATAAGATAAAAATAAAAAAAACGATATTGAAACTGTTCATTTGGGCAAAATATAGAAACGGAGAAAGTGAAATTGAAAAATAAGTTGTTGAATTTGTGTAGCGAAATATCACTTGGAACAAGTTGTTTTGGCAAAGACGACGAGCTTGCAAGTCGTATTGAGTCAAAACAACGAGATTCACCTAATATATCGCCAAACAAACTCAATAACCTTTTTAATGCATACTTTCATATTATTTTCGATCGATATAAATTATTTGATTATCACGTTTAATTATATTTGTGTTCGATCTGTTCTATATCATTGGATGAAATTCGTATCTTGTCCTTCATTTTCATTTTTGAAATATTTGCCTATGACGCCGACGTCGGTTGACATCATTAAGCTGTTTAAGGCCAAAACATGTAACTAAAGTCACTAAACATCCGCCTTAAAGGGACACACGGCAGTCTTTAAGTAGTAATCAAGCATCAGAATTATTGCTCCAGTATCATTTGACTCTAGATCTGCTTGCATATAATAAAACACGAGCTTTTCAAGTGTTTATTCGTTATTCTATTTCAACCTAAATATTTTAGTGGTACAATATAATCAGTAATTAGATGCATAAACATAATTTTCTTTTACATTCAAATAATTATTATTAATGATTTGCAAATATGCAAGTTAAATAGAAAACTATTTTTTGACAAAAGAACAGGATTGCCGTGTGTCCATTTAACATACGTTTGAACTTACACCCTATTGTTATAGTTTCGTTAATCCAAGTTTTGAAATAGGACATTCGTATTCCAGCAATGAGCTGTCCCTTGCACCTGTTTTGTGGATCGGCGTACGTATGAATTCCCATTTGGTTCCACCCTTCTTTTTCCTTGCAGATCAATGGAGAGCCTGTGACACCCTAGGAGAAAGAAATAATACACAGGATAGTACTTCATGGCTTAGAATCGTCCTTGTATTAACGTAATACAGCCGCCTAGTTTGTTAGATGCTACAGCCGAAGACGTTTTTATTTACACTGTCCACAGACCTAATAACAAATAGATTGGACACTATGAACAGTGTGTAAATTTCAAGTGGCACAGTTCGAAATTTCGCAAAATATTTCCCAACTTTAAACACACATATCATAAAGAGTTTTATAGATACAAGTTTCATTCAAGCCAAATACAATCACAAATTTAATTTTCTTTCCAATGATAGTATTTTGTTTTCTCTTACATTGAGAGCAAAAAAGGAGTTTGAAGGAAACGTTGACTATGTCAAAACATATATTTTTAAGAGAAAAGCGAAAAATGATGACATTTTAAACTTTAAACATTTTTTTTATACAATTTCTTATTTTGAAAATAAGCATAAGTTATTATAATACCATTTTGCTATTCACTGTGAATCTTTTGGATGTATTCCCATCAAAATCGGTGATTAATTGAGAGAGAAGATAGAAGGGAAAGTTAAGGTGCCAGGTGATATCTTGGATAGGAAGTTTCCTAACTGTTTATTAATATGTCTGTGCACTGTCGCTACACTATGGTAGGTACTATATATGACACATATATATATATATATACATGTAGGTCCCACTAAACAGTTATATACTTGCGCAAAAGAGAACTGCGTTATTCGGATCTTGTTAACAAGAATGGGACATGTTCATGATTTCATACAGGTTTGGATATGCCTGAATATTTTTTAACCCAGATCTGAGAATTTAATAAAATATTGGAAAATGAAAGTGAAATGGACACATTCAACTGGGTCTCTACAAACTAGGAATATTTAAAAAACAAGAGGCCCAAGAGGGCCTGTGGACGCTCTACTGGCTCAATATAAAGTTTATGTATAAGTGGCCATAAGTCTTTCAAAAATCATTCAACCAGAACACGGCAATGACAGGTGCAACTAGGCTTAGTATTGATCATTCTCGCCAAGATTTGCTGAGATCTGGCAAAGACTTCAGAAGAGACTAATCTGGACACAGTTTGTGTGTTAAAACATTTAATGGGTCACAACTCTGCCAAAAATCATTCAACCGAAATATGGCGATGAATATGCACAACTAGGCTTGATACTGATCATCCTTGTCAAGTTTCATCTATATCCAGCCAGGGGTTCAGGAGAAAAAACCCGGAAAAAAATTGTGGTATCAAAATCCGTTAAAGGGCCATAACTCTGCCAAATATCTGTAAACCGGAACGTGACGACGACATACACAACTATGCTTGGTGCTGATCATCCCTGCAAAGTTACATTGAAATTTGGCGAGGGATTCAGGAGAAGTAGATCAGACAAAGTTTGTGTATTAAAACCTTTAAAGGGCCATAACTCCTCCAAAAATCATTCAACCTGAACACGGCGAAGATTTGCACAACTAGACATAGAATCGATCATCCCTAAAAAGTTTCGTTTAATCTGACCAGGGGTTCAGGAGAACTAGTCAGAACAAAGTTTGTGTATTAAAACCTTTAAAGGGCTATAACTCCGCCAAAATCATTCAACTGGAACACGGTGACTATTGGTACTGATAATCCCTGCAAAGTTTCAATGAAATCCGGCCAAATGAAGGCCCTTTCGTCTTAATGAGGCCAAGATATAGCATATTTCAGAAAATCAAGGGAAATGACTCCGATGTAAATGATTCAATCTGTATGGTTTTCGAACTTGTCCAAACTTTCAATTTGATATTAACAATCTGGTAAAGTTTCTTAAAGATCGGATGAAAAATGAAGGCCCTATCATCTTAACGAGGCAAAATATAGCATTTTTAACTAAATCAAGGGCCATAACTCCACTGTTACTTGTCCGATCTGGCAGGTTTTCGAATTTGACCAAGCTTTCACTGATATTAACAATCTAGTAAACTTTCATAAAGATCGCAGAAAAAATGAAGGCTCTATCATCTTAACGAGGCAAAATATAGCATTTTTAACTAAATCAAGGGCCACAACTCATCTGTTACTGGTTCTATCTGGCTGGTTTTCGAAACTGTCTGAGCTGTCATTGATATAAACAATCAGGTAAAGTTTTGTAAAGATCAGATGAAAGATAAAGGCCCTATCGTCTTAACGAGTCAAAATATAGCATTTATAACTAAATCAAGGGCAATAACTCCGCTATTAATGGCCCGATCTAGCTGGTTTTCGAACTTGTCCGAGCTTTTATTGATATTAACAATCTGTGCAAGTTTGGTAAAGATCAAATAATAAATGAAGGTGCTAGAGTGTTCACAAGGCTTAATATGGCATTTTTCAGCAAAACAAGGGCCATAACTCTGGTGACATTATTTCGATCTTGCTGTTTTTTCAACTTGTTTGAGCTTTCATTGATATTAACAATCTATGCAAGTTTGGTAAAGATCAAATAATAAATGAATGTGCTAGAGTGTTTACAAGGCAAAAAAAATGGCCGTAACTCTGGTGTTACTAATCCAAATTAGCTGATTTTCAAACTTGTCTGAGCTTTCAATGACATTAACAATCTGTGCAAGTTTGGTAACGATCAAATAATAAATGAAGGTGCTAGAGTGTTCACAAGGCTTAATATGGCATTTTTCAGCGAAACAAGGGCCATAACTCCGGTGTAATTTATCCGATCCGGCTGGTTTTCGAACTTGTCCGAGCTTTCATTGATATAAAGACACTGGCAAAGTTTCGTAAAGATTCGATTAATAATGAAGGCCCTAGAGTGTTCACAAGGCAAAAGTTAACAGACGGACGGTCGGACGACGGACGGACGGACGGACGACGGACAACTCGCCATCCCATAAGCTCTTCTGGCCTTTGGCCAGTAGAGCCTACAAAGCAAAATGGTCAACCTCATGGTTTTTGGTGGCTATTTCGAGCAATAGCCTTTAAGTTCACAAATCTTTTTTAAAGAAAATTCAGGAAGTTGTACAGTGGTCCAGTGCAAAAACACTTGTAGGTCTCACACCTCAATTAATTTTCCCATAGGTTACTGTACAGCCTTTTCCAACATCTGAGCTTCAAAGCAGGACAGCAGACATTGTTGTTGGTTTAATATCTTCAGTATAGCCAAGACCAGTAATTTAAAACAATAAAATACATAAGTTAGCCAGTTTTTTTTTTTTTCTCGCTCATGTTTTGTGAACCCTATGGAAAATACAAAATTCATACACTATCTAGCTGAATATGCGGTGCTTCGGTCAAACAATTCTGAAATTTGAAGGAAACCTCATATCAACATGGGATTTTCTGTATCATTTGTCTTTTACACTGCAGATGTATGCTAAAGCAAAGAAAAACCTATTTTTCAAATTAAAAATAGCCTAAAATTGAGAAAAAATAGAATCATTTTCTGTTTTCCTTTTGTCTCTCAGCTTTCAGTCAATGTCTGGGATGATATGTTCAATGTTAGCGTTTCGGACGCCCTCTGTGATAGTAGGGGAGATAATAGAGGTGTGAGACCTGTATATCGACGCGTATACGACAGTCAAAATAAGACATGGCTTTTTGATAATTTGTTAAATATCTAGAAGAACTTTACTCATAGCGTTATTTTGATTTAGAACGAGTGAAGCATCAACAGTGGTGAGAAAGCCGGATTGCGAATTCAACATTTTAACTGAAAATCTAAGTAAAAAAGGGGGATATTTCCGATAAAATACATGCCTGTGTCATGGTTCTTGTCATACAACATTGTGTAATGAAAAGGAACATGTGTGCCAAGTTTCAGAGCTTTCCGACAATGTATTTTTGAGAACTGAATGAAAAAAAAAATAAAAAAAAATAACCAAAAACTTTAAACATAACGTCAAAATGCGTAGACGGACAGACGGACTGACAGACGGAAATCGCCAAACTATAAGCCTGGATTTCTACGCAATCCGGCTAAAAATGGTCCAAAGTCTTGTGCATTTCAGTTTTATATTGAACGTTATAATTAAATTGGGATTCTAGTAGTTCCTACTTCGCATGGCCGTTTCGAATTCCCTTTCCTTCGATAGCAAATTTGCTTATCTGCGTTGAAATAATCCATTTTGCTGCATGCACTATCCGGAAGTAAAGATATTTTCATTTGCTTCATTTTGTACTCTGTAATATAAAGTAAATACATTAATATGATTTCTCTGATGGTGATCCAAATCACATCCTGGCGCTATCCATATTATTTGAAAGAATTTAATTTGTTATTTGGCAGGGTGAGGGTTAGGGGTGGGGTGGAGGGGCAAATGAAGGAGGGTGTCTCATGAAAACAGTAATTAATTTATTTCGAGCCGTCCCAGAGAAAGCGCACGGATACATAGGAATCTGGGATACCTGTACAACATTTACTATCGAATAGATACCTATGGTTCTTTAACGTGCTCGAAGGATGTACTCAGTTGCACGGGACCGCCGAGTTTACGTCTCCACCCGAAATACGAGGCTAGAGAAAGTGTCATTGCTAACGACATAGGGAACCTAGTGGTGACAGTGAGACTCGAACCCGTGATCTCTCAGAGGGAAATAACCTAGTGGTGACAGTGAGACTCATTCCTAACGACAAAGGGAAGTAACCTAGTGGTGACAGTGAGACTCGAACCCGTGATCTCTCAAAGGGAAGTAACCTAGTGGTGACAGTGAGACTCATTCCTAACGACAAAGGGAAGTAACCTAGTGGTGACAGTGAGACTCGAACCCGTGATCTCTCAAAGGGAAGTAACCTAGTGATGACAGTGAGACTCATTCCTAACGACAAAGGGAAGTAACCTAGTGGTGACAGTGAGACTCAAACCCGTGATGTCTCAAAGAAAAGAATACCTAGTACGATACAATGACTATACCTAAAACCTAAAAAGCACAACCATTTGCCCACCTAAATACATCTCTAAACAAAACAATTTATCAGAGAAATGATGGTCCTAATTGTCAACTAAGACATGTATGTTGTTTAGTGTCATTTGCATTAATATGAAATTGAAGAAGTATAAACTGACTGTTTAAAGTCCCTATCCCATCATCAACAGGCACATTTTACAACAGATGTATATTGTTTCTAAACCAACTGACGACGAGGTAAATATATATATATATATATTTTTATATAATATATATATATTATTATTTTATGCTTAGCAGTGAAATAGTGCATTTTAGCAATGAAATAAAAGTGGTATTTCATACTTGTGAAACAAAGTTTTATTTTTTCACTGCTGGAACTACTCTTTTTTTTTCAATATCAAAAACACTGTACATGGTGTAACTAAGACAATGAGCTATAGTTTGTTCAGAATTGTTGTCATTTACAGTGATTTTTTTTTTTTTTTAGAAAGTTGCTATGAGTATAAAAGCTATATCATTGGATTAGAAATAACTTAAATAAGAAAATAAGTCGTAGATTATTGAAATCGGTGAAGTAGTTCAGAAGTTTTTAATCGGCACATTATACATTACTTTTATAACCACCTGGATAGAATTGTAATAAACGGTTTTGTAGTGAAATGTTGCCGTTATTTGGCGGGGTAATATATCATTGATAAATCTGTCTATTTATCAGTATCATTTGAAAATAAACACACACTTTATAAAAATGAGTCAGACGAATGTAAGCCTTGTTAAATTTGGAATATGTATTTGATTTTTTATATTTGATGCGAAACATAAATGAGTTAAGGACATAGACATCATTCTTGGCTTACTGTTGAATTTTTTATGTTTTGCCACGCCTGGCACTACACATACAGGCCGTCTAGGTTTTTTTTTTTCAAGGAGTTCAGCGGTCAGTGTCGTATTTACGTCTGACTGGCGTTCCAACTTGATGAGCGCAATGTCGTATTCCGAAGTGTTCGCGGAACCATTGTACTCGGGATGCTGAAAAAATGAAGCAACTTGTGTTTTGATAAACAAACAAACAAACAAACAAATAAAAAAAAAACACAAAAAAAAACATAAACAAAAAACAAAACAAAAAACAGACAAACACAAACAAACAATCAAACAAACAAACAACAAACAAAAAAACAAATCAATCAATCAATTATTTGCATGTTGTTTACTTAGAGCTTCCCCCCCCCCCCCACCTCGCCCCACTGCCCAACCTCCACCCACCACCTCGCCCCACTGCCCCCCCCCCCCCATCTCGCCCCACTGCCCAAACCCCACCCACCCACCTCGCCCCACTGTCCCACCCCCACCCACCCACCTCGCCCCACTGCCCCAACCCCACCCATCCACCTCGCCCCACTGCCCTACCCCACAAAGAGAGAGGAAGGGTACATATACATCAGGAAATCTACCCTACTTTTATTACCGAATAAATTCCTTTGGTTAGTTAACGTGCTGTGAGAATATAGAAGCAGATATACGGGACTCAAAGGTTACCGTGCCCATCCGACAGACCCGTAGGACAGCTTGAACAGCGTTTTAATTAAATTAAACAATGTTTGATGTTTTCAAGCACAATTCACTGAGTACTAAATATTCTTTTAAACCGTTTAAAATTTTGCCAAGCCATACTTTTTTATGGATGCTATGGAAACCTTAAAGGGAGGTAATTTGATGACTTTTGATAATCAAAAGCGGCTACCTACAAAATCAGTGTTGTTTTTTTTCGAAAGCAACATATAGAGAATATTGTCTTGGACAAATTAAGGTAATGTTTGTAAATTTTATGTGTGTTTACAAAAAATGCATGGATTAAGAAAAAGGGGGATGACTCCCTTGTGTACTGAACTTTTCAAAAAATTTTTTTTTTTACTATTGTTGGTGGTCGATCTAGTTATTCTATACAAATCATTTATTATTTCCTGTTTTGCTGTCTATAAAATAAGGGAAAGAAAAAAGGGAACTTTTTATTTTTTCTCGGTATAGAAGCTAAGCAGGCAGTAAGATTCATAAGTCATACGCATGAGATCGCTCACATGCCAAATTATCGGAACCAATCAGATTGCAGATCGTGGCATTTGTTATATACTATTTAATACCACAACAAACCAACGGCGACAAAGTCGGTTAGATCGTCGTCTTCTATGTGTCTGCTAAACCGACGCTTCAGGGTTCGAGCCTTATATAACGCAACACTTTTTAAACCGTACAATATAAAGGTATTTGAAAAAATATTATACGAAACTACTACGGAATAAATCTGATTGGTTCCGACAATTTGGCATTTGAGTGCTCCTTTATACTACAATAGAATCTTGCAGCAATAGTTACAAGGAGACACGTTTCAAGTCGTGTGTGTCTCAAGCCATGTAGTCACGATTCAGCTCATTTTGCATTCTGTACATATAATGGCTTAGTAGTTCCGTCGGTGTGTTCTTGGGCAAGACACTTTTCCTTAGCCTCGTCCGTCGGATGGGGACGTAAACCGGGCGGTCCCGTGTATCGGTCTATCCTCCGAGCACGTTAAAGAACCATAGGAATCTATTCGATAATAAGAGTAGGGCAGGTTCCCGGATCCTATGTATCCTCCCTCTCTCTCTTGGGCGGCTCTAAATAACCTGTATTGTGTTGATGAGCCGTTAAACAACATTCAATTCAATTCAATTCCTTTATTAGTATACTGGTCCAATCTCACGATGCATGGCTGAATTTAGTCAATGTCTGGGATGATATGTTCAATGTTAGCGTTTCGGACGTCCTCTGTGATAGTAGGTCGAGTTTGTGATCAACCACGAGGCAGACTCACGTACTTTAAGTTAAAGATCCTGTAGCTAGGGACTGAAAAGGTCGGATGTGGAAAGATTGGACCAAAGCACCACTTAGGGACCCTTTTTAAACTATGGAGAAATATATAACATACATCTGTGGAAAGTTTTTGTCCGGCGTGTCAAGATTGGGTCCTAAATCATTGGTTTTGGTCCCTAGCTATTGCCACCGCTTTGTATTTGAACACAACAATTTGGTTATAGGAGATACATAACGTGCATTTCTTTGTTTTTCCTCATGATGTAGCTCTACTACAGTAATATGCTTCATATTCTCCAAACGCTGTATCGTCAAAACCAACTATTTGCATAGATGGAGGGCTATTTCACAAACATCGCATGGAGGATCATGATTGGTGGGAGGGGGAGGGGAAGTGGGGTTGAGGTTGATAAATAAGATACATTTTCTTAACTAAACCTTTAATGAACCCATTAAATACACAGAATTGACACACAACATAGAACTTCATTGGCAAATCCCTTTTAAATGTTCCATTTCAGGTATAATTCAGGTATAATTCCAAGACCCTTCGGAAAAATAATATCAACCTTGGCTTAGCCTCGGTCGACAACATTTTCCTCAGGCTGACAATATCCACTGTCACCCTCACCGGGATGCAATATTTATATACTGTATAGCTCCCGCCATCCGTAAGAATCGACACTTTCTCACGTACAAGTCGAGCTCACAGTGGGATTCGAACCCGCAGCGGTGAATGCGAGGAGAGCAGTTTCAAACGCAGGGTCTTTACCATCCTGGCCACGGATGTATTACTATCTTCTACACAAATACATATATACGTACGATAATAAAGCATTTGGGCGAGATCTGTTCATGCTCTGTATCCTCTCTCAGATCATCTCCCAGATATACTGTATAGTTCTTTATATCTCTATAAAATAGAACGCAAACTATTGAAACAAAATGAATAAGCATGGCTAATAAACTGGAATTTAATATGGTATATTACAATACTCACTGCTGATTGGATATTGAGTTGAGGAGTTTTTAAAAATGCTATCAAGACCTAGAGACGTCACATTCTTCAAACCGTTAGGACGTCATCGTCGGAAAAGATTGCGTTAGTTCAAAGCAACGTTACGTTCAAACAACAAATTGAAATTGTTCAATCACGATAAAACTGTACATTTTCTTCGTTTCGTGATGAGAGATAGACATACAATATAAGTTGTGAGAATTTGTATTATGATCAATCTCTCAAAAATGTGTGTATAAAATATATAAAAATGTCAGACAAAAAATAAAATATTTCCAGCAGATTTTATTGTGCCAGATCAATACCTGATGTTTTGGACTTGAACATACATCGAAACCGCGGGCCCTCGGCCCTTGCTATCGATGATCCTCAAGTTTTGCCCACCAGGAATAGATCTGGGACAATATAAACCCCCTGGAAATAATTTGATTTCTTAAAAATGCCCTAAATACTGAACGACTATTACAACGCATATTGTATCATATATTAATTGATATCTTCTTTGAGGAACAAACAATCAAATGAAACCACTTTTTAATTAAATTTTATTTCTCTCACAGAGATAATCAACAAAAGTCAACTAAGCAAACATACATTGATATTTGAAAAATCAAATTCTGAAAATACTCACCCTTCCTGAAGACACCAGCAGACTTAAACACCCGATTATTTTCCCATGAAACACCGCATACTCACCCTTCTTGTAGACAGCTAGCAGACGTCAGTACCCACAATTCGTCTACCAATGATGCGCCGCATACAATATTTCCGTCTCTTGCTAGCCAAACCGTCTTGCGGTACTCGCCAACATCAGGGATGTCCCTATCAGCTCCGACGATCGTAAGCCAAGCGTAAACTGTTGCCACCAGAACTGAAACGATTATATTGTTTGGTAAGTTAGCATGCTGTTATATTGCCATGCGTTAAAAGCGTCCGCTTGCAAGGGGAGTGGGGACGTGGCGGTGGTGGTGTGATGGTGGGGTGGTGGTGGGTGTGGGGCGGCTGGAACATATTGCTATTATCAAGCTAAAGATAATGACAGGCGGTCGCTGTGGCTCAGTAAAAAGTGCGATGAACTTGAAATCCGGATATTACAGGTTCATGCCCTATCGGCGTCACAATTCCTTAGTCTAGTCTCGCCTGAGGAATGGGGACGATAAGGTACGTGTAGGACACTGTTACCGAAAGCCTATCTATCTTTTACCTTGCTCGACTTGTAAGTGAGAAAGTGTCGATTTTCACGGATGGCATGGGGTATCCAGTACTGGTTCTATCTAGAAATCAATGGTTGGTCTACCTTCACCACGTATAAAATCGACCGTCATATCTATTCTAAAACAGGCTGAAAATGACGTAAAACATCATTCAACCAATCTTTTCCTGTATCTGAAATAGCTCAAGATAACCAATAAAATACGCGCTTGCGTGCGTGCGTGCGAGCGTGCGTGTGTGGTGCGTGCGTGCTTGTTTGCAGGCATGTATGCATGCACGCATGCACATTTTTGGGTTTAATGTTGCTTTGAACAATCTTCCAGTCATAACCCGACGATGTCTACTTGTACTCGTAGCAGCGAGCTAATATGTATAGTGATGCCACATTAGAATACCACGCCGTAGACACCTGATATGATTCCCCATCCAGTCACATTTACTGACGCCAGACCGACCAGTTCTAGAACTACCCTTATATGGTGAACGTCATTTTTTATTTGATGTTGAGCAAGGGAGATACTAGTATTATTATGAAGTATTTGGTATGACCCGGCCGGGGATTGAACGCCGACCTCCCGCATGCGAAGCTGACGTTCTTCTAGAACACGCCGCGTTCACATTATTATTATTATTATTATTATTATTATTAGGCTCTGCAGATAGCGTAGTTTGTCAAAGCAAAGTACTACGTTTTATTTGACGACGATACTTCCATACTTTAACGAGTCGGACAGTATCTACCTATAATGCATAAACTTAATTAATTTTTAAACAACTGCTTATTAGTTAGTACTATGTGCCGACGGCCCTCTATTGTTAATGAAGATCTTAAATGGCCCGATTTATATCTTTCTCAATCGAGTATCAATATTTTTAAACGAATTTTAAAAGTTGAACAGACTTTTGCATACTCAACTTAGAGAATATCACGAGCTTATAGATATTTTACAATGTATCTCTCTTAAGGGTCCTTTTGTGCAGATATGAAAATAGCTTCTGTTGCCACGTGTGTCACGGAATCAACGTGGAAAACGATTGTTTGGGCGGCACATTGGATTATAAAGTGCATTGTTTTCTAGTAGTGGCCGGTATATAGAAAGTCACCTTGCCTGTAACAGCCGTTTGTAAATGGTGAGATTCACAGGCAATATGTGGTCAGTATATATTTTCTCAAATTTTATTGTACATTTGTATGAAATGGGCGTCGCCATTTTTTTTGGTGATGTTGTTACATTCGATCAACTTTTATATGTTTCTCAAACATTAACTTGATACAACTAGGATATGCAGTTTTATATATAGTTATAGTAGTCGATCATTAACTATAATATAGGATTAAAATTGATAACGTTGTATATTAGGTGCATTGGTTAACGCTGAGATGATATACATGTATATATGCCGATGCGTATAAATGGCGTTGTAGAATACGTATACATTGCTACACGTCATTATAAGATAGTGGATCACGTATATATATATATATATACCAGATAGTGAGTTGTTTGTGTAACGATGATTGTATAAGATTGTTGTGCTAATGAACCGACGTCTAAAAGCATGTATCGTTACAGCCTAAGCCTCCCGGAGTGGAGCTAAGCCTTTTGAGTGTGTAGGCCCTCTAGGTGATTCAGGGTATAACGTCATGAGCGGTTGGAGACGGTACCCGTACCTGGACAACATGGTCATGTGTGAAGAGGAGACACATCCCGGGACACGTGTTTGGCCCGTCATCAAACCTCACTGGAGGAACATCACCACACAAGCTCGTTGCTAATCATCACGTCATCAACATTTTAGAAGGCTTTTGATGACAATCAATGCTCACTGGAGTCGCGCATCATGTTCATCAACTCTTACGTCTTATACATTCACGAGAACAGCCTTTTTCATCTTTCATCTGTGTATTCGCTTGTTTTGTTTTTGATAATTGTATAAATACTGAGGGAAAAAATTTAGCAAGTTTTTGTTGCACCCTGGAAATAATACATTTTTGGTTTTACAATCATAAACTACTGCCATAGACACAATATTTTATTAAACACACATCAATAACAGTCGAACATCTTAATGCCGTAACGAATAAATGAACGTAGGGGTCCCTAAGGTCTAAAAATGTCAGTATATCTTGTATACAGTATTATTTCATCTAAAAACTTGCTAAACTTTCCCCCTCAGTATATATTTAACATATTTTAAAAGTTGCATTTGCAGTCAACGACATTGATTCTTTCCTGAGTTAGTCCCAACCACCATGGTCATCTTGCGACAGACAAGTTGAGGATACATTTCGGGGAGCATCCATCGGTTCCACCGATTTTCTTGTTTTCCTAGCTAAACAGTTTGATACAATAAATCTAAGAAAAATATATGTCTTTCTTTTTTAGAAAAAAATCCTTACCTACAAAATATGAAACATGTGATTTTCACCTGTTGAAGCTGAGTTGAAAATACTATTTGCTCAAGAATGACATTTGTGAATGGTCAACATATCAGATATATAAACACAATGATATTCCTGTATGTATGAATATAAAAAAAAACACCATAGCAAGTCACAAGACAAGAACTCAATACCTTGACAGAAACCAGCTGTTTATTTTTGATGCACCGAATGTTTCTACTATACAAATACAGCTATCTCCTAATATTTTCCGCCCAACTGCTGTATTATGCTAGTGCTATTGTTTGACGAATGAAAGTGTCGTGAATCACCCATTTGAACTACACATATACACATCTATGTTTTATTGATGCTGCCTTGTTGGTTAGAGATTAGATCATGGCGGGGATTTCTTTATTTACACTGTCCTGTTTTAATGGGATGACAGTAGGGTAAGTGTGAGGTTGGTGCACCCTAGAACCGGTTTAAACCCCCAGTGGCCTACTTTGCCACTGACCGTTCCAAGGCGGTAGCCCTATTGTCAACCCTTTTGTGTTTGTGATGTCGTTTGCATTTATTATTGCTTTTGCCTTCTTGTTTGTCTGTTTGCATGTTTGTTTCTGTGTTTTGTGGTTGACTGTCCTCCTTGAATGCTTCTTTCCCTGTCCGATCTTTTTATATATATATATATTTTTTTTTTTTTTTTTTTTTTATGCTTATCAATTTAGGAATGCAATACATTATCAGAAGAAATATTTTGCATTTATTAGTGATATAAATGTATTTAATGGCCGAAAACATGTTTTGCTAAAGTTACTGCCCTTGACAAAAAAAATCCTAGGCGGTATACCAGTATAAATTTCGATGCAAGATGGCCAAACTTAAAACTAGCAGACGACTCTAAAAATCAAATTTGATCAATTTTGAGACAAACATGGTATTTTTTTTCTGAAAAAGAGAAGAATAAAATAGGAAAGAATTAGGTATTTGTTTTGTCTCTATTAAAATACAAATGATTTTGAGTTTTTCCTGTATTGACAGGTAGCAGCAATCTAGGTCAAAACATCTGCATACATATTACCTTATGAACACACATTGCATCATGGGAAAGGGATTTTTACAAAATACACCACCGATGAGTCGTCGAATTTTCCAGACCAAAATATTTAATTAACAATAATTAAATCGATTATTTTATTGGGCCTAGTTTAATGCATATCTACAATGCATATGTAAAACTGAAAACACATTACGACGGTTTTACTCGGATTTAGACTGACACCCATTAATTTTCTAGACCGCCTCCAGTCCCATCAGAAACTACTACCCCAGAGAGAGTGAGAGAGAGAGAGAGAGAAACAGAGAGAACAGATACACCGGAGTCCGGGAATCTATCTACTAATACTAACGAATATAATCCATATGGTTTTGTAAACATTCTCTGCGGATACGAGACCGTCCGGTTTACTTCCAAGTCCGATGGCCGAGGCTAAGGTAAAGTGTCTTGCCCAATAAAACACTAACGAAACTAAGTGGCGCCGGTGAGGCTAGAACCTCCATTTTAATCCACCGTGCTGTCCACTGGTCCACGCCCATATAAACATATAATGAACTGCCTACAGTCTTGACAGCAGTCGGGAAACCGTCAACTTCGAATTAAAGGTGAGGGGATACATATTGCCAGCAGCAAGTACTTGTGCAACCAGGCCAGAGACGTTACCAAGATATTACAACAACCAGCACTAAACGATCGGTCATAGTACAATTTTCGACATACGAACCAAACCCTGCTTTCAACATTCGAACCTAATCTTGAATTTAACATTTGAACTTAGCCTAGTGTTAAACATTTGAACCCAGTCTTGCGTTTAACATTGGAACTCAGCGCTGCGTTCAGCAGTTGCTCTGCTAATGTTGAATGCAGGGTATTGGTGAAATTAAAGTCAAAGTTGAAAAACTATTTGATTATAAATAAACTAGAATCATTCGATTATGCTGCCATGTGTTTTTTTCTCG
Organism: Cyrtodaria siliqua; assembly: GCA_037043455.1. Lineage (NCBI taxonomy): Eukaryota > Metazoa > Mollusca > Bivalvia > Adapedonta > Hiatellidae > Cyrtodaria > Cyrtodaria siliqua. The sequence continues at coordinate 219,531 of JAWPHD010000742.1, read as the reverse complement.
GTTCTATCGTCACCGGCACTACTGAGCTTAGTAAAGACAAGTTCCTTTATCCTCGTCCGTGGGTGGGGAAATAAACTGGACGGTCCCGTCTGTCCCAGTCTATCCTTCGAAAAGTGAATCTTGAAGTGTTTATCAAGCACTGAAATTAGCGTCTCGATTTGTTTATCCAATATCATTTTGACTTAAAACCTGCTTGGATATTTAATTAAAAAAAAGTTTTCGTTTTTTGTCTTATTCAACTATAGGTTTAAATATAGTATTGGTGCAATATAATCAACATTTAACAATGTGTAAAAATAATTTGCTTTATACTATTCTCATAATTAATATTAGTGATTGAACAAAATTTTAATGCAAGACATGTAGAACAAGAGGCCCAAGAGGGCCTGTGGACGCTCTACTGGCTAATATGGCTCTTATAACATCAATGAAGCGAGTGACTATCGTCATAAAGAGGCATGAATATAGCATTTTTAACTAAATCAAGAGCCATTACTCCGCCGTTACTGGTCCGATCTGGCTGGTTTTCGACCTTGGCCAGTAGAGATAATAAAAAAAACATTAAAAAAAAACAAAACTTTACCGAGCTGTTATTGACTTTAACAATCTGGTAAAGTTTGGTAAAGATCGAATGAAAAAAAATATGGCGTCTAGAGTGTACACAAGGTTTTTCAAGTATTTGACCTAGTGACCTAGTTTTTGACTCCATGGGACCCATTTTCGAACTTGACCATTATATAATTAAGACAACATTTCGACAAAGTTTCATCAAGATCGGGTCAGAAATATGGCCTCTAGAGTGTACACAAGTTTTTTTCAAGTATTTGACCTAGTGACCTAGTTTTTGACCCTGTGTGACCCATTTTCGAACTTTAGCAAGCTATAATTGAGACAAATATTCTGACAAAATTGCATCAAGATCGGGTCAAAAATATGGCCTCGAGAGTGTACACACGGTTTTTCCAAAGTTTGACCTAGTGACCTAGTTTTTAACACCATGTGACCCATTTTTGAACTTGATCAAGATATAATTAAGACAAACATTTTGACAAAGTTTCATCAAGCTCGGATCAAAAATATTGCCTCTAGAGTGTACACAAGGTTTTTCCAATATTTGACCTAGTGACCTAGTTTTTAACTTCATGTGACCCATTTCCGAACTTAATCAAGATATAATTAAGATAAACAATTTGACAAAATTTCATCAAGATTGGGTAACAAATATGACCTCTAGAGTGTACACAAGTTTTTTCAAGTATTTGACCTAGTGACCTAGTTTTTGATGCCACATGACCCATTTTTGAAATTGACCGAGATTTCATTGAGACAAACATTCTGACAAAGTTTCATGATGATTGCATCCGAAATGTGGCCTCTAGAGTGTACACAAGAAAAGTTAACGGACGACGGACGACGGACGGACGGACGGACGACGGAAGACGGACAACACACCATCCCATAAGCTCTGCTGGCCCTTGGCCAGTAGAGCTAAAAACTAAAGGGACGACGTGAATTTTAAAAAAATCAAGATTGCCATGTGTCCATTTAAACCATAGGAATCTATTCGTTACTAAGAGACACATATTTCGAGAGTTAATACAAACTTATAATGCAAATACAGAGAAAGTGGGATCTAAAAGCATCTAAGAAGGGAAAAATCTCAAAAGCACTGGCAATCCAAAATGACAAGCAGCCAGCACCTGATAGTCTCAGTCTCTTCAAGATAATTCGATGTAAAGCAAAACCGATTACAGAACCGTTCGTTGCACAATTAAAACAAATAATGTATTGTTCTTTCTATGTGACATTGTCAGAACCTTGCCAGTACATAAAAACCTTTTATTGTTAGTGAAATTATGTCAATATGATTCGTATCATACATCTTCTTGGTCTGCTTGTTTGAGTATTCTCCAAACTGTGACTATGTGTTTTGCATGAGACGAAAATGATCAGACATGTATTTTTGTGGCGCTTAGTTCATTTTATAGCTACTCGAAGCATGATTCGAAGTTTGTTTATAAATGTATATGAAGCGATAAAATACAGATTTTCGCCTTATTGGCGGCAATAATAGATGCCGACAATACAAGCCGACGAGTAATGCAAGGGGATTAATATATTACCACAAATGCATTATCAATGCTCTTAATATGAGTATGTTCTTCAAACTGTGCCGTGAAAATGCATAAGACGTAGTTTTACCTAAGGCATATGCAGACTTATCCATTGTGATTTTTGTGGGTGGGGTAATTCAACATGCATTTTTGTCAAAAAAAGAAATGTTTAAATCACATTCATGTACATTCTGCGTTCAAAGTTGCACTAATTATGATAATTGAAGGTATTTAAAGTGAAATTCCCCATCAGTCTTATTTCTAATATATATTGCCATTATAAGTAAACATCTAGAAGGATTATACGAAAAGTGCACAATAGTGAAGAAGTTGTCTGATTTTCAGTATATTAAAGCTAACTGTCTAGGCTTTTATATGCTTCAAAAACATTTTCTGTTGCAATTAGTCCGCAGTTCAACATTTTTTCAATTTTTTTTTTTTGCACTATTAACATCTCAAAAAAATACCAAGCGTATACTGAATGTATACTGAAAGGAAAAAGAAACGCATAATCAAAATATTGCCTTCCGCGTTATATTTCAGATATATCTCAACGTGTTTTGTACAAAAAGGGGCTACAACAAATTGCAGAAAGGACAACTCTGTCATGTAGTAGACATTCAAATGCAAGTAAACTTTGTTACACGAAATTCATAAATGTTGAAATTTCGCTTTGTAAAAGTCAAGCCATTTCAGTATTATGTTTAACGTTAAGCGATTGCAACGTTTTAAGTCTAAGTTTGCTCACCTGCTTGTCAAATGGGCATTCTGAAACTTTAAAGGGGTAACCATTGGTGTGATCGGTGCTGTATAAACCTTCTTTCCGAAAGGACAGGCCTTATGTCGCCCTGTAGCATTCGATTAGCAGTAGCATATTAAACATACACTATATGGCGGAAATACCCATTATGCGTTTCTTTTTCCTTTCAGTATATTAAAAACTTGTTTTCACCTTTTTAAAACCTTAAGATTAAGAGTGCGACAAAATTTCAATTCCTGTGGATTTCGTTAATTTGACAGAAATTCCTTTTAATTTTAAGTATTTATTTTTCCGAAATATTTATGGTTTTAATTGATTTTTCTGCCACATATCCTAATCAGTCACCAAATGGAAAGAACTGTAACTAATGTTGTAGTAATTTTCAATTCATTTGCATATGTTGCTATGAATATTGTTATGTTGAATTGATGTTTTGTAACATATCTGCAGTAAAATAGTATTAAACAGTAATCAGTAACCTTTAGAAATATAACATACATGAATAGTAAAGAATTTACTCACGGCGGTATGGTCTGATCCAGTTCATCGTTAGAATTAACGTTTAATGTAAGGTATGCAATTACAATATAGAATTCTGAAATTATAATCTAGTTATATACCTTTAAGAACTGGAAAGGATCCAATTGCTGTTAGCCAGTGGCAAGAACACGAAGATAAACATCCATTGTTTGCGTCATTGTCGGACGTGGCTCGACGGTACATCACAATTAAGACAAAATAGCCTATTAGTATCCAAGACGAAACACATCATATTTATAATTAAAGATTCCCAGAATAGCATTATTCTTCGGGGCGTTTTTTTCAGTGAAACAAATATTTTTTGGACTTTTCAGACAAAATTCAACTCCAATGACGAAGTGTTCTGAAATAGGCAACTTGTGTTTGACACCAATCAATAGTTATTAAGTATACAACGAACGACTTTAAAAACGCAACAGGGAAATAAACTAAGATAACTGACATATTTCAATAGAAATTAAATTTTAATTTCATCTATTCTATTTAACATTATCTACAGATGAATTGCTGAAAATTTCATTCAAATTGATCAACAATGAACTTGTTAAATTCAGAGCATAACAGTACGACCCCCAAAAGCAAAAGTCACAAAACTAATACCCAGTATATCCCAATGTCAGGCGTGCATTGCCGCTAATGGTGGATATTGTGACTTTTGCTTTTAGGGGTAGTACTGTTATGTTTTGAATTTAACAAGTTTAATGTTGATCAATTTGAATGAAATGTTCAGCAATTCAACTGTAGATATGGTTAAATAGAATAGATGAAATTAAAATTTAATTTCTATTGAAATATGTCAGTTATCTTAGTTATTTCCCTGTTGCGTTTTTAAAGTCGTTCAGTGTAGGTGACATACCGACAAACTAGCAAAATATTAATTCATCATCCATGAACTAACTTGCAGCAAAGAACAAGCAAATGAAACAACATGTAAATGCTAAAAACCGGTGTTCGTCCTCCTCACAAGCGATTTCGTGGCCGAATGGTTAACGACATTGCGTTGTAAACCGTCTCGCCTCCCACCACTGCGGATTCGAATCCCACTGTGAGCTCGACTTGTAAGTGTGGAAGTGTCGATTCTTACGGATGGTGTGAGGTGTACATGATAAAAAAATACATGTTTAGTAACTTAGAGTTTCAGTTGTATATTGACTCGTATCGAAAAGTGATAAATACAGTACTGGTTCTACCAGGAAAAGTGGGTGATCTGCCTCCACCACAAAAAAACACGATATATACCTTACATTTGTTGACAATGACGTAACACACCCACTTATTTATCTATTTTCTATATTGTTCCCAACTTTCAATTCGTTCACATTGTATCCATACTAATTTTTTTTTAAATTTCAAATGACAGGTGCAAACTGGGTCTTATAATCATTTCTAACAAACGAAAATACTAGACACTGTTTACTAGTACTTTGCTTCTGAGGTTGCCTAGTTGTAAGTAACTGACATTACTTTTAGTTTAAAGCATGCTGTTGTCACCGCCCATTTGTTAAATATGCTATAGAGCTAAAAGGTGTATTGGAAGCGCCCTGTCCCATGGTACCAACACGTACGTAAGTCGGCCTGATTTAGTAATTTGGTACGCGACAACTAAAAAGCAACTGAGGATGCTTTCTGTTTTTCTTACTAATAAACAGTTAGAACTAATCTGTATTTATATTATATATTATAGGTTTTATTTAGTGATGTGTTGCATTCCTAATATATAACTGTGTTGTTGTTGTTTTTCCTTCTATGTATTATAGAATTATAATTGAGGTAGGTCGAGGGGTTCACGACGGTGCGTTGTTAACCTTATCGCCTCTCACCGCTGCGGGTTCGAATCCCACTCGGAGCTCAACTTGTAAGTGAGAAAGCGTCGTTGCCACAAATGACGTATAACATCATTCATTCAGTTCTGTTGCATTATGCTTAAGGTATACATGTAGGATTACAACATTAGTGTTAAAGCTGGCAGATAACGTATACATGTTCTGTTTGTTTGTTTGTTTGTTTGTATGGTGTTTTACGTCATTTTCAACACATGTAAGGTTATATATGACGGTCGATTTTTTTTGTGGTGGAGGCAGACCACTAACTTTTCCTGGGTAGAACCAGTATTGATAGAACTATGGTTAAAGCTGACCGATCAGCGTATATATGAAAATCAACGTATACACGTAGATATAGAACTACGGTTAAAGCTGACCGATCAGCGTATATATGTAAATCAACGTATTCACGTAGATAGAGAACTAAGGTTAACGCTGACCGATCAGCGTATATATGTAAATCAACGTATACACGTAGATATAGAACTACGGTTAAAGCTGACCGATCAGCGTATATATGTAAATCAACGTATTCACGTAGATATAGAACTAAGGTTAAAGCTGACCGATCAGCGTATATATGAAAATCAACGTATTCACGTAGATATAGAACTAAGGTTAAAGCTGACCGATCAGCGTATATATGAAAATCAACGTATACACGTAGATATAGAACTAAGGTTAAAGCTGACCGATCAGCGTATATATGTAAATCAACGTATTCACGTAGATATAGAACTACGGTTAAAGCTGACCGATCAGCGTATATATGTAAATCAACGTATTCACGTAGATATAGAACTAAGGTTAAAGCTGACCGATCAGCGTATATATGAAAATCAACGTATACACGTAGATATAGAACTAAGGTTAAAGCTGACCGATCAGCGTATATATGTAAATCAACGTATTCACGTAGATATAGAACTAAGGTTAACGCTGACCGATCAGCGTATATATGTAAATCAACGTATTCACGTAGATATAGAACTACGGTTAAAGCTGACCGATCAGCGTATATATGTAAATCAACGTATTCACGAAGATATAGAACTATGGTTAAAGCTGACCGATCAGCGTATATATGAAAATCAACGTATACACGTAGATATAGAACTAAGGTTAAAGCTGACCGATCAGCGTATATATGTAAATCAACGTATTCACGTAGATATAGAACTACGGTTAAAGCTGACCGATCAGCGTATATATGTAAATCAACGTATTCACGAAGATATAGAACTATGGTTAAAGCTGACCGATCAGCGTATATATGAAAATCAACGTATACACGTAGATATAGAACTAAGGTTAACGCTGACCGATCAGCGTATATATGTAAATCAACGTATTCACGTAGATATAGAACTAAGGTTAACGCTGACCGATCAGCGTATATATGTAAATCAACGTATACACGTAGATATAGAACTAAGGTTAACGCTGACCGATCAGCGTATATATGTAAATCAACGTATTCACGTAGATATAGAACTATGGTTAACGCTGACCGATCAGCGTATATATGTAAATCAACGTATTCACGTAGATATAGAACTATGGTTAACACTGACCGATCAGCGTATATATGTAAATCAACGTATACACGTAGATATAGAACTAAGGTTAAAGCTGACCGATCAGCGTATATATGTAAATCAACGTATTCACGTAGATATAGAACTAAGGTTAAAGCTGACCGATCAGCGTATATATGAAAATCAACGTATTCACGTAGATATAGAACTATGGTTAACGCTGACCGATCAGCGTATATATGTAAATCAACGTATTCACGTAGATATAGAACTAAGGTTAACGCTGACCGATCAGCTTATATATTGTAAATCAACGTATTCACGTAGATATAGAACTATGGTTAACGCTGACCGATCAGCGTATATATGTAAATCAACGTATTCACGTAGATATAGAACTAAGGTTAACGCTGACCGATCAGCTTATATATTGTAAATCAACGTATTCACGTAGATATAGAACTATGGTTAACGCTGACCGATCAGCGTATATATGTAAATCAACGTATTCACGTAGATATAGAACTAAGGTTAACGCTGACCGATCAGCTTATATATTGTAAATCAACGTATTCACGTAGATATAGAACTATGGTTAACACTGACCGATCAGCGTATATATGTAAATCAACGTATTCACGTAGATATAGAACTAAGGTTAACGCTGACCGATCAGCTTATATATATGTAAATCAACGTATTCACGTAGATATAGAACTATGGTTAACGCTGACCGATCAGCGTATATATGTAAATCAACGTATTCACGTAGATATAGAACTATGGTTAACGCTGACCGATCAGCGTATATATGTAAATCAACGTATTCACGTAGATATAGAACTAAGGTTAACGCTGACCGATCAGCGTATATATGTAAATCAACGTATTCACGTAGATATAGAACTAAGGTTAACGCTGACCGATCAGCTTATATATGATATATGTAAATCAACGTATACACGTAGATATAGAACTATGGTTAACGCTGACCGATCAGCGTATATATGATATATGTAAATCAACGTATTCACGTAGATATTCAGTGTCTATCAAGTATTAGAATAAGCGCTTACATTTATTAATCTGTATCATTTTGACATTAAAACGGCTTCCATATAAACATTTTTTTAGAGATTTTAATTTTCCTCGTTATTCTGCCAAATGCTTAAATATAATATTTGTGTGATATTATAGTTATTAATATGTAAAAACAATTTGCTTTGAACTATTCTAATAATTAATATTAATGATTGAACAAATGCAAGTTATGTAGAAAAACTAACGGGACGCCGTGAGCTTTTAAATCAAGATTGCCGTGTGTCCCTTTAAAAGCTTCCACCTATATTGGGCTCGATGATCCCAATGGACCAGTACAAGATAACACTACTGATTCGTAGCACTGGGAGCATTTATACAGCTTTGGAAGCAACAAAAACAACCAATAGAATAAAGTAGCAGACCCTGTTTTATTGGGTGAGTTAGAACGAAATTTATTTATAAATGTTAAACAATAGCCACTAGCGCATTCCATTATAAATAATGTTTACAAATTCTTGAAGAAATTGAAGGAATAATACATGACGTAAACTGATTCGTATGTATATATGCCGCTAGCAAATATTATACAATTAACCGAAATAAACATGAACGTGTTCCCTTAATTACCAAATGAGAAGGTTTACTGCAAGGTTTCTACAAGTCTGCTGCAAGCGTGCATCGAACAATTTTGTTCGCCAGAACAATTCTTAATTGTTCGCCAATGTTCGCCACTAGCGGTGATGTTGCCGCAAACACCATGGTAATCTTTGGCGAATTTGCCGCAAACTCGCCAAAAAGATATACATTCGCCAGAAACTTTTATTTATTTGGAACGTTCACCATACTATAACCACAAACTTACTTGTAGTTTTTTGTTCGCCACAACATTGCGACACACTTTACCATTCCGATTTTTTTTTTATTTCACGCCATAACATCGCCACAAACTTTTCAGTTCAGATTTGCCTTTTCTTTATTTGCCACAACATCACGACAAACTTTTCCATTCTGATCTGCTGTATCTCTGTTCGCCAAAACATCATCGCACAACTTAAACTTTATACAGAATTTTATTATTTCTATGTTATTTATTATTGAAGTGAAATTTGCATGTTATGTCAAAGGACCACTTGAACGAGTAATTTAGCTAAGTATTCATTTCTAGTGAAACCTTATTTTTTTCAGAATTTTATTATTATTTATTATTGTGTTGCAGGAACATTTTTAAATACTAAACACCATGATAACTCCAACATTTTAAACCAGAACAAATAAAAGTGTGTCCCATAAGTGCAAAATGCATTAACATGATGACAAGCCAATGTAATAGTTTAAGTCATTGTCAGTTATTAAATAGTAACTATCTACAAATTTAACAAATATAAACATGTATATCTACTTTGAAATTTAAGCACACATTCTTTAAATAACATGTATTTAAAAGTTAATTAATGACGAAGATAATTAATGATAATATCAGAAAAATATAGATCTACAGTCATGTAGAAACACCCAATTTATGATAGAGTGAACAAAACGCTGGATAATCTTGATCACATAGTAGGTATACATGTGTAAAATTCCTAACCCCTGAAGTATAGGGCTGTATCTAACAACTATTTATTTAAGTATAGAGATACACATAAATATATCAAGACAACACTTTTGTAAAACACATCAACATTTTGATTGCTTTTTAAAAAAAAAGAAAAGAAAAGAAAAAAAAAGAAAAAGCGTTTTTGGCGGCCATTTTGAAAATGCCAGCCATTTTGAAGCAAAACAATGACCCAAATTATATTGCATATTTTATTGTCTATAAATGTCCTGAATTTAGTGTATTTAAAATAACAAGTTTTGATGAAACCAATAATTTATGGGCTTCTTTAATTATTCATTGACTATTTGGCGGCCATTTTGAAAATGGCGGCCACTTTTCAAAGTCTGAGGTGGGTCCATAGCCAAAAATGTTTAGTAGAGTATTGTCTAGCTATGTGTCAAGTTTGGTGCTTTTGTCACAAAATGCACAATTTTACCAATATATGTCACCAATCTGCCCCACTATGGGTCAGTTAATTATTATTACCAGGTATTATGCAATTTCCTTTGCTCTGAGTATGCAGTATCATGTAGAGGTTATACTATTAGAAACACATGTGTTCACATGAAATTATGGTATTTTTGCATAAATATAGCCAGTTATCATGTAGTTATATAGACAATGGTGTGTTATGTGTACTATTTTTCAATGAAATTGTGTCAATTTAAAACAATGAATTTGAACGAGTTTAGTTTGAGTGAATTGTTCCACACCTGTATATAGTAAGTTTATATTTACTGTTTTATTTTTATATGTCGGAAAATAGCAAGTTTTTCATATTCAAAACCCCTGACCTCCATAGATAAATGTGTATATTTACGTTTGTGGGTCTGTCTAGGGTCTGATGCTGATTCTAAGATATTATCCAGGCACCGAGTGCCTATTGGACTGCTACAGCTAGAGATGATGTTCGACATTTCCATGAAAATGGGAGTAATGCAGAAATGACAGTGCTCGACATCTCTATGAAAATGGGAGTAATGCAGAAATCACTGGCTCGACATCTCTATGAAAATGGGAGTAAGGCAGAAATGACAGCGCTCGACATCTCGATGAAAATGGGAGTAAGGCAGAAATGACAGTGCTCGACATCTCTATGAAAATGAGAGTAAAGCAGGAACGACAGCTCTCGACATCTCTATGAAAATGGGAGTAAGGCAGAAATGAAAGCGCTCGACATCTCTATGAAAATGGGAGTAATGCAGGAATGAGAGCGCTCGAGATCTCTATGAAAATGAGAGTAATGCAGGAATGACAGCGTTCGACATCTCTATGAAAATGGGAGTCAGGCAGAAATAACAGCGCTCGACATGTCTAGGAAAATGGGAGTAATGCAGGAATGACAGTGCTCGACATCTCTATGAAAATAGGAGTAATGCAGAAATGACTGCGCTCGACATCTCTATGAAAATGGGAATAATACAGAAATGGCAGCCTCGACATCTCGATGAAAATGGGAGTAAGGAAGAAATGACAGCGCTCGATATATCTATGAAAATGAGAGTTATGCAGGAACGACAGCTCTCGACATCTCTATGAAAATGGGAGTAATGCAGAAATGACAGCGCTAGACATCTCCATGAAAATAGGAGTAATGCAGAATGACAGCGCTCGACATCTCCATGAAAATGGGAGTAATGCAGGACTGACAGCGCTCGAAATCTCTATGAAAATGGGAGTAATGCAGGAATGACAGTGCTCGACATCTCTATGAAAATGAGAGTAAAGCAGGAACGACAGCTCTCGACATCTCTATGAAAATGGGAGTAAGGCAGAAATGAAAGCGCTCGACATCTCTATGAAAATGGGAGTAATGCAGGAATGAGAGCGCTCGAGATCTCTATGAAAATGAGAGTAATGCAGGAATGACAGCGTTCGACATCTCTATGAAAATGGGAGTAAGGCAGAAATAACAGCGCTCGACATGTCTAGGAAAATGGGAGTAATGCAGGAATGACAGTGCTCGACATCTCTATGAAAATGGAAGTAATGCAGAAATAACTGCGCTCGACATATCTATGAAAATGGGAGAAATACAGAAATGGCAGCCTCGACATCTCGATGAAAATGGGAGTAAGGCAGAAATGACAGCGCTCGACATATCTATGAAAATGAGAGTAAAGCAGGAACGACAGCTCTCGACATCTCTATGAAAATGGGAGTAAGGCAGAAATGACAGCGCTCGACATCTCTATGAAAATGGGAGTAATGCAGGAATGACAGCGCTCGACATATCTATGAAAATGAGAGTAATGCAGGAATGACAGCGTTCGACATCTCTATGAAAATGGGAGTAAGGCAGAAATAACAGCGCTCGACATGTCTAGGAAAATGGGAGTAATGCAGGAATGACAGTGCTCGACATCTCTATGAAAATGGGAGTAATGCAGAAATGACTGCGCTCGACATCTCTATGAAAATGGGAATAATACAGAAATGGCAGCCTCGACATCTCGATGAAAATGGGAGTAAGGCAGAAATGACAGCGCTCGATATATCTATGAAAATGAGAGTAATGCAGGAACGACAGCTCTCGACATCTCTATGAAAATGGGAGTAATGCAGAAATGACAGCGCTAGACATCTCCATGAAAATAGGAGTAATGCAGAATGACAGCGCTCGACATCTCCATGAAAATGGGAGTAATGCAGGAATGACAGCGCTCGAAATCTCTATGAAAATGGGAGTAATGCAGGAATGACAGTGCTCGACATCTCTATGAAAATGAGAGTAATGCAGGAATGACAGCGCTCGACATCTCCATGAAAATAGGAGTAATGCAGAAATGATAGCGCTCGACATCTCTATGAAAATGGGAATAATATAGAAATGACAGCGCTCGACATTTCCATGAAAATGGGAGTAATGCAGAAATTACAGCCCTCGACATTTCCGTGAAAATGCGAGTAATGCGCAATGACAGCGCTCGACATCTCCATGAAAATGAGAGTAAAGCAGAAATGACAGCGCTCGACATCTCCATGAAAATGAGAGTAATGAAGAAATGACACCACCCGACATCTCTATGAAAATGGGAGTAATGCAGAAATGACAGCGCTCGACATCTCCATGAAAATGGGTTTAATGCAGAAATGACAGCGCTCGACATCTCCATGAATATGGGAGTAATGCAGAAATGAAAGCCCTCGACATTTCCGTGAAAATGTGAGTAATGCGCAATGACAGCTCTCGACATCTCCACGAAAATGTGAGTAATGCAGAAATGACAGCGCTCGACATCTCCGTGAAAATGTGAGTAATGCAGAAATGACAGCCCTCGACATCTCCATGAAAATGTGAGTAATGCAGAAATGACAGCCCTCGGCATTTCCGTGAAAATGTGAGTAATGCGTAATGACAGTGCTCGACATCTACAAAACAATGGGAGTAATGCAGGAATGACAGAGCTCGATATCTCCATGAAAATGGGAGTAATGTAAAAATGCCAGCGTTCGACAACTCCATGAAATGGGAGTAATGCAGAAATGACAACGCTTGACAACTTCAGGCAAATTAGAGTAATGCAGAAATGACAGCGCTCGACATGAGACTCCATGAAAATGGGAGTAATGCAGGAACGACAGCACTCGACATCTACATAAAAATGGGAGTAATGCATGAATGACAACGCTCGACATCTCCGAGCAAATGTGAGTAATGCAGGAATTAATTAAGCGCTAGACATCTCCAAGAAAATGTGAGTAATGCAGAAATGAAAGTGCTCGACATCTCCATGTAAATGGGAATAATACAGAAATGACATCGCGAAGCATCTCCATAAAATGAGAGTAATGCAGTAATGACAGCGCTCGACAAATTCATGGAAATGGCAAATTCATGGAAATGGGAGTAATGCAGAAATGACAGCGCTCGACATCTCCATGAAAATGAGAGTAATGCAGAAATGACAGCGCTTGAAATCTCCATAAAAATGGGCGTATGTAGAAAAAGACAACATTTGACATTCCCTTGTAAATGAGTGTAATATTTGAATGAAAGTTAGCTTTTGACATTTCCATGAAAAGGATCATTTGCATTTTACGCATGTCTGGATGGAATTTATTATTGTATGACTTTGTCAACTTTGTAAGTTAGGGATTAGGATAAATTTGTATGCCAGAATTTTAATTTACAGTATGAATTCTGCATAATAATAAAAAAATTTAAACGGCGCACTATTGTTCTATAATTTCAGTCCGTTATTTATTTTGAAAAAGTTTGCCGCGATGTGTTGGCGAACATTGCCGCAACTATGCAACACACATCACCACAAGCATCGCCAGAACATTGCAGAGGAACAAGTTTTATGCAAATGAAGTTGCTGCAAAGCTGCCGCACACATTTACTCTGTAAATGAGGTATGCGGCAAAGTTGCAGCAAACATCGCCAAAACATCGCCAGAAGATTACAGCTAAAAGTGTTATGCAAATGAAGTTTGCTGCAAAGTTGCAGCACACTTTTACCATGCAAATGAGGTCTGCTGCAAAGTTGCGGTGAACATCGCCAGCACATCATCAGCACATCACCAGAAGTTCATTTAATATTTGTTTGCTGCAACCTTGTCGCAGACCTCATTTGCATGGTAAAAGTGTACCGCAACTTCGCCGCAAGCTTGTCGGCCGCAGCTCTACAGCAATGTTTGCCGCAGAGTTGCAGCAAATAGTAGCCAGAAGCCTATTTTTAGACCACCTGAGCCGAAGGCTCAAATTGATCTATTGGGATCACTCTTCGTCTGTCGTCAGTCGTCCGTCGCGTCGTTCGTCGTTCGTCGTCGTCGTCGTCGTAGTCCGTCCGTCGTAGTTAACTTTTGCTTCAAACGACTTCTCCTCAGAAACCGCTTGTTCAATTTTGACCACGCTTTACATGGATGATCCTTAGATGAATGCTTTTTAGATTTGTTAAGATTAGGTCAGCACAACATCCAAGATGGTCGCCATTACCATATATAGTTGAAACATTAAACAATCTTCTTCTCAAGATCCGCCAGACAGATTTCGACAGTTTTTCTTTTAAAATGACCGCCAACCGCTAAACTGTCAAGTTTGTTCAAATGAAGTTCCCGGAATCAAAAATGGCCATGCCCCGGGGGTCCAAAGTTTGTATATTGAGATTTTGCATGTTTTTCATAGACATATAGGAAAAAACTTTTAAAAATCTTAAAACTTAAAAATCGTCTTCTCTGAAACCACAAGGCACAGAGCTCTCATGTATTACATGTAGCACCAGCTTATGGTCCTCTACTAAGTGTGTTCAAATGGTGACCCTGGGGTCAAATTTGGCCCCACCCCGGGGGTCACAATTTTACATAGACTTATATAGGAAAAACATTAAAAAATCTTCTTCTCTGAAACTACAAGAGCCAGAGGTTTAATATTTTGCATTTACTATAAGCTTATGGTCCTTTACCCTTATGACCATGGGGTCACATTTGGCCCCGCCCCAGGGGTCACATAATTTACATAGACTTGTACAGGGAAAAACTTTAAAACTCATCTTCTCTGAAACTGCAAGAGCTAGAGGTTTTATATTTTGCATTTGCTATAAGCTTATGGTCCTCTACCAAGTTTGTTCAAATGGTAATCCTGGGGTCACATTTGGCCCCGTCTCGGAGGTTTTACAAAGACATGCATAGGGATTTTTTCAAAAATCTTCTTCTCAGAAACAGCTTGGTCAATTTTGATAAGGAGAATGTTTTTTCAAATTTATTAAAATTAGGTAAAGATGGCCGCCATAGAAAAATCTTTAAATTACTTCTTGTACACTGGGAAGCTATTTAAAGGCCGTGGGTTCAAATCCCATTGGATTTTTTTTTTTATTTTTTTATTTTTTTATTCTTCATTTTTATTATTGTTTACTGTTTTTCTTTTGTTTAATTTTTCTAAAGTTGGTACAGTATATACAGATTTTGCATGTTTTACATAGGCTTATATAGGGAAACTGAAAAAATCTTCTTCTCTGAAATTACAAGAGCCAGAGGTTTAATGTTTTGCGTTTGCTATAGACTTATGGTTCTCTACCAAGTTTGTACAAATGTTTGGCCCCTCCACAGGGGTCAAATGTTTTACATAGACTTGTATAGGGAAATACTTCAGAAATATTCTTCTGAAACTACAAGAGCCAGATGTTCAAAATTTTGCATTTACTATAAGCTTATGGTCCTCTACCAAGCTTGTTGAAATGGTGACCCCGTGGTCACATTTGGCCCCCGCCACAGGGATCACATGTTTTACATAGACTTATATAGGGATAATCTTCAAAAAGTCGTCTTCTCAGAAACAGCTTGATCAATTTTGACCAAACTTCACATGGATGATCCTTTGATGAATGTTTTTCAAATTTGTTAAAATAAGTTAAACGTGACATCCAAGATGGCCACATAGAAAAAGCTTTGAATTACTTCTTGTACACTGGGAAGCTAGGGCTTTGGATGCATTTTTTCTTTTGTTAATTTTTCTAAAGTTTGTATATAAATATTTTGCATGTTTTACATAGACTTATATAGTGAAAACTTAAAAAATCTTCTTTTAAATTGTTGGCATGGAGTTGTGGGTTTAAATTTCAGTGGAGGGTGTTGTTGTGTTTTGCACTTGTAAAAAGGTATTGAAAGGAATTTAATGATGAAACCCCTTGATATAAGAGCAATTTTAGCTTGTAGAGCATCCACATGCCCTCTTGCTCTCTTGTTCTTTATTAATGATCGCTAACCGCTTATCGTCTATCAAGTTTGCTCATTTGAAGTCCCTGGGGTCAAAGATGGCTGCAACCCCTGGGTCCAAAGTTTGTATGAATAGATTTTGCATGTTTTTACATAGACTTACATAAGGAAGGACTTATAAACATCTTGAGTCAGCATTTGCGAGAGGACAATTTTTTGATTATTGCAAAGATCCTCAGGTGATCGATTTAGGGCCATTTGGCCCTCTTGTTTTGGTAAGGGTTGTTACGTTGATTCCAAGTGTAGTATCTGCCACCTTTAATAGTGTATATTAGATAACTTAAATATTTGATAACATTAATATTCGACAATACTACTTCATCTGTATGATATATACTGAACGCAGACAATGATGTCTCCCTATTAGTATAATAACGAATACCCACTTAGCTATTATTGAGCATGCGTACTAAAGATTGTTGAATAAATGCTATCATGGCGGACCTTCAATGGTGAACATGTTATTGGTTAAATCCTAAGATATTGGTTCAATCCGTTAACCACAGACACTACACGAAGCACTTAATTACGCGTAATACAATTCCTAAAAATTAACATTAATGATTGAACAAATGCCATTTATGAAGAAAAACTAACGGGACGCCGCTAGTTTTTAAAAAATCAAGATTGCCATGTGTCCCTTTAATGTACGAGACGAAGTTACAAAAGGCCCCGAATATATAGGCAGCAGGGCAGCAGCTAATTACACACAGTGACACGGTATGTCCGCAAAAACCATCATCGTAGTTTGTTGGATATCCATCGGAGTAATGATTTAATATGTTGAGTCACCATTCGCATACGCATTTCACCCGTTAAGCATTTAACCGTTAAATAAAAATTGAAAAATATTAAAAAATAAAAATATAAAGAAGAGTTCAATACTTTAAAGACCTCGACTTTGGATATATGTGGTCTCACATTGAACCTTGTTTATAAATGTTAAACGATAGCCGCTAGCGCATTCAATTATAAATATTGTTTACACATTCTAAACTAAACTGAAGAAATAAGACATGGCGTAAACTGTTTAATATATATGTTTTATGGGGGTACGGCTGTAATTTTTCGGCTTCGCCCTGTTCCACCTCTAAATTACAGCCGAACACCCCATAAAACATATATATATATATACAACCACCGATATGACAGAATCATATATTCTGATTCTCCGCATATTCTATATGTCTCAATCTACTAAACTCTGCTCTAAAATCTTTAACAACAGCATAGTACCTTTTTTGATACTCCCACTTCCACTGCCCCGCATGGATTACATATTTGGTACTTAGCAAATGTCCCGCGATTACACATAAGACAAGACTTAACTTTACTTGTTTTCATCAAGTAATTATGACGACCGCAATATTCTGACTTTTTAGTCGGTTTATTCTCACATGGTTGACGAGAAGCTACTTGAAGAAACTTGCATTTATCCATTTTTTGTATATTAATAAATTAGCAAATTTGTTTTTAATTAAAGAAATATTTTATAATTATAAAGATTACAGAAAACGGAAAACTCTATAGAGAGACTCCTACGACTTCATATCAGATAAAGCGTTGTCAGTTAGTTTAGAAAAAACTGGCTGAACCTAAATCCCCTGAAGAGCCTAAACCATCAGTATTAGAAAACCTGTATAAGAGACGGCGCAATAAGAAACAGCATAAACGTCAAAAGCAGAAATATGCTAAATTACAAAGAAATGTTATAAATGAACTTAATTATGTATGTGTCGTTTTCGACCGTTTCCAAAGGTCCATTATCATACTCTTTTTTAAACAGGTTCTCAAAGATAGAACACCTACTTCAGAATTGAAACTGGTCTCAGGGTCAAACAAAAGTACGTAATACATTATACAAAACTGCAAATGTATCTGTCTCTTGGTATGAAACTGAAGAAGATACACAGAGTATTAGAATTCAATGCGAAACCATATATCCGTCTAAACACAGAATTTAGAAAAAAAGCTAAATCAGCCTTTGAAAAAGATTTCTACAAACTCATGAAAGATTCAGTGTTCGGTAAAACAATGGAGAACCTCCGCCAACGAGTGGATATAAAACTAGTGAGAACAGATAAGAAAAATAATAGCCAAGCCCAACTTCAACAGGCGTGTTAAATTCTCTGATGACTTATCGGCGATACACGTGAATAAAACAAAATTAACACTCAACAAACCAATCTATGTTGGTATGTCTGTATTGGACTTATCAAAGCATCTAATGTATGACTGGTACTACAACACACTGAAAAAGAAGTACGGTGAAAATTGCACCCTGCTTTACACCGACACAGACAGCTTACTGGTAGATTTCAAAACAGAATACGCATACAAGGACATGGCTGAAATGAAAGATGAATATGATTTCAGTGAGTATCCCAAAGACCACCCACTGCATGATTGAACGAACAAAAAAGTAATAGGCAAAATGAAGGATGAATGTGCTGGAACACCAATAGCAGAATATATTGGGCTGAGACCAAAGCTCTATTCCATTCTAAGACCGGATGAACAACTCATCAAGAAAGCAAAAGGTGTGAAAAAATATGTAATCAAGAAACACATCAACTTCGAAAACTATAAAGATGCTCTGTTCAACAAGAAAAAATACACCCACGAAATGAATATGATACGCTCACAGAAACATCAGATATATAGACTAACAATAAACAAAACAACACTCTCTCCACTGGACACAAAACGATACATAGGACCAGACGGTATCACGACATACGGGTTTGGTATCAGCAGGAACAATAAGTAGTTCTTCTTTGACAAATCCTCTCTGTGGTGCTGGTGCTTTTAAATAGTATACTATTATACCTTTGCGTCACCATATGACTATTAATCTTGTGAATATCTATACTCCATACTTTTCATTTCAATAGGAGGGGGATTTTTCGTCTCCACATTTATTGCTTTGATAACTTCTGGTAATCTCTTTACCCACTCTCTGTTGCGTTGTGTGAATCCATTTCCTTAGCATATTGATAGTCAAACAATCTTTCAGCTAATGTTCTGTTTAATCTTTCCCTATAGCTTGGTCTCTGTGTATCTCTCTTCTACCTCGTCTGATATTTACATCGTGTTTCGCCATCAACTGCGATACTACACCCATGAATTATCTGCCTGGGTCAACTTGTAATACATTTGGATATTTCAGATGCCGACTGTATATATTCTCAAATGCTTTGGCAACTTCTTTACTATCCTTGGAAGTCAGTGGCTCTGCTTCTTTGTATCTACTCGCAATATCAACAACAGTCAACGCATACTTATATGTTTCGCGTCCACGACCAAAGCCCACAGTGTCATGCGGCAGGAATAACAAATCAGCTTGATGCACTTCATCCTTAGTGGAAACATCAAACCTGGGCCTAACTATTTTCTTTGGTGCGGGTAAATAAATCTGCCACACAGCTTGTTTCTTTAAAAATTATAATGCTTGTCTCGCATTGACACCAGCCTCCTTTGCCAACTTCTTAACTGCTAACCTCTCCAAAATCCTTTTGGGCTGTAATAAATCTTTTCCATCATTTTTTTTTCTATTAAAGATTAAAATACATATAACTATAAAGAAAAAAAATGGAACAAATCACAACTGCACGATTTGATGAACTGCTTCAAGCGCAAAATCAATATAGCACAAAGAAATGGACAGACTTGGAAAAGAATAAAGTATACACTATTACAGACACAAAAATAGTGGATAGTCAAAATGGTCAATCCATGGTAATACATGTGTTAGATAACGGTGAAGCATGGGCACCAGGCCATCTCAAAGATAGAATAGATAAGACAAATGCTGAACCACCATATTATATTCGACCACTTGGATTGAAACCGTGTAAGAAGAACAACAAAAGATAAGTATCATGCATACGACTTAGTTATTCCAAAGTAATGATAGTTTCTTATTTATTTTATGAAACTATATCAATTTATACTCCACAAATCCAGTTGCAGCCATGCCCATCACAATAAACATAACCTCTCTATTCTGTTGGTCTGGAGATGGTGTATAGAAATCACTCAACATGGTGAAATAATTAGCAAAATCTATGACAAGAGAGATGATTTTAATTTTGACTTTGTTAATTACCCCCACTTGGATGGGGATGTTCCCAGAGCAACTTCTTATGGGGTGTATGTGTCTCAACTTATTCGTTTTTCAAGAGCTAGTACTCGAGTTGAGGACTTTAATATTCGTAATCTTTGTATAACTAAAAAGCTACTCAATCAGGGTTTTTGCAAAGTTTTATTATCGTAACCCTGATCTTCTTTCCAAATATAAAAGTAATTTAAGGACTCTTCTCCGACAAGGACTATCACAACCTGACTTCTATGGTGATATGATTTATAAACTTCGTAAGATTCTAGGTCATGATCACTTTCATACTATCTTTGTTAAACTTGTTAAAAAGTTTATCAAAAGAGGTTATGACCCTATCATTTTGCAACGTACTGCATGCTTGGTGGTGGACCCTTTTACAGTTCGCCACTATGCTTTCCTCTTTAATTGTACGATGACCGAACAGACTGTGGACTCTATGATGACGCCTACCTAAAGCCCATTGGGACGGTGGCGTTTGATGTTTGTCTATGATCTTTCTTGCCGTGCCCTTAATGGTTTATTCCCTTATTGCTCTGGCTTCTGCAAAGCCATTGAGTACCTTCATTGTGGCTTTCTAGGCTATTTTTATTTTTGTATTATATTTACACGAGCATATTTGTGTTTTACTTATATTGCCTATCGATGCTGCCTTGTTGGTTAGAGATTAGATCATGGCGGGGATTTCTTTATTTACACTGTCCTGTTTTAATGGGATGACAGTAGGGTAAGTGTGAGGTTTGGTGCACCCTAGAACCGGTTTAAACCCCTAGTGGCCTACTTTGCCACTTACCGTTCCAAGGCGGTAGCCCTATTATCATCCCTTTTGTGTTTGTGATGTCGTTTACCTTTATTATTACTTTTGCCTTCTTGTTTGTCTGTTTGCATGTTTGTGTCTGTGTTTTGTGGTTGACTGTCCTCCTTGAATGCTACTTTCCCTGTCCGATCTTTTTATATTTCTTTAGGCTCTGGTAATGCAGCCGAAGGCAACTGTTTACCAGTTATATAATAATACTGCTTCATAGCCTGGTCCACATCATCAAATGTCTTGCATGATGCTCCTTCTGCAGTTGCTCTTAATAAAATCTAATCCCTCTGTTCTTTTTTTATTCCACACCGCTTGTGCTGCTTCCAATTGTTCTACGGCTTTGTCATGCCTTTGTCTTTCCGCATCTGAATTACTTCCCATTTTTGAAAACAGATAATTTGAACCGCTAATGCGTTTGTTAATGCGCCACCTATCATCATTGCTACTGCACTCGCCATTTTTTTTATAAAGTATAACAAATAAATATTTATCCAAATTACTTCATAATATCCGCAGGAATAATACCTTGCCTAACCAGCATATCCTTCGTAGCCATTGCTAACAGTATATCTATGGACAGCATCCCAACATCTCCCATATTAAAATCCACTTTAGGTGCTGTTTTTGTTAGTAGTTTTCTGCCAATCTCAGAATATCAAATAGTTAGGAGTGTTTCCACTCCAGCGTGATACAGCATATTTACAATTTGTTTTCCGTCAATACTTGTTGCAATTTTTTATATGATTACAAGATTTTTTTAAAATAAATTATTAAAAATCAAATGGGGGTTCTTTCTTTGGTTGCGTGGCAACAGGTTGTCAGTCCTCAAAATTAACTTGGAATGTTTAGTCTTTACTAAAGCTTTTCTTATTCTGGTTCTCTCCTCCAGCGTCGGAATAACATCATTCTCTCTCAAACAATTTTCATAAATATGTCTGTCCTTGGTGTAAAACATACACAACCATTTTGTTTGCTCCCTCAAATCTTTCAATACAGAATTATATCTCTGTGAAATGACCCACACTGATTGTTCGGCGTGACGACCAGAGAATGCCAACTCTGACAACATATCCTTTCTCTTTGTTAATACTTTTGTGGCGGAGCAATCATTAGTGATGTATAGTGTGGGCTTGCCAGCATATTTATTGAAAAATAAACGCAACAGTTCTTGTAGCATTTCATTTCCGTCTTTACCAACAGGATTGACAATTTTTATAAGCCTGGTTCCACTCTATGGTTGGACACAATATAATTATATTTTCAAAAACTCCAGCATACTCATTCTCAAGTATGTCAAGAACGAACTCTGTCTTACCACAGCCTGTCTGACAACAGATAATGGCACTGTGTGGATATTTAGGATGTTTAGTATCGTACTTCTTTGAATCTTCCATCTTCGAAATAGATTTTTGCTTCTTGTATTATATATAGATAAATATTTAAAGATTCATCTGCTTCTGCTTTTTTATTTATTTGTATCGTTATGCTTTCGCTGGCGTTTTCTATTGCCCTTCTACTGCCATGCAGAGAGTTTTCATCACATGTCCTAAGATCAAGCCACAAAGCATATGCTTTTGTGAGATAAGCTCCAACAGTTACACTTGTAAAGTATAAGTCGCGTGCTACTATATCTGTTATTTCTTTTTGATGTCAAGGCAAAGTATTTGTTGATTTCATCCCACTGTTGATATGCTTTCATGCCTCGCCTATAAAGTTGGTTTGGTACACCCTCTATTGTCATTTCAACCTTTTCATCTTTGGATTATAGTATGTTTCATTGTTTGCTCTTTCTGGATCTTCGAACAGCAGCAGGATACCTTTCATACTTCGTGCTGGTACGTTTACATTAGTATTCCACATAGTATTATTTGTCTGGTTAGTTCAACATCACTGACTGTATCAAATTCCACACAGATATTTGTTATCACATAAGATGCATCAGCATCACTGCTTTTGATAACTTTGTTATAATCGTTGAATGTTAATTCATATTCTAACCTATCACCCAGCCCCGCTTGATAGAATTGCATATGACTTTCTAATAATTCAAAGTCTAGTGAAATACAGAATCTATTTTCCAGCAGCATCCTCAGCGTCTGCTGATGCATCATCTGCACCAACTCTGTGTTTCAGCATGTTTGCTTTACCAATACCTTGGTAAGCCATGTTCAATCGTTCAGTGACACTCTTCCACAAGTCTATGTAGCAATGATATATATCACTATCGTCTGTGGACATAACTTCGTTACCACTTATTCTTATTGTCATTTTTTCACGATTGATCTACCAAGATTCTGCCATACAGTAGCATTGACATCTTTGCTACTTTTTATTTCTACGTCAAAGGCTAGACGAGCAGTACTATTACATCATTGGTGCTTAGATTTGGAAATCTCACAAGCAAGTGTTGATTTTTATCAATCATTGATGGATTATTAGTTATTACTACACTTGTGCGGATTCCTTGACACCACGAGACTCTCTTAGTTTTCTATAAGGGTTGAGTTTTGTTCCGTATGCCGACATTGTTTTTTACTTTTAACGAATATATGTTTTTAAATAAAATTAAATAAAAAGATGGCTGAAGGTGGATTTGACTTTGACAATCCTATCTTTGATAAAGATGATTATGATGATGACTATGACAAATTACCAATGGTGCCTGATGAGCCTGTTCAAAGAAGTCTTCTTAATCAAAGCGACCATATTGCTGAACTTAGAGGAGAGCTGAGAGAAGCCATACTTGAAACACACAAATAAATCTTGTAAAATCCTTTTATGATGAAATAGGAAAACGATATAAGATGGCACCGGACAAAATGGATTATGGTCAGTTTAAAGTATCAGATGATGGTAAAACATTATAATGGGTTGTTGGTGATAAAGAAATAAGAATAACTGCCAAGCAAGGTGGTGCAACATTTCTTTCCCTTAGTTCTTTGGCGAATGAATATAACAGCGTTATTGGCTCTAGGGGAACAAGGGCGGTAAGACAATTTTTGAATTTGCCAGAGTATGACAGTAAAACAAAATTATCGCAGAGAGCTCGACAAGCGTTGGAGAGCACACGAAACGATTTACCAGATAATATGGATGCTATTCCATTACAAGATTTATCACATATCATGGATAACATAGAGACATAAGTACAGTCAATGGAAAGTACTCTTTATAACTGGGATGTGGATGAGCGTCCTGATGTTGAAACACAAACATATATAGACAAGCGTGAAATGGATGGAATAGTGAAAGCGATGACAACTGTCAAGGAAGAACTCACCAATAACTCGGAGAAACTCACACAACTTGATAAAGACATAACAAATGAAAAACAAAAGTTAGAACAAGCTAAGACTGATAATGATGAATTCCAGATGAATAGAATTAGCGACCGCGTCGAAGACCTTGAAGTTGAGAGAGGAGCAAGAATGGATGCTATCAATGAAAACAGAGAGGCATGTCGTAGTCAGGTAAGTAGAATAAGGGAAACAATAAACAAAATGCTAAAAGAAGACACCACACTCGGTGATAGGCTGCGAACATTACTCAGGGAGCAAGGTATCACCATTGTTAGTATTTTGACTGCTGTTGGTATGATTATTGGTGTTATTGTTCAGACCATTATTCCTACAACGAGTGGAGGGACAACAACACCTCACCACCAAAAGACGGAAGTGGCGTCAAAGACTGGATAAAAAAACCTCTAAGTAATCTTGGTAAACTTCTCGCTAATTTAGCTGGGAAAGCTGCTGCAGCACAGAAATTATTGGTTCTATAGTGTCATGGCTTCTATCTACTACAGGTAAAGTTGTAAATTTGTTTGGTAACAATCTATGGTCATTGCTTATTGCCGTTGTTGGGTTACTATTTGTGGCAGCCAAAGAGTGGCTCAATAAATCTCATAAATGAGTAATGCAGCAAGACCTACTACGATACTGCCAACAATTATAGTTGTTTTGTTATCTTCGTGTTCAATCGCTATTTTTTCACATCTGGTGGGTTTGGATGCTCCACACTTTGGTGAACCACACTTTGTTGAGCTACGCTCTGAATTGGCGGTGCTACACTTTTATGTATCAATGATTTATCAAAGTCAGGATGTTCCTGCAGAGATTTCTTTGTCGTAGTGCCTTGAACAGGTTGTGTAACTTTTGGCGGTACTGGTTTTACATTCACACCATTATTCAATCCTAATGCTTGCGCATCAGTTGCTATTACAATTTCATTATTGTAGTCTTGTATTGTTCCGATTCCCAACTCCATGTCACTCGGAGACATGTACAATCCACTTCCATAGACAAAATCTACTTTACTTCTTGCATATTTTAGAGTGTTTTCATATCTTGAAATTTGACTGGGCAAGTCAATGGGGCTGTTTATTGCGTCCTCTACATTTCCCAGAAATTGCTTCTGGGCATCATATGCCGTTCCAGTTCCAAGTATATCTGTTCTAGATGAACTTTCTATTATAAAAGTAGACCAACTGTTGTCAGCCTCAGAGCCTTGTGCTATGTAGTCAATGTGGTATGTTGTATCTCTCTCATAGAATGTGAAACTCATCTTTTGTTGTCGTATATAGAATGTATAAGGTTTAAAGGATGATAACCACGATTTGTTGTCCAGTAACAATCGAGACCATCATTATAGCTTTGTTTCTGTCTCCAGTCAGCATGAATATCAACGTTGAACTCCTTACATATTCTCTTGTATGCGTTTCGGTTATATGTGTTATTAAACGCATTCCAATTTGAGTCTTGCGGCATTGCTACATTCATCTCAAATAATATTCTTCTAACTTGGTAATAGACATGAAATCGAAATAACGAACCAGCCAGGGCATCAGCTTTCAGTTGATTGTTGAAATCAATGCCACATCCAGTTGTCGCGCACCAAATGGCAAAATTCAACTGGTTCTGCCAACATGACATCCAATCTGTTCTCCAGCGTTGGACTTTAGCATCTGATCTGACGTATGGGAGTGTGTATTTTTCAAAGACATTGGGGAATGATGCCTTAAAGCCTTTACCGTCTGATGTAATAAATATGTTTTGATTTATTATATATATCACGTTCTTACTGTTAGTACTTGAATGGGAGTAGTGAGCATCTAAACTATATTTGAATTCTATAGAAATCATAAAAAAAATTGTTTCCCACAATTTCAAACATAGACAACTCTATTAATTTACAACAATATATCGATAATAGAGATGGAGCTAAGCGCGTTGAATTAAAGAGTTTTACATACGCTATCGGTTGGTATAATATTAATAATGAAGTCATAAAGAGTATAACACCGGACCATACATATCGTATACCAGCTGCACACTATAACTTTCAACAGTTGGCAGATATATTTGAAGGGTTGAATATTACCCTAACCGTTAATGCACAGAATGGTACAGCCTCTTTAAAGACGCCAACAGAGACACGATTATCAAGCGGTCTTTCAGAAATGCTGGGATTCAAGGACAGAGGATGGTTGGAAAGTACTTATATTGGAAAACAATCAATTGATTTAGCTCCTTATAAACAGCTATATGTTCATCTGGAACAAGTTAATACGAGTAGTAATTATTTCAATGGTGTACCAAGCACTATTATAGGGGTTATACCTGTGGTAAATAAGAAGTTTGGGGATATTGTATATATACGTTTTTATCCTGAAGAATATCGCTGTCTTTCAAATGGTGCAATTACTGAATTGAAAATAGAAGTCAGAGATGAGCATGGCAACAAGATAGATAATCAGGGCTTACCTATGAGTTGCGTTTTAGAATTTATTTAAAATTATATCATTTTTTTTTAAAACAATGAGTATTTTTGGGGCAAGTGAAACAAAAACTGAGAAAATAGGAGACTTAGAGACTTTAACCAATCATGTTCGAGATTTACATAAGCGAGTTGTGCCTATTGTTAACCAAGTCAAACAAATGAGAGGTAAAGTTGATAATCTTAAATATGGGATTATTACAATATTTGCGGAGACTAAGGGTCCACTTAAATTGGGTAAAGTACTCTCATTTGGTAATGGTGGAGGAGAAACGGATGTGGAGTATGTAATGACACGCGGTGGGCGTATTATGGAAATAGGTTTAGTAAGTGAACGAATAAGGGTTGACGTGACTGTATTGGTCTCTGTCAATGGTGAAGAAGAACCACATTATGGTATAACGCTTAACACCACCCCTAGCAAACACGATAACTTTGATAGATCTTTAGATATTAGTGCTGGTTCTGTCATTAACTTTGTATGCAAGTTTATCAACGCTAGCGTTGTGAATATGGTGGCGTCATTATTAATTGAATAAATATAATTTATATGTTCTTATTTTAAAAAAAATGAAGCAACCGACAGCACCAAGTTTATAAAAACTATAAATTGAGACTACTTTAATATCTGCATGTGTTATTATGGCTGGGGTTGGATTTATTGTTCCAGTTGTGTTACCTTTGGAAATAGCAGCAATAGTATGCGGGACTACAGGTGCTTGAATTAAGTTTGTCAGACGCAGGCTTAATACAAAGGCTCAGAAACATTATGAAATAAAAACTTTGGCAGAGTCTAAGTTGAATAGCATACACAGTTTGATATCGAAATCATTGAGTGATGCACAGATATCTGAGCATGAGTTTAAGTTGCTTTTGGATGAGTTGGATAAATATTATAGTTTGAAACAGGACATCAAACAAAAGAAACTTGAAATTAGTCAAGTTAAAAAAAAAGAACTAGTGGAGCAGGGAAGAAAGGAAACAATGGCAACCTTACAAAAAAGTCTAAAAAGGTTGCGATTTATTGTTTTAGTAATGTGTTTGAGTATGATCCACCACCTTTGTATAGTATACCTCCCGCCATCCGTAAGAATCAACACTTTCTCACTTACAAGTTGAGCTCCCAGTGGGATTCGAACCCACAGCGGTGAAAGGTGAGAAGGTTTGCTTTATTTTAAATGTGTTTACATTGTCTTGTGTAGATCTCCATGTATTTGACATACGATAGATAGCGTCAGCAATTCAACAAATTTCGAATCATCTCGGCAGTCTTAATGAACGAAAGGCCCCGAATATAGATATACACAAACGATGATGTCCGCAAAAAACAACATCGTAGTTTGTTGGATATTCTGTTGTGATATTCATTAGAGAAAAATTTAAAATGTTAAGTCATCATTCGCATACGCATTTCATCCCTTAAGCATTTAAAAAATAAAAATAAAAACAAGAGTTCAATAGTTTAAAGATCTCGACTTTGGATATGTGTGTTCTCATATTGAACCTTGTTTGCCCTAAACTATTATATAGAAACACTAATTAGTTATTGAACTAATTGAAAAACTATGACGTCCGAGATCAAATTAAACCTTGTGTTTATGTAAGAGAATAGTGTATTGTCGGACGCGCAGTTTGGCTTTATTTAGGGCAGGTCAACAATTGACGCTATCTTTGTATTACAGGCAGTTATACATAAGTTTTTAAATGAATTCAAACGATTGTACTGTGCCTTTGTAGATTTAAAAAAGGCATATGATAGAAACATAAAAAGATTCAAAATGTAGCTAAGTTTGTAAAAGAAGCATTTATTGTACGTAACACATCTAATTATACGTAGTTGTGTACATATATATAAAGTTTATCCTCAGGCATTAGGTATTGTTTCAACAATTAATTCGTTTATATAATTTCGTGAGAGAGAGAGAGAGAGAGAGAGAGAGAGAGAGAGCGAGTAAGTGTGTGTGTGCGTGTGCGTGCGTAAGAGGTGTGTGAGAGTGTGTGTGCGTCTTGGGGTGCATGCGCGTGTGCCTGTCATGTGTTTAATTACACTTTGTATATTATATTTTGATGACGAGATACTATATGTATACGTCGAAATAAAATATATGTTCTGTTCTGTTCTGTTTATATAAAAATTTAAACACCAATTACTTTTCCCATTAATATCAATGTAAAAATGTCACATGTTAACGATTTGCTGCAACTTTAAATATAGTATGGATAATGTACCAGTGTACTTTTCGCATAGCTTTCCGATGGAAAAATAAGCACAAAAGGTTGGTCCACAAAACATGTAAAAACGTTCTTGTTTGTTTACTAAACAGGTCAATGGTATATTTCTCACAATGAAAGTCAATAATCCAGTAAAGCCTATGGATGCATTTATTATACATAAAGCAACAAAATGGAGTAAAATGGGCCATTTCCCCTCACTTATGATGCCCCCTTTCATCAAAAGAGCGATTACTTTATTTACTAGGAACTACATTCGGAGCTTTATATGCAATTGGTGGTGGTAAACCTTATACAAGTATGCAATTGGTGGTGGTAAACATTATACAAGTATGCAATTGGTGGTGGTAACCTTATATCTTACAAGATAGACACAACTGGTAATGCAATACAAACATTGGTGTACAGGTTATTTCCCTTTACGTTTTACACACGCACACATGCATAAAATAAAAAACGCCAGTTAGTTAAGCCATGTTAAGCCATGTAAAGGTTATTTCCCTTTGCATTTATCATATGCTAGGAATTGACAGGTTGTGCAGAAACACACTTTTGAAACTGGAACCACGTGACCGTTATTATTATTTTTTCTATTAAAGTATTTCTGATCATCCGCATTTAGTTTGTCGATATAATGATGAAAATTCCCTCTTTGTTTATATTACATTTATTGCCTTTCTGCCTTAGCAGGTGTTCCCAGTGTATCGGCAAAAAACAAACTTTGTTCAGGAGGACTTATCTATACGTTTGTATTGAAAACAAGCAAGCGTCGCAGATGTTCTAGACTAGCTAACTTATGAATGATGTCTACCTCCTTTACGTCTTGTATGTGTTTTACAATTTTCAAGGATTGTTTTTACCTAGAGTATATTTGGATTAAGTCCATGTTAACTAGCGCACTTCACAATATAAAAATGTATATCAGACATGTTTGGGAATATGCATATGTCTAAAATACGGGAACAAGTGCAAAATATATACACGCTCATTCCTAGGTAAACTAGTTGATAATACATTGAACAGATTAAAGTATCATAAAAGTCGAATATAAATCATGTGTGGATGTATTATACTGATAATTCTTGAATCTGACATGCTTATGGAACAAACACAGCTTTAAAGCTGTGCTTTACCACCATGTATACAGTTCACAAATCCAAAATATATGGGCCCTGTGTGGCTCCCGAGCAAGTATAGGGCCACTACTTACCAAGACAGAGGGGTAAATTCCACACTCCCAATTGGTGGCATGCGCATTAAAGGTCTTCATCATATCCCTGCAATGATTCAGTTGCTACTTGAGTGGTGGCAGAAAACAATGGTCGTTGCTCCAGCGTTTAAAATATAATTTTCAGCAACTCTGCAGTTTTGCGTGTGAGAAGGTTATATGCCCATTAGTTGTAAATGCAGAGCGGGCATGGAATGTTCATTTCTTTTGGCGCCATATAACCTTTTTGTGTTGGTGCGCCGTAAAACCCCAAATCAATTGAATTCAAAACATATGGTTTCCTCGAGGTAAACCACCGATAACTATGGTCTTTTTTTTATTTCAAAATACACATTTTTAGGAGCTTTCCAAAGCAAAGCATTTATTCATGTGGTAAAATGTTTGTTACGTATCTTTTAAAATACTTCCGATTGTTTAATTATAGTTTAAGGGTATACGAATCAACAATAGCATGCAGGGCCAGTATTTAAATTATAATGACCGATCGACCGAGTGGAAAGAAACTGCATTGTGTAGATTAATTAACGTTGATTTGAAAGGTTTTCAAACACAAGAATAGAACTTTTCCGCGTACTAGTGATGTTTTCTATTTTAATGCGCTGAAGTTAAACTCTGTGCTTACTCTGAATGTGAATGTGTTGTCCCACAAAACCATTCCTTATGCTCATACCGTAAATAAGACACAAGTGAAAATAGACGTAAATAATACCCCTGTTAGACTGACTTCACCTGTCAGTCTTACGGTACACCTACCGAACAATGGCTAATAATTTTCTGGTAATTTGATGTCAAAAATAAAACCGAAATAACAAAATACATAAAAACTTCAAGCGTTCATATGTTGAATGTGGGCCGTAAATAACGTGCGTTTATGATCGGAAAATTAAAAGTGTCCTTAATGAATAGAAGGACGGACAGGTTTAAAGATGGCTTTCGATAAAAGATAATCCACTTAAATTTAACCAATCCGGACAGATCAAATATGAAAACGGAGACGTAATTATGGACATTATTTAAATACCGTAATGGAATAATGAATGATGCGGCGGCCATGTCAAAGATACCATCAGCATTTTGGGAGTTTTTAATTTTATATGGTATAATTTTAAAGCCTCATTTATTTTTCAAACTGGGTGCGATGTATGGGTTACATGTGAAATTGAGTGAGAGCAAAACGCTTTAATGTATCTCGATGGTCTATTCTTTAAGCACACGAATCCATGAGTTGTGATTCGTTGGGATTGAATTGGGGGAACACTTGTGTCTAACACGCGCCATGTCTGTTACATGAAGCCTGTGTTTGCTTGGAATTGAAATATTGTTTACGGAAGCCGGGCAATAACCGCTGCCATATATGCTTTTGTTTTGAACATTTCTGTTTGTTCAAATGATTCATTTCACGTTAAAAGTCACATTCACAGTAAAACAGAATCACAATGCTCGCAAACATAAACAATAACACAAGCGACACATCAAACAAGTTAAACAAGTTATGTTTCTAACTCTCTTTATTTTACACCGACTGCAGAAAAAGCTGGTAAATGTGTTTTAGCCTAAGTACGCTCTTTCATAAAACGCTGAGTCAAACAATAGAACCAGGGCTGTCTGGGTCTACAGTACCCGATCAACAAACACGTTTTTGTTTGATAATAAATGCCAGCTTCACAATTAAAAACATTCTCAAATATGGAGGTGCATACCAGAATTAATGGTTAATTCACGGGTTGCAACGTTTAAGCCAACGCTTCCTGCCCTTCCGGTTTTTAAATAGTTACTCGACATACATTTCTAAAACCGGAGCACTTCCAGCGCTCCCGTTGATAGAACAAAAAGTAACATACATTTCGAACAACGTGTTTAACGTGAAAAGATGAAAATCAATTAGGATAACAATTAAGGAAAACAATCTCATTAGCTATGGAAGTTTTGACAACAGTTCAAAGAAGGTTAAATGATAACATCGTCGATTTAGTTAAGAAAATGATCAGTGTGTGTTTGGCTTTTTGTTGCTACCGAAGATATTAATCTCCAAATGTTTCTGTAAACTTTTGATGTCAAGATTGTTTGTCTTTCAGAGGGGTGTTGTGGGTTTGATATACCTGTTTTCGCTAATTAGACAGCACCGAACAAAAGCAACAAAATAAACATTCGAATTAAACATCACAAAAATGCAGTCTTTCACACAGCAGGAACTAATATGTAATTCGAAGTAACACAACACAGAATTGTCAAATGAGTGTGCGTTAACGAAACGTCTACCAAACTACGAAAAGTAGTCAAACCACGTACTATAGTTGTCTACTCCATTATTTGGCACACTCCGTGGTCATGGTGGTAGTTTACTTCCATTATCAGCATACCACATAAGAACGCTCCAAACGGAACGTGGGCTGTACAAATACATATAAAGGCAGTTAAATCAATTGAAGTAAATAAATTAACAAATTTAAATAGACCTGCATCCATTAAAGCACACACTTATACATTTTGCGTTGGCACATATATACTATTTTTGGGTGACGCAGAGAAGCGTACATTATACCTCTAATAGTGTTCGGTGATTTCAATTTATGGATAATTCCGCAGCCGTCCAATTACTTTGTCAAACGTGTTTTAATAACCGGTAATAGACGCCCGACCTGCTTTCTAAACACTTTTTTGTTTATCAAACAGTACCCTACATTTGCCGATCAACAAATACGTTTTTGTTGGACAATACATGCCAACTTGAAATAGAGAAATATATTCTCTAATAAATAAACAACAAGATGGAGTGCATAACGGATTGGTGGTTCATTCATAGGATGCAAGGTTAATTAAACCACGTGTTTAACTTGAAACGATAACAATCAATTAAGATAACTATTAGGGAAAACAATCTAAATATAGGGGAAAATCTAACTAAAAAAGGGGAATAATACAGGTAAGATGCACGACAGAGTTAAGGTTCTTGTCATACACCATTGTGTAATGATAACGGGCATGTGTACCAAGTTTCGAACTTTCGACAATTTGTTTTTGAGAACTGAAGAAAAGCCAAAACATTAACCAAAAACTTTAATCAAAACGTCAAAACGCGTAGACGGACAGACAGAGGACGGACAGGCAGACGAAAATCGTCAAACAATACGCCTGGATGTGCTACCAGCTACCCAATCAGGCTAAAAAGGTAAGATACAGTTCGAACAAAGTCTTTAATATGAAACGATAAAAATCAATTAAGATAACAATCTCATTAGCTATTGAAGTGTTGGGAACAATATTAGGCCTTTCAACAGTTCAAAGAAGATTAATTGATAACATTGTTGATTAATTTAAGTAAATGCTCAGTGTGTGTTTGTATTTGGCTTTTTGTTTAAGATAGAAGTAAAACTAGAGGCATTATACAGTTCGTGGTAGTTTACTTACTTACCTCCCACTCCGTGGTAATTTACTTATTTAGCTCCCACTCCGTGGTTGTTTACTTATTTAGCTCCCACTCCGTGGTAGTTTACTTATTTATTTTATAACATATAAAAAGCTCCCTCTCCGTGGTAGTTTACTTGCTTATATATCAGTAGAACATATAAGAAAGCTCACTCTCCGTGGCAGATTATTTATTTATATATAGGCATTATACAATTGCTGTCAAAGATATTAATCTTCCAATATTCATGTAAATGTTTGATGTCAAGGGTGGTGATGCGGGTTTGACATACTTACTTGTTTTCGCTAATTAGACAGCACACGGACATCATTTGTACATTGAAGAATCCATTTTTGTGTGGAATGAAAACCGAACAAGAGCAACATAATAAACATTCGAATTAAACATCACAATCCTACAAACCGGCTATGAAATCCTACAAACAGCATGAACTAATCCGTAATTCGAAGTCACACAATACGTAATTGTTAAGCAGCCTTAACTCCGTGGTAGTTTACTTACTTAGCTCCCACTCCGTGGTATTTTAATTATTTAGCTCCCACTCCGTGGTAGTTTACTTACTGAGCTCTCACTCCGTGGTAGTCTACTTCCATAGCTCCCACTCCGTGGTAGTTTACCTACTTAGCTCCCACTCCGTGATAGTTTACTGACCTAGCTCCCACTCCGTGGTAGTTTACTTACTTAGCTCCCACTCCGTGATAGTTTACTTATTTAGCTCCGACTCCGTGGTAGCTTACTTACTTAGCTCCCACTCCGTGGTAGTTTACTTCCCTAGCTCCAACTCCGTGATAGTTTACCTACTTAGCTCCCACTCCGTGATAGTTTACTTAAATAGCTCCCACTCCGTGGTAGTTTACCTACTTAGCTCCCACTCCGTGATAGTTTACTTATTTAGCTCCGACTCCGTGGCAGCTTACTTACTTAGCTCCCACTCCGTGATAGTTTACTTATTTAGCTCCCACTCCGTGGTAGCCCACTTACTTAGCTCCCATTCCGTGATAGTTTACTTCCCTAGCTCCCACTCCGTGGTAGCTTATCTACTTAGCTCCCACTCCGTGATAGTTTACTTACCTAGCTCCCACTCCGTGGTAGTTTACCTACTTAGCTCCCACTCCGTGATAGTTTACTTATTTAGCTCCGACTCCGTGGTAGATTACTTACTTAGCTCCCACTCCGTGATAGTTTACTTATTTAACTCCCGCTCCGTGGAAGTTTACTTATTGAACTCCCGCTCTGTGGTAGTTTACTTATTTAACTCCCGCTCCGTGGTAGCTTACTTATTTAACTCCCGCTCCGTGGTAGTTTACTTATTTAACTCCCGCTCCGTGGTAGCTTACTTATTTAACTCCCGCTCCGTGGTAGTTTACTTATTTAGCTCCGACTCCGTGGTAGCTTACTTACCTTGCTCCCACTCCGTGGTATTTTAATTATTAGTTTAAACATATTCATTTTACATCGATTGCGAAACAAGTTATTGCAACTTAGATTAATCACTCTCGATGACTTCCTGGGTAAAACCAGTACTAAGCAATGTGGATTAATTATCCTGCTCAAGGATAAATAACGTGGCCGCAGCGAGGATCGAACCCACGACCTCTCGATCTGAAGTTCGGCGCTCTACCACTGGATCACGCACTCCACTATTTTAATTATTGAGCTCCCACTCCGTGGTAGTTCACTTACTTAGCTCCCACTCCGATGTATTTTAATTATTTAGCTCCCACTCCATGGTAGTTTACTTACATAGCTCCCACACCATGGTAGTTTAATTACTTAGCTCCCGCTCCGTAGTAGTTTACTTACTTAGCTCCCACTCAGTGGTAGTTTACTTACTGAGCTCTCACTCCGTGGTAGTTTACTTCCCTAGCTCGCACTCCGTGGTAGATTACCTACTTAGCTCCCACTCCGTGATAGTTTACTCATTTAGCTCCGACTCCGTGGTAGCTTACTTACTTAGCTCAAACTCCGTGATAGTTTACTTATTTAGCTCCCACTCCGTGGTAGCTTACTTACTTAGCTCCCACTCCGTGATAGTTTACCTATTTAGCTCCCACTCCGTGGTAGCCTACTTACTTAGCTCCCACTCCGTGATAGTTTACTTACCTAGCTCTACCACTCCGTGGTAGTTTACCTACTTAGCTCCCACTCCGTGATAGTTTACTTACCTAGCTCCCACTCCGCGGTAGTTTACCTACTTAGCTCCCACTCCGTGATACTTTACTTATTTAGCTCCGACTCCGTGGTAGCTTACTTACTTAGCTCCCACTCCGTGGTAGTTTACTTCCCTAGCTCCAACTCCGTGATAGTTTACCTACTTAGCTCCCACTCCGTGATAGTTTACTTAAATAGCTCCCACTCCGTGGTAGTTTACCTACTTAGCTCCCACTCCGTGATAGTTTACTTATTTAGCTCCGACTCCGTGGTAGCTTACTTACTTAGCTCCCACTCCGTTATAGTTTACTTATTTAACTCCCGCTCCGTGGCAGTTTGCTTATTTATCTCCCGCTCCGTGGTAGCTTACTTATTTAACTCCCGCTCCGTGGTAGTTTACTTATTTATCTCCGACTCCGTGGTATCTTACTTACTTAGCTCCCACTCCGTGGTATTTTAATTATTAGTTTAAACATATTCATTTTACATCGATTGCGAAACAATTTATTGCAACTTAGATTAATCACTTTCGATGGCTTCCTGGATTGAACCATTACTAAGCAATGTGGATTAATTATCTTGCTCAAGGATAAATAACGTGGCCGCAGCGAGGATCGAACCCACGACCTCTCGATCTGAAGTTCAGCGCTCTACCAATGGACCACGCACTGCACTATTTCAATTATTGAGCTCCCACTCCGTGGTATTTTAATTATTTAGCTCTCACACCTTGGTAGTTTACTTACATAGCTCCCACATCATGGTAGTTTACTTACTTAGCTCCCACTCCGTGGTAGTTTACTTACTTAGCTCCCCCTCCGTGGTAGTTTACTTACTGAGCTTTCACTCCGTTGTAGTTTACTTCCCTAGCTCCCACTCCGTGGTAGTCTACCTACTTAGCTCCCACTCCGTGATAGTTTACTTACCTAGCTCCGACTCCGTGGTAGCTTACTAACTTAGCTCCCACTCCGTGATAGTTTACTTATTTAGCTCCGACTCCGTAGTAGCTTACTTACTCAGCTCCCACTCCGTGATAGTTTACTTATTTAGCTCCCACTCCGTGGTAGCTTACTTACTTAGCTCCCACTCCGTGATAGTTTACTTACCTAGCTCCCACTCCGTGGTAGTTTACCTACTTAGCTCCCACTCCGTGATAGTTTACTTATTTAGCTCCGACTCCGTGGTAGCTTACTTACTTAGCTCCCACTCCGTGGGAGTTTACTTCCCTAGCACCCACTCCGTGGTAGTTTACCTACTTAGCTCCCATTCCGTGATAGTTTACTTACCTAGCTCCCACTCCGTGGTAGTTTACCTACTTAGCTCCCACTCCGTGATAGTTTACTTAATAAGCTCCGACTCCGTGGTAGCGTATTTATTTAACTCCCGCTCCGTGGTAGTTAACTTATTTAACTCCCGCTCCGTGGTAGCTTACTTATTTAACTCCCGCTCCGTGGTAGTTTACTTATTTAGCTCCGACTCCGTGGTATTTTAATTATTAGTTTAAACATATTCATTTTACATCGATTGCAAAACAAGTTATTGCAACTTAGATTAATCACTCTCGATGGCTTCCTGTGTAGAACCAGTACTAAGCAATATGGATTAATTATCTTGCTCAAGGATAAATAACGTGGCCGCAGCGATGATCGAACCCACGACCTGGAGTTCGGCGCTCTACCACTGGACCACGCACTCCACTATTTTAATTATTGAGCTCCCACTCCGTGGTAGTCTACTTATTTAACTCCTACTACGTGGTAGTTTACTTATTTAGCTCGCATTCCGTGGTAGTTTACTTACTGAGCTCCCACTTCGTGTAGTTTATTTATTTAGCTCCCACCCCGTGGTTGTTTACTGATTTAGCTCCCACGGTTAGTTTATTTATTTAGCTCCTACTCCGTGGTAGTTTACATATTTAGCTCCCACTCCGTGGTAGTTTTTACTTACTTAGCTCCAACTCCGTGGTAGTTTATTTATTTAGCTCCCACTCCGTGGTAATTTACTTATTTAGCTACCACTCCGTGGTAATTTACTTACATATATATGTATAACTACATATATATGTATAACATATAAAAAAGCTCCCTCTCCGTGGTAATTTACTTACTTATATATCGGTATAACATATACAAGTGCCCCCTCTCCGTGGTAGTTTACTTATTTACCCCCACTCCGTTGTGGTTTACTTATTTAACTCTCGCTCCGTGGTAGTTTACTTATTTAGCTCCCATTCCGTAGTAGTTTACTTATTTATGTTATAACATATAAGAAAGCTCCCTCTCCATGGTAGTTTACTTACTTATATATAAGCTCCCTCTCCGTGGCAGTTTACTTACTTATATATCGGTATAACATATAAGAAAGCTCCCTCTCCGTGGTCGTTAACTTACTTATATATCGTAATAACATATAAGAAAGCTCCCTCTCCATGGTAGTTAACTTACTTATATATCGTAATAACATATAAGAAAGCTCCCTCTCCGTGGTCGTTTACTTACTTATATATCGTAATAACATATAAGAAAGCTCCCTCTCCGTGGTCGTTTACTTACTTATATATCGGTATAACATATAAGAAAGCTCCCTCTCCGTGGTAGTTTACTTACTTATATATCGTAATAACATATAAGAAAGCTCCCTCTCCATGGTAGTTAACTTACTTATATATCGTAATAATATATAAGAAAGCTCCCTCTCCGTGGCAGTTTACTTACTTATATATCGGTATAACATATAAGAAAGCTCCCTCTCCGTGGTCGTTTACTTACTTATATATCGGTATAACATATAAGAAAGCTCCCTCTCCGTGGCAGTTTACTTACTTATATATCGGTATAACATATAAGAAAGCTCCCTCTCCGTGGTAGTTTACTTACTTATATATCGGTATAACATATAACATTTAATTTTTCTGGATTTTTTTCGTTAAGTACTACTTTAGGGTGACACATTTCGGATGCAACAGCCGAAGCGTATATTATACCCCTAATAGTGTTTGGTGATTTCAATTTAGGGATGATTCTGCAGCCGTCCAATTACTTTGTCAAACGTGTTTATATAACATGTAATTGACACGCAAAATCGATCTCCTGGTTTCTAAACACTCTTTTTATCAAACAGAACCTTACATTACCCGATCAACAAACACGTATTTTTTTTGATAATGAATGCCAACTTAGAATAGAAAGATGTTCCCTTATAAACAAACAACAAGATGGAGGTGCATACAAGGCTTGATGGTTTCTTCGTGAGTTGCAATGTTTAAACAAACGTTGCACATACATTTCTAAACACAGCGCTCTTACAATATGCTCCCGTTGATAGAAAAAGGGTAACATACAGTTCCAAATACGTGTTTAACGTGAAACGATAAAAAATCAATTAAGATGACTATTAGGGAAAACAATCTCATTATCTATGGAAGTGTTGGCAACAATATTAGGCCTTTGAACAGTCCAAAGAAGATTAAATGATAACATTGTTGATTGATTTAAGTAAATGATCAGTGTGTGTTTGTATTTGGCTTTTTGTTTAAGATAAAAGTAAAACTAGAGGCATTATACAATTGCTGTCAAAGATATTAATCTTCCAATGTTTCTGTAAACTTTTGATGTCAAGATTGTTTGTCTGTCAGAAACGGTGATGTGGGTTTGGCATACTTGTTTTCGCTTAAACATCACAAAACTGCAGTCTTACACACAGCCTGAACAACACCAATATAGTTCGAAGTCACACAACACATAATTTTTGCAGCCTTGCTCGAATGAGTGTGTGTCAACGAAACTACAAAACCATGTAATACATTTGACTATTCCGTGGTAGTTTACTGATTTAGCTCCCACGGATAGTTTACTTATTTAGCTCCAACTCCGTGGTAGTTTACATA
The DNA here is from genome assembly GCA_037043455.1 of Cyrtodaria siliqua. Classification (NCBI taxonomy): domain Eukaryota; kingdom Metazoa; phylum Mollusca; class Bivalvia; order Adapedonta; family Hiatellidae; genus Cyrtodaria; species Cyrtodaria siliqua. The sequence goes on along the minus strand of JAWPHD010000742.1, from coordinate 179,781 downwards.
CTTAGCTCCCACTCCGTGGTAGTTTACTTACTTATCTCCCACTCCGTGGTAGTTTACTTATTTAGCTCCCACTCCGTAGTAGTTTTACTTACTTAGCCTAACTCCGTGGTAGTTTATTTATTTAGCTCCAACTCCGTGGTAGTTTACTTATTTAGCTACCACTCCGTGGTAGAGAACTTATATATAAATATAACACACAAGAAATCTCCCACTGCGTGGTAGTTTACTTACTTAGCTCCCACTCCGTGGTAGTGTACTAATATATAAATATAACACACAAGAAATCTCCCACTCCGTGGTAGTGTACTTATATATAAGTATAACATACAAGAAACCTCCCACTGCGTGGTAGTTTACTTACTTAGCTCCCACACCGTGGTAGTTTACTTATATATCAGTAGGACATACAAGAAATCCCCCACTCCGTGGTAGGTTACTTACTTAGCTCCCAATCCGTGGTAGTTTACTTATATATCAGTATAACATACAAGAAATCCCCCACTCCGTGGTAGGTTACTTACTTAGCTCCCACTCCGTGGTAGTTTACTTATATATCAGTATAACATACAAGAAATCCCCCACTCCGTGGTAGGTTACTTACTTAGCTCCCACTCCGTGGTAGCTCCCACTCCGTGGTAGTTTACTAATTTAGCTCCCATTGCGTGGTAGGGTAGTTTACTTACTTAGCTCCCACTCAGTGGTAGTTTACTTATTTAGCCCCATCTCCGTGGTTGTTCCCACTCCATGGTAGTTTACTAATTTAGCTCCCACTGCCTGGTAGGGTAGTTTACTTACTTAGCTCTCGCTCCGTTGTAGTTTACTTATTTAGCTCCCACTCCGTGGTAGTTTACTTACTTAGCTCCCACTCGGTGGTAGTTTACTAATTTAGCTCCCACGGCGTGGTAGGGTAGTTTACTTACTTAACTCCCACTACGTGGTAGTTTACTTATTTAGCTCCCACTCCGTGGTAGTTTACTTACTTAGCTCCCACTCCGTGGTAGTTTACTAATTTAGCCCCCACTGCGTGGTAGGGTAGTTTAATTACTTAGATCCCACTCCGTGGTAGTTTACTTATTTAGCTCCCGCTCCGTGGTAATTTACTTATTTAGCTCCCACTCCTTGGTAGTTTACTTATATATCAGTATAACATACAAGAAATCTCCCACTCCGTGGTATTTTACTTACTTAGCTCCCATTCCGTGGTAGTTTACTTATTTAGCCATCACTCCGTGGTAGTTTACTTATTTAGCTCCCACTCCGTGGTAGTGTGCTAATATATCAGTATAACATACAAGAAATATCCCACTCCGTGGTATTTTACTTACTTGGCTCCCACGCCGTGGTAGTTTACTTATTTAGCTCCCACTCCGTGGTAGTGTACTTATATATCAGTATAAAATACAAGAAATCTCCCACTTCGTGGTATTTTACTTACTTAGCTCCCATTCCGTGATAGTTTACTTATTTAGCTCGGAGTGGTAGTTTACTTATTTAGCACCCACTCCTTGGTAGTTTACTTACTTATATATCAGTATAACATAAAAGAAAGCTTAGAACGGAACATGAGCAATACAGAGAACAAAGAATCAAATACATACGATGACATTTAAATAAAATGTAGCAAGTAAATTAACGATTTTAAATAGATGCATTAAAGGCCAAACTTATACAGTTTTCGTTTGCATAAATCTTTGACACGACCAAACGTTTTATTTGTCTGGACTTTTTTCATTAAGTAATACTTTAGGGTGACATGTTTCGGATGCAACAGCCGAAGCGTATATTATACCCCTAATAGTTTTTGGTGATTTCAATTTAGGGATGATTCTGCAGCCGTCCAATTACTTTGTCAAACGTGTTTATATAACAGGTAATGGACACCCGAAGTTGATCTCCCGCTTTCTAAACACTCTTTTTATCACACAGTGAATATTGACATCTTTACAAAAAGACCCTAAAGTAAATATTATCATAAGACTTGTACTGAAATCGATGGTTAAATCTTCTTTTTTTCTATTATTCTGTTTGTTGAAGATGTTTTGACTCTTCGTATTATTTTTCTGAAGAGGTTAAACGTTCTGTAGTGTCAGATTTCAATGTTTTAATGTTTGGTGTTTAGCTACAGGCATGGAGCTTTAAGTGGCGGTGTGCTGTTTTAGACATCCATCTTTTGTATAGGTAATAGATGACGGTTGCTGGTCTTCTGAACAAACATCCTTTGTTTGGTCACTCGTTGAAACTGTCTCTTGTTTTATTGATTCTTGTAATGTGTCTCTCTATAATATTTAAATGAATATAATATTTAAAGTCTGCTATTAAGCGTTGAATCGTTGTTGTAGCATTTTAGCTTTCATAATTAAATAATTTACAAAGCTCAAAACACTTTTTTAAAAAAAAGCAACAACAGAAAATAGTGCACTGTTGCTATATAAACAGTATGGCCGTCAACCACAAGCATTGATATAAACCTTTTGATGAGGGAATCTAAGGCGCGTCATGCTGATATGATAACCAAAGATATACATTCGAGTATTACTGCGAAGCAATGTACGAGATGTTGCGAATGGATTTATCCTACCAAGGGTTTCAAGGGAGCTAACTGTGTAGTGAGACCTGAAGCTTAAAGCCGTATCCACTGAGCTGCAGAGGCAGATTTTTTAAGATGTTGTGCCTTTTTCGGAAGCGTTCCATCAGACGACGAATGCTGTAGAGATGGTTCTAAATACATGTATTTAACTTCGTTGTTCTTGTTCATTTGTTCTTGAATTTTTAACACTTTAGCAGTTTTGGAACTATAATATTTCAAATTTGATGTATGCAAGATGACTTATTTTTTCCACTTCTGCGTGCCTATATACATTAAATATTAATAATAAAACACGACTAAAACACTTATTATTTATTTAATGTGTGAATAAAAGCAGCGTAACACATTTCAAGATCTCTTTTTAACATTTTTCAAATGCATTTTCACTTATTTCAGAAATAATATATTTGGAATAAATTGTAACTTAGAGGTTATATTATTGTCGCATAAAAGTATGCAACAGTTGCAGATATAAACGAAGATAGAACAAAAAAACGACGACTCGAACAAATATCAAACATAGTAATCGTGTCACAAAGGAAAAACGAGAAGTTGTGAAATTAACATGTATTTTGCCTCGATACTCAAAACACTGATTTATAGTTTTTTTTGAACGAACTATTTGTATTAATTCACTACGAGTAAGACGCTGCAGTATTAAATACGGGTAGTCAGTGGAATACGTCGTAAATCTTGCCGAGTGAATTATTACAACATAATCTGCCGAAAGAGTATACAGATACCTAGGTATAATTCACCCAGTGCGTTATACATATATGTTTCATTCGGATATCCCTTTATTTCATCTATAGATATATCCTACTTGTTGTAGATGTATGATCTCCCGATAGTCGTCAGTCAGACAGTGGTGTCAATGTTTTAATACTTGGTGTCTAGGATAAGTGAATTGAACTGAATGTTGTTTAACGGCTCATCAACACAGTATATGATATTTAGAGCCGCCCCAGAGAGAGGGGAAGGATACATAGGAATCCGGGAACCTGCCCTACTCTTATTATCGAATAGATTCCTATGGTTCTTTAACGTGCTCGGAGGATAGACCGATACACGGGACCGCCCGGTTTACGTCCCCATCCGACGGACGGGGCTAAGGGAAAGAACTCACCGACGGAACTCAGTGGCACCACGGAGGATTGAATCCGGGGCCTCCGGTCACAAATCCGTCGAGCTACCGACTGCGCCAAGCCAGCCCTCTCTAGGATAAGACATTGTACACTAAGTGGGGTAAATATATATATATATAGTGTTTAAGACTTTGATCCTTTGTTTAGGTAGCAGACGACAGTGGTTATTGGACTTCTAAACACACACGCATTAATTTTGTTTGGTTACCCATTGAGAACAACATTTGTTTGATTGGTTCGTGAAACATGTCCCACTATAGTATTTATATTAAAATACAAGTTCAAGTATGATCAAGCATGTTGTCATGCATATGTCATTTAATGTATTATGAAGGCAATAATAAAAGACGGTTCCTTTTTTTGTGTGTTTTTTTCCATTTTCTTTTTATAGATATTTAGGTTTATTACTGACATGCTATGTAATAATATGGAAGATTATAACAGGGTGTTGATGTAAAGGTTGCAGATGTCAGTGAAGATGGCACAACCGAAGAAAAGAACATTGAGCATATAAGTGAATTTAATATAATGATTAGGTAACTCATTTGGGTTTAATGTTGGCCTTTAAAACCTTTATCAAAGATACATTTCTAAATTAATCGCATTACAACTCTGTGAAGATGTATGGCAATTTCATAGAGTATGCTCTTTGGTTGTCAATGATTCATAAAGACATTTCATCCTTGAAAGAGGTCGGAAAGGAAGGAAATATAGGAAAACGAGTAACCTTTAATATCATTGATACATATTACAATTTACGCATTCCATCTTCGGGATGTTCGGGTGGCTCTCATTTATGTACTATTGGCATTTTAAATATTGAGTTCTGCTCAACCCGGGGCTAGAGGGCGTGAACGGTAGCAAGTACTTTCCACTACCTTCATGAACAGGCTCAAACCGAGACTGCAATATTATTTTTTTGTATTTATCGTGTTCGACGATTTCCAAATTTCTCCTTTCATACTTTTTCTCCTTTTTTTTTTAAAATATGATTGTAATCTTGGTAGTGGTTAATCTGTCTGATTATTAGACAAAATCAATGTTTTAATGTTTGGCGTCTAGGTAAAAGCATTGTACACCAAGTGGGAAACCTCGTTTAAGACTTTGATCTTTTGTATAGGCAGTAAATGAAAGAAGTTATTAGTCTTCTGAACACACACTCATTAATTTTGTTTGGTTACTCATTGAGAATTACATTTGTTTTATTGACTCTTGAAATTCATCCCACTTTAATATTTAAATTAATGTGCTATTTCGGGTATGGGTAAGTTGAATCTCAATTATTTTAATCTTACTTTTCTTTATGCATTTGTCGTTTTATCAGTTTTAATATGAAAGCAAAAATATAATACCATGTTCAACTGTTTTTCGGTTTTAGTTAATTTTATAAATTATTACAGGCGAGTATATTCTTTATTTGAGAGATAGTTTAATGAAAACGTTTATTTCTGAAATGCTTTGTACTAATATTGAAGATTATAACAGTGTGTAGATGTATTAGTATTCAAACAAAGAATAATCGATTGTTTTTTGCAAAAGTGGTATGCAGATAAACAAAATTCTGGTGTCTTAGATTTGTATAACAATGTGAAAAATCATTTTCATTATGAAATATATTTAGATGTATTGCCATGCGATTTAAGAAGTTTAGTAAGTAGAATAAGGTTATCGTCACATTCTCTAAGAATTCAAGCAGGTCGGTATGGTATCAATGGTATCAATAGGATTGAAAGAAATGAACGTTTTTGTCAATATTGTAATACTCAAGATATTGAAGATGAGTTTCATTTCATTCTAAAATGCCCATGTTACTCCGATATAAGGAGGAAATACATAGCTCAATATTATTGTAATAGACCAAGTATGTTTAAATTCATCGAATTATTGCAAACTGAAAACAAAATGATTCTTTTAAAATTGGCTTTATATCTCAAATGTGCGATGTCACATAGAATATCTATAACGCATGTGTGAACACTTTATAGATCATCCTCTTTAGAGCTGATATAAATCATATACTTTGTATGTTACACGTGATTTAATTATGTATTTTGTAATTGTTGTATATATATTATGATGATGTACTTAACGTACAAGTCAATAAAAGTATGTTCTGTTCTGTTCTGTTCTGTATTAAAAGTGAAGGTGGCGAAGACGGAGACGAGAAAACACTGAACATATAAGGAATGTCATTTTATGATTAGTTAACTAATTTGCCAATATGTCTGTCATTTTGGACTTTTACAGAAGATGAAATGTCTTAATCAGTTAATAATTCCCATTACAACTGAACATTAACATCAATTTTGTAAATAATGTTCGTCAGTTGCGGTACAGTTCATAAAGACATGTCATCCTTGAAAGAGGTCCGAAGGACAAAACTGTTGAAAATAAGTGCACCGCAAGGGATCCCCTTTAAAATTTATTATCATGATATTATCACATTTCTTCTCTACGGCAAACAGTATTAAGAGCAGGACGTCGAAGGTTGTGAAATTAAAATAAATAAATACTGAAAATGGCAACACTTGCAGAGTTAACTTGATGACGCAAAGGACAAGTAACACTACTGATTTGTGGTCAGGGCGCCTTTTTACACCCGCCACACAGCACTAAACAAACGATAGTGTGAATGTCAATAAATACTGAAAATGGGATCATTTGGAAGCAACAAATACAAACAGGGGAGAAAAGAAACTGACTCTGTTGTATTTAGTCTGTTTATGAGAGATAAATTAGTATTGTTATACTGTTGAATCTACTTCCATATGTTGTTTTAGGAGTAGTAGAGGTAACCGGTCCCCTCCTCATACCCCACACCCATCAACACACACAAACAAGACAAACAGAGTGAACTTGATGACGCAAAGCACCAGTAACACTACTAATTTGTAGTCAGGGCACCTTTTTACACCCGCCACACAGCACTAAACAAACGATAGTGTGAATGTCAATAAATACTGAAAATGGGATCATTTGGAAGCAACAAATACAAACAGGGGAGAAAAGAAACTGACTCTGTTGTATTTAGTCTGTTCATGAGAGATAAATTAGTATTGTTATACTGTTGAATCTACTTCCATATGTTGTTTTAGGAGTAGTAGAGGTTACCGGTCCCCTCCTCATACCCCACACCCATCAACACACACAAACAAGACAAACAGAGTGAACTTGATGACGCAAAGCACCAGTAACACTACTAATTTGTAGTCAGGGCGCCTTTTTACACCCGCCACACAGCACTAAACAAACGATAGTGTGAATGTCAATAAATACTGAAAATGGGATCATTTGGAAGCAACAAATACAAACAGGGGAGAAAAGAAACTGACTCTGTTGTATTTAGTAGGTTTATGAGAGGTAAATTATTATCTGTTAGACTGTTGAATCTACTTCCATATGTTGTTTTATGAGTAGTGGAGGTTACCGTTCCCCTCCCCACGCCCCACACCCATCAACATACACAAACTAGCAAAAAAACAATTGTATTACTTTCAACCGAACTAAATTCAATTGTTATCTGGACGGACATATTTGTTGTCCTAAGTAATCACACTATATAGTCCAGACAGTTTCAAGCATTTTTGAAAGAGGACACAACAATTGCATTTTCATGTGTGTTTTTCAATTTAACAGTCACTGTATATTTCCGTTTTGCAAATAACAAACATAATTATAACAATAAGTTTTGCAAAACTGCTTTGTGAAAACACCTAGGTCAATCGATTGGAAACGTGCGTAAAATGTCTTTTTATGATGCAACCATGAAAACTGGCAATCCCTTAAGACAGAGGGGAATCAGCCGAATAGCACATTAAGCAATAAGCAGAAGAAACAAAGACAGAAAAGAAACGATTATTTCGACGATATTCAACGAGCTGATCTTCCTGCTATTTAAAGATGGGTCACTATGCTTCAAATGTCTCGTGTGTGATGACTTGACAACCTCGTGGGACTCTATGATTGCACTTCTTGAATCTCTGTGGGAAAAAAGAGGTAATTGCAAGAACATTCGTCCCTCATGATTTTAGTCGTTTGTTAAATTGGTTTTCTTTAGCTGCAACTACTGTGGTTGTTTAGTATAATAATGGATACATCCGCGTTTTTTCTAATGATGTATTTATGTCTTTACAACCCAATTTAAGTGTTTAATTTACTACTTTCTCTGAATGTTGACTTTATTGTTAGAGATGTCCTTTCGATGGGATGTTCTTTTACTTGCATTGTCTTGTCAATTTGGGCGCGGAAGACAGAGTATTAGCGAGGTTGGGTGCATATAAAATCGATTTAAGTTAACAAGTATGTCATATTGCCTACTGACCGTTCCTAGTCGGTAACGCTGTCTTCAACACCCTTTGCGTCGTGTGTTGGCCTGGGTCCTTATTCATAAAGCTTCTTAGCAGTATCCCAACTAAAGTCAACTTTTATCAATTTATTCAACATCTTTTTCTATCGATTTAAGACGTCTTCTTAATATTGCTAATAAGGTTATGGATAAATAAAATCTACAATTAAATATTTATCTTAAAATAGCTGGTTTGTAGCGTTCCTGGGAGGTTAATAAGGAGATTTAAAAATATGTAAAAATCTTAAATTTTGACTGAAATATTATTTCCCACATAAGTTGCTTTTTGAATACGGGCCCTGTTCATTGAATATTTAATATTTTCTCTTTTGATATAGTTTGTGTTACAATGCAAACCTAAGGTGACATTGCGTTCTGGTGCTGTCGTTTCTATACGACCATTTTTCTAATTTTCGATTCTTGATATTGCAAACAATGCCTATTCTTAAACATTTGTTAACTTATTTCTTTTTCAGACTTTCATTAGGGAGGTTACTGGACTTCTAAATAAATACTCTCACGCTGTTTTAACCTTTCATCTGTCGTGATGGTAGATGATGGCATGTGTTTCTGGTTATCTCAACAAAAGCGTCTTATCTGGTAACTTATTAACATAGTCTCTTGCTGAAGTTGGTCATTTTGTTATTGATAATGAATTGTAGACGTTTGACCTTAAAACACAATTTATAAAAACAAATTTATAAATTGTGTATTATGGTCAAACGTCTATAAGGGTTTAACCGTGTATTAGCTAGTATTAAAATGTAAAAATTCATCACCCCTATATCTTTCATTTGTTTTACTTCGTTTCATTTTAGATCGTCATTGCATAAAGAAGCTTGGAGCGACGTTCAACAAAAAAGTATGAAGCAAGAATAACTGCTAATGTAAACAAGATACAAGATACAAGATTTTATTAACCAATTAAGGGCCCTCACAGGGGCAAGTAATTTAGTACAATGATTGCAATGATTGGTAAGTAACAAACAAACACTAATAAAATAAACCAGAGCACATACACATACACTGAGCAGAGTCGCCTACAGTACATTAAACTATAATCATACCAGTAATTATATATTATTATTTATAAGGACTATTAGGGTTAATTGTGTTTTTTAAAACACTGTATTAAGTAAGTACCTACTGCTTTCAGAATGTGTATATTTTCACAAGATAATAGCCAAATAAGTTGATTATTCAAATCAAGGCTGGAAAAATTAGAACATTCTGAAGATATGCATGTTAATAAATTAGTTCTTTCATCTGAATAATAAGGACATGTTAGGAGAAAATGCATCTCATCATCTATAGAATTACTGGTACAATGTTCACACAATCTATGTTCCACCGGAGTATTAGTATACCTTCCAGTTTCGATTTTAAGTCTATGGGAACTTAGACGAAATTTAGCAATGGCATTACGTTTTTCAAAATTATCAATACTACACAGGTACTCTTCTAATTGGAAATCATGTTTAAAAGTGAAGTAAGTTCTCAATTTTCCATGAAGGAGCTTAGTTTTGTCTTTGTCCCAGTTTTCCTGGAATTTTTCAATTAATTTTAGTTTTACTGTTTTTACAAGTTTTGACATTGACATTACTGAGGGAGAGTGGGGAGAAAATTGATCAATGTCCATGTTAAGTACTTCAAGAATTGATACAATTTCTGAGTACCATGAGTGAATACCTTTATGATGAAGACTTTTAGATTCAAGCAAACCATCAGCAAGAAGGTTGGACGGATTATTTACTAGACGATGATAATATTTTAACATCGACATGATAACACCAAAGTACACAGGAAAACGACCCAAATCAGACATAACAGCAAAGTTGGTGGTTTTCTTATGTACCCCTAAAATATATTTGCAGTATCTTATATGTAATTTTTCAAATTCGAACTTATGAGACAGTTTAGTAAAGTCACAAGGATTAAAATTCCTTTTCCCAAAAGATCCCCAGCACTCACTACCATATAGTAAAATTGGCTTGATTGTATGTTCAAACACGTGCAAACTTGTGGATATACCCGGATGCATGGAGTTAAAAAATTTCTTTAACATAAAAAGGGCTTTCAAACCTTTCTTATACAAGTCACTTCGAGCGCGTGAAAAACAACCAGATGCACAAAATGTAACTCCAAGATAATTATAAGAGGAGACACATTCTAAAGATTGGTTTTGAAGGACATATTTCTCTTTTACTAGCCTACCGGCCTTATTAAAGATTAACACTTTAGATTTCAAAATATTAATATTGAGACACCAATCCTGACAAAAGAGATTAAGCTTGTTTAATTTTTCTTGTAACCCGAGAGCTGTAGTTGATAAAAGAACAACATCATCTGCGTACATAAGACAATCTAGCCTAGTGTTGTTAAGAATAGCCGGATCAGCAGTATCAGATAAATAATCTGGCAGGTCATTAATGAAGATTTTGAACAGGTTCGGACTGAGATTATCTCCTTGCCTAACACCTATCTGTGAAACAAAGGAATCCGTTACAGAATTGTTGTCTACCTTTACACATAGAAGATTCTTTTGATACATATTTTTAATTACTTCGTAAAAGAATCCCCCTATCTCCATTTTTAGGAGTTTAATCTTTATGCCCGAGTGTATAACGGTATCAAATGCTTTTCGGAAGTCTATAAAACAAGTGAATAATTGTTTGGTACCAGAGTTGATATATTTGTCAATAAGACTTTTAAGGATAAACATGTGATCTGAGGTTCTAGATTTTTTTAAAAATACAATTTGAAGAGAGCTGATTAGTTGGTGCTTTTGTAAAAACGTATCTAACCTGGCATTGAGGATACTGTTAAACAGTTTACCTAAGCATGATGTAACGGCTATACCTCTGTAATTTTCTGGATTTTTTGGATCTTTTGCCTTAAAAATAGGAGTTATGTAACCATGTGTCCATTCATTTGGGTAAAAGCCAGAAATAAGTACTTTATTAAAAAAAAATTCTAGTGAGGGTAACAGGACGGACTGACCTGCTTTAAGCATTTCATTTGATATAAGTGCTAATCCTGAGGAAGAGCCAGACTTTATTTTTTTAATAGACTGTTGAATTTCCTTAGTGGTTATATGAAAATCTAATTCATTGAAAAGTTGCAAGTCGTTCGTTTCCATATCATTTAATTGTGAATCAAGTTCATCTAATCTGGATTTGAATGTAGCAGGTATAGAATTAAGATCTTTGAAGTAATCAAACCATTCTGAAGCCTCAACAGATTGTGCATGGTCTTTTTTATTTTCATCCTTTAGTGAGCTGATGAGCTTCCAATAAGCTTTGGGATTTTCACTTTGTAAATCATCTAATTGAGATAAAATAGTTTCCTTAAAATGTTTAGCCTTATACTTACGGAGTTTATTATATTGCCTATATAACTTATAATAACTGCCCTTTATAATAGGATCAAATGGATATTTAGAATACAATTTACCTTTACTCATAACATGACTGCGCATGGATTTTAGATCATTATCAAACCATTTCTTATTTTGTTTCTTTCTATTGTTATTGCTTTTAGATAATCGGAGTGCTTTATTCGCTGCCAATAATATTATATTTTGTACGTCATCGCATGCTTTGTTTATGCTAGCTTCCGATAGTTCAATATCCTTATTCATGAAATTATGAATTTGCTCATTTACATCTGGATCTATTAGAGCCGACTGAAATTTACTAACTGATTGTTCATTCCATATGTACTTAGTGGGCATTGGCCTGGTTTGTTTGTTATTCAAATGATATGGAAAATCAGCAATAATGTTCCAAGAAATTTTACAATGTGTATCAGATAATGTGGGAACAAAATCAGCAACGGCAAAATGTAACACCTGAGATAACAATTCTTCAGAAAAAATGGCATAATCAACAACGCTACTGCCTTGAGGTGTATAACAATTAAAATGACCTAAGGTGTCACCAAAGGTTCTACCATTAAGAATTCTAAGCCTGTTTGAAATGCACAGTTCAAGTATTTCTTTACCCCTAGCATCAGATACCTGATCAAGACTGTCACGTTTAAATACTGAATCTACAGAATAGTTTTGATTTAAGGGAATGTGAGAAGACTGGTCATTTTCTATAAAATCTGGTTCAGAAGAGGTACGACCATTAAAATCACCACACAGGATTACCTCCCCCTTATCTCTGTATATGCAAATATCTTCTTCTAATATGTTAAGTATATCTACCTCTAAACGTTTTGTGTATAAAGATGAACTTGGTGGATAATAAATGGTACATATAAAAATATCTTTAGGAAAATGGAAATAATTTTTATCCAACTGTATCCAGTGAAATTCTGAGTTAGTTATTGGAAGTATTTTTACCCCATGTCTGATCCCTTGCTTAATAAGAATAGCAAGACCCCCATAATGCCTGTTGTTACTTGAGACTTGACGACACACAGGAAAATATGTATAACCATCTATAGCTACTGAATCGCTATAGCCAAGGTGAGTCTCTGCTAGAAAAATGATATCATGCTGAGAGATGTTGTCTATAAACACTTTATCTTTGGTTTTGTCGAACAATTTTGACCGTAATCCACCTACATTCCAGAAGCACATACTCAGGGAAGACACCTGTTTGACAGGGAGTTTAGGTGACATATCTATTATTGATTACAAATATTATTGATTAGAAAATAAAAGCTTTGAGCTTTATGTTACTAACTACTGTATATTTAACAACTATACACAATTATATCTCAATGACGAGTGATGACACTCCACAAAAATGCAAGTAAAATGTATATAAATATTTTTTTATAATATGTTATACTAGGACTGTGCTCTACTCAGTGCTATGTGAAAAAGTGCTCTATTCAATACTGATTAAACGGTAGCCTATTAAAGTTATGCAACAAAGTTAAGACCCAAGGTGTCATAAAAACTATGACCAAAAATGAATACAATAATTATTATAAACAGTATGAATGCTCTGTCTTCACAAGGTAATTGTATCAACAAATCAACTGGCCCAGTTTTGTGAAGAATAAAATCGTCCTTAAAACAAGGTAAATAGGTATTAAATGGTATTGGAGACACGCTACACAGAATGTACACCAATAGCCTAATATTAAATAGAAACACGTACGAAAATATAAAAAACAACACAAAAAACCCCACTAAATACTAGATTAAAATGTGATACTCAAGTCACCCGAACACCGCTCCAACTTGGAGCAAGCAGTTTACAATTCTACTTATCCCAAATCTAGTTTGAATGGGTAAACTTATGATACAGATTTTTAAAAGCTATACCGACATAAACAGTATAGATAATTTCTAAAATGCAACAGATAAACCTTCAAAACAAGGGTATCTGGGTTATTTTAGCAAAAGTATACTTGTTACACTATATTGTTGAATCTTGTTATTGAATTCAAATTTAAGAAACAAATGTTCCAAATGCTAAAACCAGGACTAAAATATTGAGTGAGAGAGAATATGTATTTATATATACATATATAATATGTATTTATATATACATATATATATATAATGAAATGACAAAATCAAAAAAACATACAATTCTTTCTTATCAAAGAATTCGCCTAATCACTGACAACTGACAATTATTGATTAATAACTGGCAATTATTGATTAATGGTTCCATGGACGCCGCTGTCCGTACCCTTGATTTCTCCTATATGATGATCTCTGAACTTGACTAGAATTATCCCTGTCCCTATACCTCTGATTTAAAGGAGATGCCCTGGTTAGGCCAAGAGCTGAATCAACACAGATTCTCATGTTGTTTGCCAACCGGGCTACCCCATTTTGTGTAAGATGATATTTATCACGTTGGTTAAAAAATGTATTAATTGGTACATTCCGCATTGCAAGATTGCTGTTATCACAGCATGTGATGTTGTTTGATTCTGTAAACTGATCTTTCAAAATGGCATTAACCAACTGAGCCTTATTATTTAATGAAATGTCATCACCTCTAGGGGTAGCCAGTGAGACAATCAACTTTGTTTGAGGCCAACTTTCACACACAACCTTAGCCAATTCACCCATTTCTTGGGCACACTCTGAGGCAGATTTCTGTTTCAGATCATTAGTTAGGGTATGTAGAATTACAGCATCAGGTGCTGCTAGCTCATTTACCAAATTATTGTTTATCAATGTTGTTGCCTCATTCATTGTGTAAGTTATACGTTTACATATACTGTACTGAGAGCTCATTCTCTCAGGATCTATTTGTTCAATGTTAGAAGTCCCGAGAATAATAATTTTCTTCTTGGGGTCAACATGCCTGTTTTGACTATGGGGGTTGTTTTGATTATTGTTAGTATCAGATTTACTAGTGTTATTTCCATCAGAGGCTACCACTTGTGGTCTGTTTGTATGCCTGTTTTGACTATGGGGGTTGTTTTGATTATTGTTAGTATCAGATTTACTAGTGTTATTTCCATCAGAGGCTACCACTTGTGGTCTGTTTGTATGCCTGTTTTGACTATGGGGGTTGTTTTGATTATTGTTAGTATCAGATTTACTAGTGTTATTTCCATCAGAGGCTACCACTTGTGGTCTGTTTGTATGCCTGTTTTGACTATGGGGGTTGTTTTGATTATTGTTAGTATCAGATTTACTAGTGTTATTTCCATCAGAGGCTACCACTTGTGGTCTGTTTGTATGCCTGTTTTGACTATGGGGGTTGTTTTGATTATTGTTAGTATCAGATTTACTAGTGTTATTTCCATCAGAGGCTACCACTTGTGGTCTGTTTGTATGCCTGTTTTGACTATGGGGGTTGTTTTGATTATTGTTAGTATCAGATTTACTAGTGTTATTTCCATCAGAGGCTACCACTTGTGGTCTGTTTGTATGCCTGTTTTGACTATGGGGGTTGTTTTGATTATTGTTAGTATCAGATTTACTAGTGTTATTTCCATCAGAGGCTACCACTTGTGGTCTGTTTGTATGCCTGTTTTGACTATGGGGGTTGTTTTGATTATTGTTAGTATCAGATTTACTAGTGTTATTTCCATCAGAGGCTACCACTTGTGGTCTGTTTGTATGCCTGTTTTGACTATGGGGGTTGTTTTGATTATTGTTAGTATCAGATTTACTAGTGTTATTTCCATCAGAGGCTACCACTTGTGGTCTGTTTGTATGCCTGTTTTGACTATGGGGGTTGTTTTGATTATTGTTAGTATCAGATTTACTAGTGTTATTTCCATCAGAGGCTACCACTTGTGGTCTGTTTGTATGCCTGTTTTGACTATGGGGGTTGTTTTGATTATTGTTAGTATCAGATTTACTAGTGTTATTTCCATCAGAGGCTACCACTTGTGGTCTGTTTGTATGCCTGTTTTGACTATGGGGGTTGTTTTGATTATTGTTAGTATCAGATTTACTAGTGTTATTTCCATCAGAGGCTACCACTTGTGGTCTGTTTGTATGCCTGTTTTGACTATGGGGGTTGTTTTGATTATTGTTAGTATCAGATTTACTAGTGTTATTTCCATCAGAGGCTACCACTTGTGGTCTGTTTGTATGCCTGTTTTGACTATGGGGGTTGTTTTGAT
The DNA here is from genome assembly GCA_037043455.1 of Cyrtodaria siliqua. NCBI lineage: Eukaryota > Metazoa > Mollusca > Bivalvia > Adapedonta > Hiatellidae > Cyrtodaria > Cyrtodaria siliqua. The sequence goes on along the minus strand of JAWPHD010000742.1, from coordinate 164,144 downwards.
TATTGTTAGTATCAGATTTACTAGTGTTATTTCCATCAGAGGCTACCACTTGTGGTCTGTTTGTATGCCTGTTTTGACTATGGGGGTTGTTTTGATTATTGTTAGTATCAGATTTACTAGTGTTATTTCCATCAGAGGCTACCACTTGTGGTCTGTTTGTATGCCTGTTTTGACTATGGGGGTTGTTTTGATTATTGTTAGTATCAGATTTACTAGTGTTATTTCCATCAGAGGCTACCACTTGTGGTCTGTTTGTATGCCTGTTTTGACTATGGGGGTTGTTTTGATTATTGTTAGTATCAGATTTACTAGTGTTATTTCCATCAGAGGCTACCACTTGTGGTCTGTTTGTATGCCTGTTTTGACTATGGGGGGTTGTTTTGATTATTGTTAGTATCAGATTTACTAGTGTTATTTCCATCAGAGGCTACCACTTGTGGTCTGTTTGTATGCCTGTTTTGACTATGGGGGTTGTTTTGATTATTGTTAGTATCAGATTTACTAGTGTTATTTCCATCAGAGGCTACCACTTGTGGTCTGTTTGTATGCCTGTTTTGACTATGGGGGTTGTTTTGATTATTGTTAGTATCAGATTTACTAGTGTTATTTCCATCAGAGGCTACCACTTGTGGTCTGTTTGTATGCCTGTTTTGACTATGGGGGTTGTTTTGATTATTGTTAGTATCAGATTTACTAGTGTTATTTCCATCAGGGCTACCACTTGTGGTCTGTTTGTATGCCTGTTTTGACTATGGGGGTTGTTTTGATTATGTTAGTATCAGATTTACTAGTGTTATTCCATCAGAGGCTACCACTTGTGGTCTGTTTGTATGCCTGTTTTGACTAGGGGGTTGTTTTGATTATTGTTAGTATCAGATTTTACTAGTGTTATTTCCATCAGAGGCTACCACTTGTGGTCTGTTTGTATGCCTGTTTTGACTATGGGGGTTGTTTTGATTATTGTTAGTATCAGATTTACTAGTGTTATTTCCATCAGAGGCTACCACTTGTGGTCTGTTTGTATGCCTGTTTTGACTATGGGGGTTGTTTTGATTATTGTTAGTATCAGATTTACTAGTGTTATTTCCATCAGAGGCTACCACTTGTGGTCTGTTTGTATGCCTGTTTTGACTATGGGGGTTGTTTTGATTATTGTTAGTATCAGATTTACTAGTGTTATTTCCATCAGAGGCTACCACTTGTGGTCTGTTTGTATGCCTGTTTTGACTATGGGGGTTGTTTTGATTATTGTTAGTATCAGATTTACTAGTGTTATTTCCATCAGAGGCTACCACTTGTGGTCTGTTTGTATGCCTGTTTTGACTATGGGGGTTGTTTTGATTATTGTTAGTATCAGATTTACTAGTGTTATTTCCATCAGAGGCTACCACTTGTGGTCTGTTTGTATGCCTGTTTTGACTATGGGGGTTGTTTTGATTATTGTTAGTATCAGATTTACTAGTGTTATTTCCATCAGAGGCTACCACTTGTGGTCTGTTTGTATGCCTGTTTTGACTATGGGGGTTGTTTTGATTATTGTTAGTATCAGATTTACTAGTGTTATTTCCATCAGAGGCTACCACTTGTGGTCTGTTTGTATGCCTGTTTTGACTATGGGGGTTGTTTTGATTATTGTTAGTATCAGATTTACTAGTGTTATTTCCATCAGAGGCTACCACTCTGTGGTCTGTTTGTATGCCTGTTTTGACTATGGGGGTTGTTTGATTATTGTTAGTATCAGATTTACTAGTGTTTATTTCCATCAGAGGCTACCACTTGTGGTCTGTTTGTATGCCTGTTTTGACTATGGGGTTGTTTTGATTATTGTTAGTATCAGATTTACTAGTGTTATTTCCATCAGAGCTACCACTTGTGGTCTGTTTGTATGCCTGTTTTGACTATGGGGGTTGTTTTGATTATTGTTAGTATCAGATTTACTAGTGTTATTTCCATCAGAGGCTACCACTTGTGGTCTGTTTGTATGCCTGTTTTGACTATGGGGGTTGTTTGATTATTGTTAGTATCAGATTTACTAGTGTTATTTCCATCAGAGGCTATCCACTTGTGGTCTGTTTGTATGCCTGTTTTGACTATGGGGGTTGTTTTGATTATTGTTAGTATCAGATTTACTAGTGTTATTTCCATCAGAGGCTACCACTTGTGGTCTGTTTGTATGCCTGTTTTGACTATGGGGGTTGTTTTGATTATTGTTAGTATCAGATTTACTAGTGTTATTTCCATCAGAGGCTACCACTTGTGTCTGTTTGTATGCCTGTTTTGACTATGGGGTTGTTTTGATTATTGTTAGTATCAGATTTACTAGTGTTATTCCATCAGAGGCTACCACTTGTGGTCTGTTTGTATGCCTGTTTTGACTATGGGGTTGTTTTGATTATTGTTAGTATCAGCATTTACTAGTGTTATTTCCATCAGAGGCTACCACTTGTGGTCTGTTTGTATGCCTGTTTTGACTATTGGGGGTTGTTTTGATTATTGTTAGTATCAGATTTACTAGTGTTATTTCCATCAGAGGCTACCACTTGTGGTCTGTTTGTATGCCTGTTTTGACTATGAGGGGTTGTTTTGATTATTGTTAGTATCAGATTTACTAGTGTTATTTCATCAGAGGCTACCACTTGTGGTCTGTTGTATGCCTGTTTTGACTATGGGGGTTGTTTGATTATTGTAGTATCAGATTTACTAGTGTTATTTCCATCAGAGGCTACCACTTGTGGTCTGTTTGTATGCCTGTTTGACTATGGGGTTGTTTTGATTATTGTTAGTATCAGATTTACTAGTGTTATTTCCATCAGAGGCTACCACTTGTGGTCTGTTTGTATGCCTGTTTTGACTATGGGGGTTGTTTTGATTATTGTTAGTATCAGATTTACTAGTGTTATTTCCATCAGAGGCTACCACTTGTGGTCTGTTTGTATGCCTGTTTTGACTATGGGGGTTGTTTTGATTATTGTTAGTATCAGATTTACTAGTGTTATTTCCATCAGAGGCTACCACTTGTGGTCTGTTTGTATGCCTGTTTTGACTATGGGGGTTGTTTTGATTATTGTTAGTATCAGATTTACTAGTGTTATTTCCATCAGAGGCTACCACTTGTGGTCTGTTTGTATGCCTGTTTTGACTATGGGGGTTGTTTTGATTATTGTTAGTATCAGATTTACTAGTGTTATTTCCATCAGAGGCTACCACTTGTGGTCTGTTTGTATGCCTGTTTTGACTATGGGGGTTGTTTTGATTATTGTTAGTATCAGATTTACTAGTGTTATTTCCATCAGAGGCTACCACTTGTGGTCTGTTTGTATGCCTGTTTTGACTATGGGGGTTGTTTTGATTATTGTTAGTATCAGATTTACTAGTGTTATTTCCATCAGAGGCTACCACTTGTGGTCTGTTTGTATGCCTGTTTTGACTATGGGGGTTGTTTTGATTATTGTTAGTATCAGATTTACTAGTGTTATTTCCATCAGAGGCTACCACTTGTGGTCTGTTTGTATGCCTGTTTTGACTATGGGGGTTGTTTTGATTATTGTTAGTATCAGATTTACTAGTGTTATTTCCATCAGAGGCTACCACTTGTGGTCTGTTTGTATGCCTGTTTTGACTATGGGGGTTGTTTTGATTATTGTTAGTATCAGATTTACTAGTGTTATTTCCATCAGAGGCTACCACTTGTGGTCTGTTTGTATGCCTGTTTTGACTATGGGGGTTGTTTTGATTATTGTTAGTATCAGATTTACTAGTGTTATTTCCATCAGAGGCTACCACTTGTGGTCTGTTTGTATGCCTGTTTTGACTATGGGGGTTGTTTTGATTATTGTTAGTATCAGATTTACTAGTGTTATTTCCATCAGAGGCTACCACTTGTGGTCTGTTTGTATGCCTGTTTTGACTATGGGGGTTGTTTTGATTATTGTTAGTATCAGATTTACTAGTGTTATTTCCATCAGAGGCTACCACTTGTGGTCTGTTTGTATGCCTGTTTTGACTATGGGGGTTGTTTTGATTATTGTTAGTATCAGATTTACTAGTGTTATTTCCATCAGAGGCTACCACTTGTGGTCTGTTTGTATGCCTGTTTTGACTATGGGGGTTGTTTTGATTATTGTTAGTATCAGATTTACTAGTGTTATTTCCATCAGAGGCTACCACTTGTGGTCTGTTTGTATGCCTGTTTTGACTATGGGGGTTGTTTTGATTATTGTTAGTATCAGATTTACTAGTGTTATTTCCATCAGAGGCTACCACTTGTGGTCTGTTTGTATGCCTGTTTTGACTATGGGGGTTGTTTTGATTATTGTTAGTATCAGATTTACTAGTGTTATTTCCATCAGAGGCTACCACTTGTGGTCTGTTTGTATGCCTGTTTTGACTATGGGGGTTGTTTTGATTATTGTTAGTATCAGATTTACTAGTGTTATTTCCATCAGAGGCTACCACTTGTGGTCTGTTTGTATGCCTGTTTTGACTATGGGGGTTGTTTTGATTATTGTTAGTATCAGATTTACTAGTGTTATTTCCATCAGAGGCTACCACTTGTGGTCTGTTTGTATGCCTGTTTTGACTATGGGGGTTGTTTTGATTATTGTTAGTATCAGATTTACTAGTGTTATTTCCATCAGAGGCTACCACTTGTGGTCTGTTTGTATGCCTGTTTTGACTATGGGGGTTGTTTTGATTATTGTTAGTATCAGATTTACTAGTGTTATTTCCATCAGAGGCTACCACTTGTGGTCTGTTTGTATGCCTGTTTTGACTATGGGGGTTGTTTTGATTATTGTTAGTATCAGATTTACTAGTGTTATTTCCATCAGAGGCTACCACTTGTGGTCTGTTTGTATGCCTGTTTTGACTATGGGGGTTGTTTTGATTATTGTTAGTATCAGATTTACTAGTGTTATTTCCATCAGAGGCTACCACTTGTGGTCTGTTTGTATGCCTGTTTTGACTATGGGGGTTGTTTTGATTATTGTTAGTATCAGATTTACTAGTGTTATTTCCATCAGAGGCTACCACTTGTGGTCTGTTTGTATGCCTGTTTTGACTATGGGGGTTGTTTTGATTATTGTTAGTATCAGATTTACTAGTGTTATTTCCATCAGAGGCTACCACTTGTGGTCTGTTTGTATGCCTGTTTTGACTATGGGGGTTGTTTTGATTATTGTTAGTATCAGATTTACTAGTGTTATTTCCATCAGAGGCTACCACTTGTGGTCTGTTTGTATGCCTGTTTTGACTATGGGGGTTGTTTTGATTATTGTTAGTATCAGATTTACTAGTGTTATTTCCATCAGAGGCTACCACTTGTGGTCTGTTTGTATGCCTGTTTTGACTATGGGGGTTGTTTTGATTATTGTTAGTATCAGATTTACTAGTGTTATTTCCATCAGAGGCTACCACTTGTGGTCTGTTTGTATGCCTGTTTTGACTATGGGGGTTGTTTTGATTATTGTTAGTATCAGATTTACTAGTGTTATTTCCATCAGAGGCTACCACTTGTGGTCTGTTTATATGCCTGTTTTGACTATGGGGGTTGTTTTGATTATTGTTAGTATCAGATTTACTAGTGTTATTTCCATCAGAGGCTACCACTTGTGGTCTGTTTGTATGCCTGTTTTGGCTATGGGGGTTGTTTTGATTATTGTTAGTATCAGATTTACTAGTGTTATTTCCATCAGAGGCTACCACTTGTGGTCTGTTTGTATGCCTGTTTTGGCTATGGGGGTTGTTTTGATTATTGTTAGTATCAGATTTACTAGTGTTATTTCCATCAGAGGCTACCACTTGTGGTCTGTTTGTATGCCTGTTTTGGCTATGGGGGTTGTTTTGATTATTGTTAGTATCAGATTTACTAGTGTTATTTCCATCAGAGGCTTCCACTTGTGGTCTGTTTGTTTGTACAATATCGCTGAATAATCTGTTACTGATATTGTTTACACTAGCGTTATGCATCTTTTTCGACAAAAGTTCATCTTTCCCCCTCAGAATTTCTGTAGATAGCTCCTCACAGCGTTGTTCCAATTTGTGGGATCTATTAGTCTGCTCATTAAGAGAATCAGTCTTGCGGTTAAGTTCAACGTTCAATCGTGCTATTGTTTGTTCAGACTGCTCTCTCAGGTGAGTGTGGGATTTTTTTTCCGAGTCAAGTTTTGAGAGTAACTCGGCTCTTTCAAGTTCACGTTGGTGACGCGCTTCTCGTAGTAAGACGTTCCGACAGAGCTATCAACATACACTGAAATCGATGACCTTGACAATTATTTTGTCAGTTCCATCATCCACCAAAGACAATAATTATTATTATTTCCATTTTTTGTGGTGTGCTGATGATGTATGTGATCATTGTGACCATTGCACGTAGCACTATACAATCAGAGTTATTAGCAATTAGTCTCCCTAAATAAAATAGTGTGTGCCGTTTGTAAATATAGCTTCCCTTAACCATATAACACCTGCATTCGGGATGTAAAACTACTTATTTCTATGGGCAATTTATTTCAATGATGACATGCAATTACGTCTTTTTACTTTGATGAAATAGTCCGCACGTATTTGCTAAAACTGTTAAATATGTCAAATGATAGCATCTTCTAATATAATTTGTTTTACAATTATCGTTAAACTGGGAATTTATGGACCATAACTGTTATATTTCAATTTATAGAGTACTTGCAATTTGGACCTCATTTACTTTGCATGTTTCTTTTCAATTTTTATTAACATTATTTATGACTATTTCAAAGCAACACTAAACTGCTTAAAGTAATTTTGAGTCCTTTGGTTACTTGAATGTTTTTTTCCTCTGTAATATAGGGCAATTTATAACAGTATCGAGAAAACAAATATATAGTTGAGATGTGTCGAAGACGAAAAGAAAACATCACCGCAACATCGGTTTGACAGGCATACAATTTAACAAATCTAGTTTAATATAATTTCATATGAAGTGTCATTTCGTGACATGATGTTTATACAAGATTGTATGTAGATGCATATAATGAACAAGGCGGTAGCCCTATAGTTAACCCTTTTGTGTTTGTGATGTCTTATCTTGCCTTTTATTCATCTTTAAAGTTGTTCTTTGTTTGTGTGTGTTTATAGTTGACTGTCGTCTTGATGCTTCTTTTCCTGTTCGATTTTTATATCTACTTTCAAAAAAAATCCCAGAAATTACTTATTAATTATTTTGATACATCTCATTTACATTATGCATTGAGCATCTCTAGGGGAGTAAACTTAAAACATCGTCTCCTTTTGTTAACTTCAAGACCCATGACATTTACATTTTGCTCGAGGCATGTACAGACTAAATACCCTATCCATATTATAAAGACACAGAGTAGAAAGGACACTTTATAAACAAAAGACCACAGTTGGTTCACGTAAAGAAGTTAACTCCTCCAAAATTGTTATAGTATGCCCATCACAAGTTAGTAGAAATACTATTTATGAAGTGTTATAGCAATCCGCACCAATCCTAGGAAAAGTTACGTACACGAGCTTATTTTTTACAGATATTTATAGTCCAAGGATACAAATACGCAGTCCAAATATATTACAATATGCCCATCTTTAGTTGGTGTAATGATTTTTTTTAAATGTCTTTGCAATCAGTACAATATCCTAGAGCTTAATGCTTTGTGCTTTTAGAGAAAATAATATTATTATTTTACCTTACAAACATGAGTAGTCTCTGTTTCCTGACGTTGGTTCGGCGGGGTGCGGCCAGTTTTTTTACCCCATCATGCATGTTGCGTTAAACCAGTTTTAACAAGCTAGAAAGCCTTTAATCTAAGGATTATTTGCTTGAAGTTACATTGGAATCGACCGAGCGGTTTCTAAGAAAAAAAAGTCGTTTAAAGCAAAAGTTACCGCCGTACGGACGATGAATGATTCACGATGGACGATGAATGATTCTAATAGCAACATGTTCTTCTCCAAAAGGAATGAGCCGCTTACATGTATATTGAAGTTGCCGTGGAAAACAAATGCTGTACAAATGAAGGACCTAGGATAAAAATCGTCCATGCCCTGGTAGGTCAAATGATTATACACTGACATACATAGGAAACATGTTAAAACATCTTTTTCTTAGAAATTGTTAGTCAGATTGCATGCATTTAGTATTATTTACACATGGATAACGAAAACAATAACAATCTGGGAAATGTGCGCGAAAAGAAAAGGAGACATTGACAGATAGATTTTGGCAAATCGTATTATTGATGACATTTTGACTGACATGTTTTCACTTTTGTACACAGAACATCATTACAAATTGAAGATTAGTAAAGAAATAGGTATTAGTTAAATACTAGCAGAGATGGTAAACTGCAGTGTTTCAGAGTGTTAGATGAATGTTTATCTGTGTACAATAACATGTTTGGGACAAAGCTTTGTATTGCCATTCTCATCAACCTGGTTCATCATAACGACATTAACAATGAGGATAACCAATGTCCTCGGTATTTCTCTTATAGATATATCTACTTTTCTGTCTTGTTTGTGTTTGTTGCTACGAAAGAATCCCTTTTTTCCGAATTTATATCACTCCCTGAGGTTGTTGTCGCAATGTAACCTATTATGATGTGCTAACAGGACGTAAACTCCTAATTAATTTCTTATACACGCTTAAAACAGTTTTAACCGGTACGATATGTTCAATAGGTGAAAGACCTGAGCAGAAAAAGATTGATCATGCCCAAACAAAATAAAACTGTAGGTAATGTTAATTGTTAACAAATATATGTGTGAACAAGACGGTAGGTTTTATTGCTTATGTGTTGCCCTCGGAATAGCCTTCGATACAATTGATCATAAATAATTGTTAAACAGTCTCGTGTGGAGAGAGTGGGTGGTAAACATCTGACACTTTTTATTTCAATGTACAGTTAACTGTCATCGTCATCATACGCACTAGTCGTAACTTACAGGTCAGATACAAATCGTAAGCTATTCAAGTTTCTTAGGTCCTTCTAAGTATTTTATCATTACAAACTAGATTTTTCTAATGAGTACAATGATATTAATTTTACTGGTTTCTTTAAATGCAACAAACGGCATATATACTCCTCAAAATAAGTTAAGGACCATTCCTTTTTTATTTCAATAATATTAAAGTTGCATCATCGCACAAGTTTAAATACACATTGCATTCCAAAAATGGAAACTGTTTCGTGTTTCTGTATTCTTTAGGAACATTTTACATGAACATTATTTTTGGAAAATTCAGATTTTGAAATTTCAATAAAATGCTTTTATTTTCACCCAAAAATTTCGTATTATTTTCATGACTATTGATTCCATAACAAACATATATCACCATATTCTTTAGAACAACTCAAGAGATATGCGTGCAGTGCCAACTATGCAACTATGTCTTGAAAATTTACTTTTTGGATGGGATAAAAATCAGCGTTTTCCAAAACTGTTCAGTATTTGCAGTTAAACTGTCAAAAGTTAGTCCATTTGTGGGGAAATTAATATTTCGAGTCCATAATTTCATCGGCAGTGATTAAACGTAAAGAATGAATTGACAAAGCAAGTATTGTTGTTTTGGGGCAAATTAATGATTTTTAGAAACTATCAAAATTCTCGGACTCTTTTTAATTAACAGATCAATGTATATCAACATTTTGTTCTTTCATCTAATGCAGAAGACCTGACAATGTTCAGTTTAATTCAAAATTGCTTTCGCATTCTGTGTAACCGTTTGAAAATGGTATGTAGTCAATTTCACTGGTAAGCATATGGAAAAATATTATTGCGGTCCTTAACTTATTTTGAGTAGTATATATATATTATATTTCAGTAGTATTCTGCCGATGGCATGTCAGACAGCAGCGATACCATTCAACCAAAAACATTATACCAGCTTTTCAAGTTCTTTCCAGTTACCACTGATAAACCAGAGCATCTGGAGGATGCTTGTATAGGGGCGTTTGACTAAGTCTCAGATAAATAGTATTTACAAACTTAGCATTATAACTGATCATTACGTGGTCCGAGTATTAACTTTCATACCCCATCCAACCCCTTCTCCAAGAAGCGAAAACGGGGTTGGCTGGGGTACGAAATAAAACCTTAATTTCAGCTTTAAAAGTTTGCATATTGTAAAATTAAAACATTTAATTTGTAAATTTAAACATGTTATTGCACGTTTACAGTACAAATTGTTTTTAAACATATTTTCTTTCAAAATATCCGTTATAAAGTCCTGCTAATATTAATTTTCCGATCTCTTAATGTAATTAAGGCAGGACCACGTAATGATGAGAATTAATCTTAAGAAAAAAAAGCAATAATAGCATGTGTGCGTGCGTGCGGGGGTTTTCTTACGGGAAATAAAATCAGAGTTTTATACGATGATTGATTGAATTGGATTTTTATAGTCGCACCAACAGCCATATGGAAGAATCTTCTTCAAATCGAAATCGACTGAAAAAACACAATAATTTCACGAAATGTAACTCTTGGTGATAGTTTAGTACTGATTTATCTCCCGCAGATATCGATATCGGTAAAGTTATGTAATTTAGCGTGTCGGCAGTCACACTTACACACTTTATGGGGGCCATAAAACATTGGGAATCAGTATGTATCTATAGTGACCATATGGAGTGAAACTATAAATGCACTTTAGTAAATTTAAGAAAACACATTTTTAAAAAATCAGTTTAATATTTACATGAAATACGTTATTCTAAACAAGTTTTTAATAAGTTGTAACTGAGAATAGTTTTTTTATAATGTATTTTTATTGAAATGGCGTTATAATAGTGAGAAATTCTATAAAAAACTGTTTAAAAGTTAAAAATACCATCATTTTTGATATAGCAAAAGTTTCGTTCTGACTCCTGTTTTGCCTAAAATGTTAAAGAAAGGGAAATACCATCATTGGACAGAGAAATACATGTGTAATGGGTTTTTGCATGAATTAAACTTTTATGCATACAACTCTTCATGATATATATTTCTCCGCGTCGTCTGCTTAATGTGATTATCGTCATTATGCGATATATTTACAATTAAAAAACACATGTTCGACATATTTTAAGAATTATATATAGAACATACAAGGACACTAGATGGTGTATTTAAACCCGAAAACAGACCAAGATCCTTTTAACATAAAAATATGAAACTTATATGAAACTTATATCAAAATAAAGATAATAAATTGTATTTTAAGAAACCGTTTGCACCTAAGCGATCATATTTACAGAATTTCTAATATTAAACAATAATGAAATTTCCCCCTATACGCTCCATGTAAAAATCTGGCGACTCATCGATAACCCGTTTGAGGCAGATTCTTCCATATGTAAGGTCATATGGCGACTTTCCAACTTCCATTGGTGGAGGAAGACCCCAGGTGCCACTCCGGGCAATTTTCTTGCACGGGCGGGCACCTGGGTAGAACCACCGACGTTCCGCAAGCCAGCTGGATAGCTTCCTCATATAAATATGCCTAGGCCCCTGAGGGATCGAACCTACAGCGGTGAGGGGCAAGTGATTTCAAGTCAGAGACGTTAACCACTCGGCCCATCGATATATTTATTTATGACTGGTAGCGCTGTAAAATGACATTCCGTACAAGTTGTAGACAACCCAATCACGTTGTTGACTGACATACAGTCCGTACAAGTTGTAGACAACCCAATCGCGCTGTTGACTTATATACAGTCCGTAAAAGTTGTAGACAACCCAATCGCGCTGTTGACTGATATACAGTCCGTACAAGTTGTAGACAACTCAATCGCGCTGTTGACTGATATACAGTCCGTACAAGTTGTAGACAACCCAATCGCGCTGTTGACTGATATACAGTCCGTACACGTTGTAGACAACCCAATCACGCTTTTGACTGACATACAGTCCGTACAAGTTGTAGACAACGTTGACTGACATACAGTCCGTACAAGTTGTAGACAACCCAATCACGCTGTGGACTGACATACAGTCCGTACAAGTTGTAGACAACCCAATCACGCTGTTGACTGATATACAGTCCGTACAAGTTGTAGACAACCCAATCATGCTGTGGACTGATATACAATATGTACAAGTTGTAGACAACCCAATCACGATGTTGACTGATATACAGTCCGTACAAGTTGTAGACAACCCAATCATGCTGTGGACTGACATACAGTCCGTACAAGTTGTAGACAACGCAATGGGCTGTTGACTGATATACAGTCCGTACAAGTTGTAGACAACCCAATCGCGCTGTTGACTGACATACAGTCCGTACAAGTTGTAGACAACCCAATCGCATTGTTGACTGATATACAGTCCGTACAAGTTGTAGACAACCCAATCGCGTTGTTGACTGACATACAGTCCGTACAAGTTGTAGACAACGCAATCCCGTTGTTGACTGACTACAAGTTGTAGAAAATCCAATCGCGCTGTGGACTGACATACAGTCCGAACACGTTGTAGACAACTCAATCGCGCTGTGGACTGACATACAGTCCGTACAAGTTGTAGACAACCCAATCACGCTGTTGACTGATAAACAGTCCGTACAAGTTGCAGACAACCCAATCACGCTGTTGACTGATATACAGTCCGTACAAGTTGTAGACAACCCAATCCGCTGTTGACTAACATACAGTCCGTACAAGTCGTAGACAACTCAATCGCGCTGTGGACTGACATACAGTCCGTAAAAGTCGTAGACAACCCAATCACGCTGTTGACTGATATACATACAGTCCGTACAAGTTGTAGACAACCCAATCACGCTGTTGACTGATATACATACAGTCCGTACAAGTTGTAGACAACCCAATCACGCTGTTGACTGATATACAGTCCGTACAAGTTGTAGACAACCCAATCACGTTGTTGACTGACATACAGTCCGTACAAGTTGCAGACAACCCAATCATGCTGTTGACTGATATACAGTCCGTACAAGTTGTAGACAACCCAATCACGCTGTTGACTGATATACAGCCCGTACAAGTAGTAGACAAATATACAGTCCTTACAAGTTGTAGACAACACAATCACACTGTTGACTGATATACAGTCCATCTTGAAAACACGTCCAATTCCGTCATTCTTCGGGATCTCGCCTCGTGTGTATTTGTTAGTTACAATACAGATGAAGGTTATCATTGTTTTCATGTAAATAAACTATAGCTGGAGCAATCGGCTAAATGACATTGCAAAATGTTGAAGATTAACTTTGATTTTGAATTATGCAGTTTTGGCGTGAATCTGACGTGCTCACGCAAGTATGACGTACCTTCGATATTCATTCGAGTAATGCTTCAAAGCACTGTACGAGATGTTGCGAATGATATACATTTATTATTTTCATATAAGTGTGATTCATTGCCCAAGCCATGTTGATAAAGCACACTAACAGATCATCAGCCTGAGGGTAGATGAGTTTTCACAAATCCATTACAGTACTAAGTTACCATTTCTTTTCATCTGGTCGCATACTTCGTTTCTAATGTTAACCCAAATGCATATGGATGTCATTGAGGCTACGAATAATTGCCTTGGGATGGTTAAAAGTGAACGATAATTTAGATTTTAACAAGGTGTATTTCATAATAAGCTTTTCGTATTTAAAGTTTGATTCATAGACTAGAAACAAGATATGAGAAAAGATAAATCGTCAAATTTTTATCTTAACAGCGTATCCACTGTGTAAAATATAATATTTCAGTATATATTTGACAATTAATCTCTCAAAATATTGAATTTCTAAAGATATGGTCAACATTCAAAACTCTTTGCGAGCAAACCTCTTCAAACGGCTACAAAAAGTACAACCAAGTATCGAATTCTTAACCCCAAGATATCTGTGTAAAATGAAGACGAAATGACCACATGGAATACGTCTGGTTAATTAACTCTCTATTTGGAAAATTAACCAGTTTAATTAAATAAAGTTCGCTTCAAAGATGATTTTGAACAGCTCAAATAGAGACGTACATGATACGACAGACGGCGCCTTTGTTGTTGGTACTTCAGCTAGCGCCGCTATGATCTCCTGAAATGCACCCACATTGCCATTGAAAATGACGTGTTCATGTTCAGAATAATTTATAAAAGAAGGAATAACCACTTCCTTTGTGGTGTTTGAGTATTTTATTTTCTGTAACTTAAATATGTTTTCTCTCCACATAAGGAGCTTGCCAAGAAAATTACTTTGTATTGTTTACGCAATTGCCAAATATTTAATTAATATTTTGAAATTAATCTCCTTCCATACAATTTTATTGGAATATGCTCCCGATAAATGATCAGTTTTCATTGAATTTATAATTTATGATTAGTTTTTAGTGAATGTATGATTAGTTTTAGTGAATTTATAATTTAAGTCTTGAGTGTAATTTCATCATTACCAATAATACATACACAGTAGTGAAGGTTCGTTATACACAGTTGTTTCGGTATCATCATTACGTGGTCCCGTCTTAATTTCATTAGGCGATGGGAAAGCTTATATTTGCAAGATTTTATAATTGATATTTCGACAATAAAACACGTTTAAAACTATTTATTACTGAAATAATGTGATAGCTTGTTTAAAATGATCTATTAAATGTTTTTATCTTACAATATGCATACTTTTTAAGCCGAAATTAAGGTTTTACTTCATACCCCCAGCCAACCTCGCTTCTTGGAGAAGGGGTTGGATGGGGTATGAAAGTAAATACTCGGACCACGTAATGATGATGGCCGGCGAAGTCATCTCCAAAGTTATCTGCCACCGAGTGACTCCACTATATATTGTCGTTGTATACAATACCATATAATTGGAATTAAAAAAATAAAAGACAGGTGTCATCATATGTTAGGTGAAGTGAGCAGGGTTTTTTTATTGATTAATTGAAGTTTTCTTTGATTTTATCAAGGAGTCGTGAAATAAACTATGATCGTCATTTATTCAAAAGAAGTACATACTGGTCTTTCATGATTCATATTTGATCGCCTATTACATTGCAGTTTATATCTTCCTGAACCAATAAATCCTGCCTTAATTAAATAGTTCTCTCAATTCACTTACAGTATCTGGTGAATCTTCGTTCAATGTAAACATAGCGCCTTTTCATACTTTATTCACCATTGAAATGCACCAATAGCACGCTGTCAATATTTGGTAAGAAATAGAAAGTGTCATATTCGCTTAATTTAACCTGTTTATCAAACAAGGGAACGTCAATTGATCTAAAATGAAAAACAAAATGCAAAAGTCTTTATATCTGATTCATCACAGAATTTATTTTTGTAAATATATATATAGATCTAAACGATCTCAAACATTGTCCCTAATTTTTTAATTTTTTTTTCCTTTCCCCAAATTGACTCTCATCACACTGGAGCGAGGTTCATATCCACGTCTCAATCGCACGCTATTACTCACCAATCTGAAAAAACTTTCATAGTCATTTGACACAAGGGAACCTTTACAGCAATATTTAATTGTCAAAGTGATACCGTTCTTCAAATATCATCCACTAAATAATTGACATGCAGATCAGAGAGAACGTCTAACGTGCTCTGAATTATTACATAGTTTAGTCTGAATGTTTGGCATGGCGTACGCATGGTCTTGTATGCCAGTCAGCATGAACACACATGCATGGAGCAGACACGTGATAGGCAGACACATGATAGGGATGCCTTTAACACTTACTGACCCTTTGGGATCACCAAGCTCATTACCAAATTATCATGCCCCCGCCAAAATTGGGACCTCTTGTCCGTCAGTTCGTTCGTCCAGCCATCGTTTTTGCTCATGTTCTCAAAATGATTTCACAAATTACTTTCATATTTTATTTGTTTATTACTAAGATCGTACAAAAGACTTTCCGTCAAGTTTCTAATCACTGTGACCACAAGGTCAAGGTCATACACGTGGAAGTTTTGCGTTTAGGTCTGCATTCATTACAATGTTAAAGTTATATTTGTGCTCATATTCTCAAAATGCTTTCACTAATTACTTTCATATTTTATTTCTTGATTACTTAGGTCGTACAAAAACATTACGTCATATTTCGTCATATTTCTGATCACCTGTGCGACCGCAAGGTCAAGGTCACACACTTGGACGTTTTGCGTTTAGCGGAGGCATTATTCGGATATCCGACATTTCTTGTTGATTGCTACATACCAGTATGCATAAACTATTATATCAATTCTTTAAACAGATCGATGTCAAGACCTGGGAGCATATAGCCGCCGCTTTGTCTTTCCGTCCTTCCGTCCGTGCAACATTTGTCTGGAGCATATATAGAAAACTACTGAAGGGACTGCAATGAAACTTCAGGTAATGATAGAGAGCAATAAGAGGAAACTCAGAATGCAAGAACTGTAACTCTGTCATTATTCAAATTAGAGTTATTGACCTTTGTAATTTAATACTTAGATGTTTTTGTCCGAAGTATATCTTCGAAACTACTGGCGGGACTGTAATGAAACTTCACACAATGATAGAGTGCAATGAGAGGAAGTGCAGAGGGCAGTAACCGTAACTCTGTCATTATTCAAATTAGAGTTATTTGTCTTTGTAATGTTTTATTCGGAGCATATCTTCGAAACTACTGATGGGACTGCAATGAAACTTCATACAATGATAGAGCAATGAGAGGAAGTGCAGAGTGCAATAACCGTAACTCTGTCATCATTCAAATTAGAGTTATTTGCCTTTGTAATTTTATACTTAGAACTTTGTCCGGAGCATATATTCAAACATACTGATGGAATTGCAGTGAAACTTCACACAATGATAGAGGGCAATGAGTGCATTAAAGTACCTAGTGCAATAACTGTAACTCTGTCATAATACAAGTTAGAGTTATTTCTCTTTGTAGATTTTTATCCGGAACATAAACTACTAATGGAACTGAAAATTAAAAACTGCTGGGTGATACAAGGCCATATCGGGGAACATCCATCGGTTCTACCGAAGTTCTTTTTTTGTTTTGTTTGTTGAAGTATTCTGTAAAAGTATAAATACGAAAATCATTAACAGAGTTATAAACATTATTATTCAACTAGTTGGCAAATGTCCTATGATACGATAACGTATTATATCAACATGAACTTTCGTCAAAAGAGTCATCTCCGAATTTAAGTATTCAAAACACACACACTATTTTAAAACCATTATTAAAACGGCAATCATTTACAGCTTCTTGACGCCAGTTTTTAAACACTCTTGAAAATACCAGTTCTATTTCAGTCTGCAAACACTCATTTAAATGCTACCCCATTTTGTGTAAGGCACGCACTATCATTTTGAATAGGGTATGACCTCAATTCTGTGTTTGTTTAGGTTGGTAAATAACCATTTTCTAATGTGTGTTTAACTCATTGATATCTCTATAATTCGAACGTTTATAAGATCTCATGGCAGGTAAATGTTTGCATTGATCCATTAATTCAGTGTGTGAACTGCTTTTCTTGTCGTCAGACGTTCTATAAATTTAAAGGGTTTTAGAACAAACGGAAGCGCGCGAGTAATAGTGTCGTCTGCGACAATTGTCCCGAGGTCTCGTGAAGGTCTCGAATGTCACGACATGCTGCGAGAATTGCCGAATGCCACATTGATAGTTTAGATTGCTTTCCTTCTCTGTCTACTAAATAAAACCCAAATCAGGATTTGAAATTGATTTTTAATTGATTTTAAGCTAGCATGATAATTTTGTCTAATATTCTAAAGGCAGACAATATGATTTGGCCGAGGGTTGTTTGGAATTCAAATTAATTTGGGAGGAGTTGTGGATTCGTTACACCCTAAACAACTGGTCATGATTGTAAATCAGTTTCCTAATTAAGTGCTTTCAATTCTGTAGAGGAAGCTGAAATTGACAGCAAAGTTAATTATTGCCAAACTATTTTATACAGAATGTTCAAACTATGGACTAGAGTATAAAGTCACTCTTAGGCATAAACGACATCATCTTCGTAGTTACATTTAAAGTCATTATTTCTTCCCACGTTTATGTTTCTTTATATTGGCGGTAATCTAGTCACCGATGCGACGTACTTTAACCATGACTTTGACAAGAGTGCACCAATGACCAAATAAACGGTACAGCTTCTTCGTGTAGCCGTGTGAATGTTATGAAACTAGTGTAGCTAGTACTTGATATAGAAAAAGGAAAGATGCAACTAAAATATCCATTGTTAATAAAGGTAATACAGGAAATGTAACATTTTAATACAGAACTCAGTCATCCCAAAAAACTAATTAAAAACAAACAACATGTGCATGTATAAATAGAGTATGCGATACCACAAGCATAAACTTGGAAACAGGCTTAACGCCTTGGAAAGGTCATGGACAACAAGGCAATAAGGTAACAAGGCAGCTGGGGTAGAGTGGTGGGATTTAAACCATGTTCCAGGGTGCACCAAACCTCAGGCTTGATATGTTGTCATCTCAGTTAAACGGGACAGCAAAAATATAGAAATTCTCACTAACTAGGCCATTATTGTGCAATATAAGTAAAATAAGTTAAACACAAAGATGATTATGTATATATGAGTCGATCATTGATTGCAACAGCAAGCAAAATATGACTACCCTATGTTATACATTGTAACTATGGTGTAACTGCCATATATCACATAAAATGATTTCTGTAAGTGGTATAAAGCCGTGACATATAATACACTAGTGGTCAATGGCGTTACGTGACTTTATATGGGATTAGCAGTTGAAAAATAGAATGTAACGCGCGCGCGCGTGTGAGAGAGAGAGGGAGAGAGATGAATATTCTAATAAATACTGAAAAGGGGATCCCTTGGAAGCAACAAACACAAACAAGAAAAAAAAGTATCAAACTTGGTTTCATTGAGCCTGTTCATGAGAGGTAATTTAAAGTGCAATGCCTCTCTTACCCACTAACACCGGCTTAAGCGAGTTTCTGCTTTAAAGCCACGAATATTGGGCTTGATAATACAATAACTCTTTATTAAGTAATCAAAGGCCTTCGGCCCACAATAAAAGTATAATACAAAATGTGAATTATAACAAACCACCTGATTAAATGTCATGCAGTTCAAACACAATGTCAGTAAAGGTAAATTGTGAGTATGAACTATGCTTCATACTTCATGTCTGTTGGTCTCCGATTTTTAACATGTTATGCATAAAAGATGAAATTCTAAATATCGTTGATTTATTTGTACAACAAAGAAGAGAATAAAACGTTTCGATGGATTTATTGATGGATATTGCATGTAGATATCGATTTCGCAAATCTGTGTATCTATGACAAAAGAATAACGCATGTTACTCGTCTTCACTAACTTCAATTTCATTATGATTAAGACAATGAGTGCAAATGCGTTCTTCTCTATCCACGTCTACATGTCTACCCGTCCCTATATTTAGCTTATAACTTGAGCATCGAAATCGTGCCATTGCTTTTCTCAAATGAAATGGCATATCTAAACTGATGTAATTCTCAACGTTTAAAGGCGATGTCAAGTGTTTGTAATGGTCACATCGCGAAGTTCTCGATACTACTGTGCCGATCTTGTTTTAAACAATCTGCGATCCTTAACTTGAGTTGGGACAGGAATATCTCAGTGTTACCTATATCTTGGAATATACATACGAAACCGAATCCAAACTTAAAAAGAAGACCTACATCGTCCAACGAGTTAAGCATATAGTAACAACTTTTTCAATATCTAGTATTAGGCATTTGCAGGAGTTTACACTAATAGTTTATACATCTTGAAGACTATTCGTGGCATAACGTTAGTGGCATAACATAAAACATACTCGTGACTGTGCCGATTCGATTTTGTCGGAATATGCGAAGCCCCAAATTTCTGAACCATAACACAGTATGGGTTTGATCATCGCATCAAATATCTTAAACATTTCTGTACTGTGAAAGTAACCAATCTTACTTTGATAATGTTGAACAGCTTTTATAGATGTGTTAGTCTGTGCTGCTAATTTTCGTTTTACATGTGACCAAAGGACCAGTAAGTAATAAAACTACTGATCTGTAGTCGGGTCGACTATTCACATAGCACTAAAATTTGGCCCAGTTGTGTTCTCTAAGAGCACTCATTAAACCTCAGTGTAACATGGTTGACAAGTTGGCCCATGCAATAACAAACGATTATAAGGATGTGTTATTACTGGTGGGCACTTCGAACAATGCACAAACAACTTTGAAAATATTACAGAAGCCTGTTTCTTTATGGCGATTTTGGGCTAAAACGACATTTATCCATTTCAATACGAATCATTGAAGCTTAATGCCCCGCCATTTGTATTTGACAAAAACTAACATTTAGATAATCATGGTCACTTTTATTTGATTTTATGACCCCTTATAATGCCCTCCAAATTAGCTAGGTCGGGCAATCCAGTGTTAAAGTTGAACCAATTTTAGCGGATATTTTCAATAAATGAAACTCCACTGTGTGAAAAGAACAGATTTTTGTCATGGAGCCTACGTCCAATTACCGTCATATTTCTGATACACTGACCACAGAGAGAACACTTTAACATCTTTTACTTCACCCATTTAGCAACCATAAAAACGCCGCAATCCTATTTTATGCTTTTTGGACTTTATATTTTAATTTTGGCAATTATTTCGAAAATCTTGCGGATATGTCTTTGTTGACCACTGGTTATAATAACTGGATGGATTTTATATGCTTGCACCCGATTAACTTATAACACTATATGTTCAAAGGAATTTAATATGTATTTGGTTAAACGTTGGTTTCTCACGTTGACTCGGATGATTTTATTCATTATTATTTTTGTTAATAGAAAAGAGAATAATCATACAGCTGTATCCTCTTGACGTGACGACATTTCAAACACAACTAAGAGTTTTAGAGGTCAGAACACGCAGATTTAGAATTTAAAGCGATTAGGAAATATTTCAACAGTAATATGTTCTGTTTGCTGTCTGATTATCTCGGCAGATTTTCGTTTTGTTTATCTTAATAGATAAACGCTTTCGCCGCCAAATTGCAAATGTCGTCTGTTTACATGTTCAATTCAAACCTTCCGGTAATATGTTATAGTGTTATGGAAAACATTCTTACTGAGTGGCGAACAGTGTAAACCCTGATCAGCCTGCACATAGTGTGCATGTTGATTTGGGCCTACACTGGTCATCAAATAAATGCTTTTGACTGTTTCAGCAAAAGGGTTAATATATATTTTAAGTTTCATAGTTTAAGGATCGAGACAGGGAGGTATTCTCGTGAAAGGTTAGAAAGACATGAACGGATATGTCAAATATGTAACACTAATGATATAGAGGACGAGTTCCATTTTGCGTTAATATGTCCTGTTTATAATACAATCAGAAGTAAATATATAAAACGATATTATAGCCATAGGCCTAGAATGTTTAAATTCATTGCTCTCCTTCAGTCAACAAACAAAAAAGATGTTATCAATTTTAGCAAATACATCTCAGAAGCTTTCTCTTTAAGACGTACCATGATAAATAACTTATAATCTCGTTCATCCTCACTATAATATAATTGTTCTACTGTACCGTATTAGATATTATATTTTGATCCCTATATATATATTTTTTTTTTTCTCCATGATATATTTCCTTTTTTTCTTCTTTATTTTTCCATATTAATGCATAAATTGATGAACCTGTACTAATCTTGTTATTGTGGTCAAATTATATTTGTAAAATGTATGTTTATATGATGAAAAGCTATATAATAGTTTAAGTCAATAAAATTTCTTCTTCTTCTTCTTCTATATTTTACTTGGGTTTATTTTTTATCAAAAGTCTTCATTTATTTTAAAATAGAATGCCCAGGATAAAAGATCTGGTCGGAGATAACTATTTCGATCGGTAAATGATTTGTAAATCTCTTGACAACAAATTGTTGTTTTTATTTTATCCATCGTTAATTGAATATAATTGCAATAAATGCGTATTGTCGTCGGTACAATTAAAACAAATAACTCTTTGATGTGATCGGTGTTTTTTTATAACACCGTTTCTAGCAAATATGCCGCCACTTTGCCATCGGCAATTAAAAATCTGTGACTATTGTATTCTTACGTAATGGTATGTTCGTATCATTTGTTCAATATTGCACCTCATTAATATCATGACCAGGTCAGCAAGACCCCGTACGTCAACGTCAGATTCTGTAATCTGTGAAAAATGAACCTTTCAAAAATCTTGTCGGGAGCAATCATTTAGATAATGTGTGAAATCAAGCCTGGGGGAGAAAACCTTTGCGATGTATTGAACACATATTTTGATAAATATGATATAGCAAAGTGTTAAACTATGTTCTCAAAGATTTTTCAGACTGATTAACTGGTTGTCTTAAGGTACAGACTTGTGAAAAAAGCGCTGGTACCCTAAATAAAAAAAGGAAATAATAATCATAATATTAATGATTATACACATTGAAAAATGAAAATTGAACCGTCCAAATGTGTAGAAATATGTATAATCTGTTATGTGATTATAATTGATTATAATTATGTATTTAGAAGTGATTATAATTGATTATAATTATGTATTTAGAAGTTATTTCTGGTTTTAAAAGTCTTATTACAAATCAATACTATTTTTCTGGCATTCGTAGATTGTCTGTATATGTCATGGACGGATAAAAAACAATTGCAGTAATCTGAAATATGATTTGTTTATAAACAAAATCAAAGAAAAACGCAACCTGTGAGAAGTGCTGGCATGAAACAGAGGACGCCGAACATTATTTTATGCAATGCCCGTTTTATTTAAATGAACGACTTCGTCTTTTTCATGCTACTCGTCCATTTCACCCGCTTAGCGTTCGTGTATTTTTATTTGGAAAATATAGTTATACAGATAAAGATAATAGCACTATTTTTAATCATATTCAAATATACAGATGTATCTCGGGCCAATATCACATAGAGGCACACCTACCCCATTTAATAACCTCTAATTATGTATGTAATGAAGAGAAACTGTAAAAGTTTAAATCAATAAAATATCTATATATCTACTAATATCAAATGATATAAAAACTCTACTTGTTCAATTTTTACTGGGATGATAATAAACGTCATTTAAAGCCCTGATTTTTACAACCATTTTTATTAACTCGAATAAAAAAAATACAACAACTCACCAACATATGCATTGCGACTTATTATTCTAAACAAATATATTCATAGACGTTACGCTTTAAAACAATTATCATTCATACCTGAAGTTTCATAATTAAAACAATTAGTTTCAGATGTCAAATATTCGGTGTTAATGCTTTCCAAGCCAGTTCTGACACTTTCGCTGTCAGGGTCGAAAACATTTGTCTTAAAACATTTTGTGCAGGCTGATCAGGTTTTACACTGTTCGCCACTCAGTAAGATTTTTTTCATACTATTTATATATAAAATATTACCGATAGGTTTGAATTAAATTTTAGCAGACGACATTTGAAATTTGGCGGCGAAAGAGCTAATCATCACTGCCTATCCTAATTACTCTCAGACACTACTTTATATGGAACACCTTTGTAGATTAATTCTATGATTTTATTTTTATATTTACATAGAACAGAATTGAAAACAACTTGTACATAGTACCTCGTTGGTCAGCACGATTTTACACTATACCTGATTTTAAATAATGGAAATTATATTACATATGAGAGAAAAGTAACCAATAACAAACGCATGCTTTACAACATCGCGAAAAAAGACAATACAATGCATTTACATTATAGTATAGAATGAATCTTAGACTGGAGTGTTTAATAAATCAGTTCTTTAGACAATGCTTTTTTGATGTATTTAGCCAAATTTCTCTTTTATATTTTCAGATTTCATTAATTCACAGAATTTTATAAAGCTCGGATGTTTATAAAAAATATTAAAATTTCACGTAACCTACACTTGTCTCGAAGAAGAAAAAACAAAACATTATAAAGCTTTGAAGAAACAACATCTTCAGCTTATCCAGTATGTATGTGTGCGTGCGTGCGTGTGTGCGTGCGTGCATATGTATGGTTCTAAGGATTATAGTCCCTCCGCATCATTTTAACCAATAGGAAGTCCTTAAGGTAAAGGTACAACATAGTCCGGAATAGAAGCTTATCCAGGTAGTGTTCGTTCAGGTGGTGTGGGTTTTAAAGTTTTTTTCTCACTTTTATGTCAGTTATTAAATTTGATCACAAAACATGATGTTTAACATCTGCCGGAAAAGGACATAAAATAAATTTGGTATGAAATCACAAGTGTGTTAAATGAACGTAGTGTAATTTTAGAGAAATAAAAAACCTCGCCGCTATTCAGTACCCTTTTAACTGCAGTAAATTATGAGCAAGTATCACGAACGACTCGATGATACGCCAAAATGGGGTCTCAAGTTTCAATTTGTTTAAGCTAGACAACTTTAAAACTTATCTGTAAATTTTATAAACTTCGAAGTAATATAGAAGAAAACAAATTGATTTTCTTGATAAGAGCAGGAATTGGGAATGAATCATACAGAGTTGGAGAACACGTGTTAATTTAAAGTCAATAACACACAGTCACGAATGTAAGATTATATTATCACGTAACCCCTACGAAGCGAAGTTTTTACTTTCAAAATAATATGTTGTTAAAGAGAAATAATTACGTCGTTTGGTTTAAAGAAATTGACCCGCCAAATAACGGCAACATTACACTTCAAAACCGTTTATCAAAACGCTATCCGGGTGTTCAGGTCATATAATAATGTATACCAGTATTTGCCGGTTAAAAGTATAGGATTTTTCACGAGTTCTGACAATAACCGCGATTGAATATGCGTAAAATGAATTATGAGTTGTTAATTCGTAATTCAACGTTCCAGTTCTGTGGTTTGGCCTGACCGGTTAAAGCCGTTTATTTTGCGTCTATAGAGTTTGTTTCTCAAAATATGTAAATTGTACATATACCTCGTCAACAATAGGTTTAGGAACGGTGTACATCTGTTGTTATTTTTGGTTGTTGATGGCGGGATAGCTATTTTAAACCAAATTTAACGTTACAGTGATGCATTTTATATAAAGTAAGATTTTAAATATGATAAATATGATAAATATGATTAGATATTAAAGTTTGTCTGTTATATTGTGTAGAAACACAGTTATTCGAACCTCATTTGCATATTTAATGAAATAGTGTATTACAATAAGTGACGGCATTTCACTCCCAGAAGCCATCGTTATGTGATGAATCTTTTTAAAAAAAAGATCTTACTCACAAAATGTCACATAACATAACCAGCGAAAGCTTCTAGTAATAACCATGTATACATAGCGATCAAAATCTGCAAGGCTCTTGTTGACACATCTTATGTCTAGGCTGTTATCAGTTCCTGTGTTCATGTTTACGTCTACTTATTAACAATACCAGAAGTCAACCTCTCCAGTATGTCATAACTCTGACACCTACGTATTGACGGAGGGTTACTAACACATAGTAGGAGAAAAAACAAGCAGGAAAAAAGCAATCAATCATGATAACTAGACATTGACGGGCGTGACAGTTACAGGTATCTCGGATATTTGCTACTTGTCAGTTTCTATATACAATACATATTAATAATGGTTTGATATAGGCTGATAATAATGTTATCCGCATATGTCCTTATAACATTCGTCTTGTTTTTGTTTGTTTTGCATGTCAAAGTTATTGTTTGTAATGGTACCACATTATATAATGTACAAATTCTCGACTCTTCTAGTTACCAACATAAACAGATGTTGTACGTTAAATCTCTAAAATAATTCCATTCCTTGACAGTTTAAAGGGACACATGACAATCTTGATTTTTTAAAAACTCGCGGCGTCCCGTCAGTTTTTCTAATTAACATGCATTATTTCAATCATTAATAATAAGTATAAGAATAGTACAAACCAAATTGCTTTTGTATATTACTGACTTTTGATAATACTGCACCACTAATATATTTCAAAATTTGGTAAAATAGCATAGAAAATTAAAAACAAAGCCTTTTTATTTAATGATATGCAAGCCGGTTTAAAGTCAAAATGTTACTTAATAAATAATTAGAGACGCTTATATTGATAACATCACAGAAGCATTGTGGTGTAGTGGTTATAGCGTCTGCCTTGCATTCGGGAGGTCGTGGGTTCGAGTCCCCTGACCGCGTCATACCAAATACTTTAAAAATGGAGTAGTCACTTGTAACCCTTGCATGACGAGCAAATAATGGGTAGTGCTTCGACTGATTGACCAGTGTCAGAATAATGTGACTGGGTGGGTGGGGGTATCATGTCTACTACGGCGTGGTATTCCAGTGTGGCAGCACTATAAAGAAACCATTGAGTTCGCTGCTTCAAGTAGACATATCATCACATCACACAACAACAACACACAGATAAAAGTCCAGACATTGTGCCTATATTCGTCGGGTAGGACGCCTTTCGTAGGTGGAGGGACTATAATCCTTAGAAATACACACACAATATTGATAACATCATGGTTGCCGTGTGTGCCTTTAACAAATCAGATAATAAAAGTATAGATGTTAAAGTCAAACAGGAAATGTAGCATTCAAGGACCACAGTCAATCACAAACACGCACAAAAACAAACAACAATTACAAAGATGAATAAAAGACAAGATATGGCATCACAAACATAAATGATCATGTATATATAATTTATAAAATAAACAATAAAAGCCTAGAAAGACACAAAGTAAGTACTCAGTGACTTGGCAGAAGCCAGAGTAACAAGAGAACAAACTGTTAAGGGTACAACAAGACAAGGGTTAAGACAAACATCAAACGCTACTGTCCTATAATGATTTAGGTAGACTTCATAGGGCCCACACTCTGTCCTGCCTTCGCACAATCAAAGAGGAAAGCATAGTGGCGAACTGTAAATGGGTCAACCACTAAACATGCAGTGCGTTGCACCTATTTTGAAAAGTTTAATAAATATTGTATGAACGTGATTATGACCATTGATAATGAATAGTTTCTTTTTAGTAAAACTAATTTTATTCAGATTTTATAAATAAACAAAATATAACATCACATACTAGCTATGGGGAGAACAGCCACTGGACTTTTACACCAATCCAGTTTACTTGTTACGTTTGGTGTTTAAGTCGCTAAAGACCAGCTTCTACTTTCTCTTGCACAATTAATAGTATATCGTTATCCTTTTCAACAAGTGTAGAACCAGAGTAAAAGTTGTCGAAAGCCCGATAACGTGTCAACTAGTTTACAAACGCTGATAGCTTTATAATAAAAAACATAAATAAAACAGCAAAAACAGTGATTTTTAATTAACAAAACCCATTAACTATTTCGTTGTGGATTAATGGACATGCCTGTTTAGTCACAACTAAGTATAATAATCGACACACATTTGTTACGTTAAAAAACAAGGTTCCTGACAAACGAAATGTGACCTGTCATTTTAAAAGTGTTCTAAACAACACAAATTATGCGACAACTTAACAAATAGGTATAGTCATTAGTCAACCACGATACCACTAATAGTATATATGCCAAGAGTAAATGCTGACAATTAATTAAGTAAGAGAACAGCTTAGTTTTTCAATTATGGTTATTTTTGTTTAGTATTACGTGTTTCTATGTCATTGGTCAATAACACCTGTTTCTCTGTTTCCATTGTTTGACTCCAGCTGTTCACCATCATGTGATCCTCGTTCATAACTAGTTCAAGACCACATTAATGACAGCATTAGGACAAGTATACGCGTATTCAGGGTTACCAATGAATGCAGGCGCAGTGATGATCATTATTATATCGTAGAAATTGCAGCATATGAGCGCAAACGCATTGACAGTCAATGCAGCAAACAGATATATCGCAGAACCTATTTTGTTTGACTTACCTACATCGTGAGATAAGGTCAAGCAACACCGTTCATTGCATCGAGATCTGGCCTTGAATTCACCAACCATTCTTGAGAATATTCTTAGACTTAAGCTCAAGTATGCAAATTACAATCACAAATATTTCTATAAGTTTACAGATTAAACGTTCATAACAAGCTGCTATGTATAATATGATGCATACTAATAAATAGCAACTTCTTACGATCGTTTATCTTTGAATGTCATGGAAATATTTGTGAACGAATTTTCGGTACATGAGCTCAAGTCTAAGAATAGTTTGAAGAATGGTTGGTGAATTCCAGGCCAGGTCTTCAGTGCAATGCATAAACAAGCATCTGTCTTCAAAGCGATGCTTATATTGTCCATGTACAAAACCTTACATTGCCCATGTACAAAACCTTACATTGCACATATGCACTGCCTAACATCGGCCATGTACACAACTTTATATTGTACATGTACACTGCCTAACATTGCCCATCTACAAACCTTACATTGCCCATGTACACTGCCTAACATTGCCCATCTACAAACCTTACATTGCACATGTACACTGCCTAACATTGCCCATCTACAAACCTTACATTGCCCATGTACACTGCCTAACATTGCCCATCTACAAACCTTACATTGCCCATGTACACTGCCTAACATTGCCCATCTACAAACCTTACATTGCACATGTACACTGCCTAACATTGCCCATCTACAAACCTTACATTGCATATGAACACTGCCTAATAAACATTGCCCATGTACAAAACCTTTTCAACTGGTGTAGCTTGTATATAATTAAGCAGGTTATACGTCAATATGCTATTTGATTAATAAATCGATGTGTATTGTTAATGCTTGATAATACGTAAAGATGTCCGCCTTCCCTCATTAACAAGGGTTTCTGTAGTTATACTCTGAAAGATCTAATGCAGCAAAAACATATTTGATAAAACCTGTACTACCATTTTCTCTTTTAATACAAACCTAGCTTGCCATGAAAAATACCATTCACGAATCTCTGGTTCTTGTTTGCCCTGCTACTCGTACCTTATAAACAGTGTTTTCTTCACCCTTAATGTGTTCACATCACACTCTGTCAACATATTAAGCGCAATTGGTGCATACTATTAATAAAACACACAATGACGTACACAGCGTAGTAGCGGTGGTGGTACATCACATGCATAAATGCATTTAACTAAAACAATCATAACACCAGCGATAGTATATGTCACCAAAATTTGACATCCTTGTCACCAACATGATTGAATCAGTTGCGCGCGCGCCTATAGTCACGTGACTTTGGGGTGTGCAGTGATTGGTCGCTCCTCAATTAATTACGGCGCTAGCTTATCCTTTTTGCTCCATTAGACTCGTAAAGGAAGAAATCATGTTGTCACTAAAATAACATTGTCATTTAAACTTGTGAAGTTTAACGTTTATGATGCGTGTTTGTTTGGAGTAAAAATCAACATTTGGATTTAAACTGGTAGAAGGACGATAAACTTGTGTTTTTGAGAAGAAGAGTGTTAAACGGAATTCTGATAGACTGTCCTGGTAAGCGTAATAAATATGTATTGTACAACTGTGCTGTAACCGTTTAGTATATTTTAATATTAAAACTATTTAATAAATCAATACATGCACCTGATAACGTAAGCAATGAAAGCGTCAGACTTAATAATAACTAAGTAATTATTAGTACCAACTACTGCTACTATCACTACTACTACTAAATATATACCACTACTACTGATGCTGACTGCTGCTACTACTACTAATAATAATGATTAATTATAATTATACAAATATTAATAATAAAAGAAGAAGAAGAAGAAGAAAAAGAAAGAATAATGAATAATGCGGCTATTTACTAGTATTTTGTTGTTGTGCTTGCTTGTGATGTTGTTGTTGTTGCTTGCTGTTGCTAATGAAGGTGATGATTAGTGTGATTGATGCCTGGACGATCGTGATGCTGAATAATTAGCACTACTATCACTGTTAATTATATAAATATAATCCTCATATAAAACACTAGTGTATAATTAGTAATACTGGTTTATTATTGCTTATATATACATATTGCTCTGTCGTACGTATTATATAAAAGTGTGATGGCTTATATATATAGCAAATACCAGACATGGTTTTCATCGAGAAGTGAGCAAGCTTGATATTTACAAGAGTGCGTAGCAAGAGTAAATATGTACATGTTTTATTCTCTCTTAAACGAAATTTAGGCAATCCCTTAAATGTAGTTTACCAATTAACATACCGGTAGTATTTTACTGCAAAATCACGGTATTTTTTTTAAAGAATTTGTTTTGTATCTCGTCTTTTTAATATATTTTTTCAGCTAAAACTAAATGTTGTGTTCTCTTTGATACACCATGTGTGAAACAAGCCAGTAATATCGACAATTTCACATATTCTCACCTTTTCATAAAGAATGACAATAAAAGTAAATTAAAAATTATTTTCATTTTTCCAACAAATTAAACCATAACGTGTATAAATCTCAAAGTAGACTTCAGAAGTATATCATTATTATTTTATTAACTTTTAAACTCTTAGCGGCCTTTCTTTGATTTGATTTTATATTGTCAAACGCATTGGAACTGTTTTATAGTTAATTTCTTTTTAAGATATGCGGTAAAAAATAATTTAAAGCATTCGGGTTTTATAAAATATGGTTACCATTTGAAAATATTCGAGTATCATATAAAAAAATCAAGTATGATTTAAAAAATATAATATAATGTATCGAATTAAACGCACGTTCGCGTGTTTTATCAAAAAAAGTATGTGCATTTTTTATTCATCTTATGCAGTTTGAGGAATATAAAAACAATTAACATTTAAATAGAATGGCATATGCACAGTAAGCAAATACGAAAACCGACACAAATCTTCAGGTCGATGTTTTTCTTCAAAAAAGGTAAAATGTTCTGTTGCGGTTATACACGGATTATTATAGATCTATGGATTATACTAGACTATATTAAAGTACATGTTGTGTGTTCTTTAAACAACTTAAATAAATAATGACGATAATCTTCAATCAGATCGTAGAAACGGCATATCAAATGTCCAGTCACTCAACATTAAATCAAATTACCGACAATTTCACTGAAATAAAGTCCCCCTTTCGTAAATCGTCACGCAACTTAAATTGATTATTTGAGAATCACATTACTCAACAAGAAGTTTGTCAATATTTACCGTGTTTTACATTCAAACAGTAAAAGAATATATGTCTTGTTAAAAAAACTGGTGTAGTCCAATTTGTCAGATCTGACAGTGTAGAGACGCGGAGGAAATAGGCACCATAAAGCTGCTTGTAGTGTCAGCTTCAAAAGTGGGTACACCTGGCTTTTCGAGGGAGTTTAAGGGCACGACTTAAAAATGATAAATTAATGATTACTTTTATTATGAAGGGCCAAAACATAATGAATGAGGCATGAATGAATGAAGGAACAAAAAAAATATACCTCCCATATGTAGGGCGAGTGTTCTATGTCTTAAACACAATACACATATGTGGCCAACTTTTATCATAAAGAAGCTTAAAGAGAAAACATATGTTGCGGACTGTGATATGAGCTGGTATATATAAGTAAAGCATTTCTCATTTTAATGCCTAACACTGTAGGGCAGCTTTCATATAGCTGTGTTGTTAAGCTGTAGCCAACAAAGGACAGTTTGACGGAGTAGCCGGTATATGCATGGAAACCAGTTTTGCTTGGTAACCTGTTTATGCATAGTGACCATCTCTTTTTAATGGAACTTGAAACCGAGAATATCACTACGTTGTGTGCCATTGTACCAACAGCACGTGTACATTGGAAAGCAAATGCAGTAAAGGACTATAACCAGTAATGGCAACTTGAATACAAATTGTAACATCAAACACTAGACATGCTGTGTTGTTTATAATTGTTGCAACCAGATTCTCCCCCGAGAGAAGGTTTTAAGAGAAACATTAACTGCTGTATGAGTTTGAAACCATTCGTAGTTGATTAGACCTTAAAACAGAGGGAACCAATTAACCTGGCTCTCATGTTCCGTAGGACATAATGTCATGGTGGTCTCTTAGCTATGAAAGCAAAGCAAATACTAGCTACATACAATAACGATGATACTGTCTAGATAAAAACAAGGTATATACAATATGAAAAGTGACAATGGTGTTGTCTAACTGAAAGCAAAGTATATTAATATACAAACTACACCGTTGCAATGATTTGCTCTAAGGAAAGTATATACAATATGAAACATGGCAATGGTGTTGTGAAACTGAAAGCAAACTATTTTAATATACATGCTGCAACGTTGCAATGATGTGCTCTAAAGAATACAAAGCGTATGCTAGCTGCAATTGTCAATATGAAAGCAAGGCATATGCAAGCTGCAATTTTGACAATGGTACTGTCTATATGAAAGC
Organism: Cyrtodaria siliqua; assembly: GCA_037043455.1. Lineage (NCBI taxonomy): Eukaryota > Metazoa > Mollusca > Bivalvia > Adapedonta > Hiatellidae > Cyrtodaria > Cyrtodaria siliqua. The sequence continues at coordinate 131,821 of JAWPHD010000742.1, read as the reverse complement.
AAAACATATACAAGCTGCAATTTAAAAATGGTGTTGTCTGTATGAAAGCAAAATATATACAAGCTGCAATATTGAAAATGGTGTTGTCTGTATGAAAGCTAAACATATAAAAGCTGCAATTTGAAAATGGTACTGTCTAGTTGAAAGCAACATATATGCAAGCTTCAACTTAACAGTGGTACTGGTCCTAGATAAAAGCAACATATATGCAAGCTTTCAACTTCACAATGGTACTGTCTAGATGAAAGCAACATATATGCAAAGCTGCAACTTGACAATGGTACTGTCTAGATGAAAGCAACATATATGCAAGCTTCAACTTCACAATGGTACTGTCTAGATGAAAGCAACATATATGCAAGCTGCAACTTGGCAATGGGTACTGACTAGATGAAAGCAACATATATGCAAGCTTCAACTTCACAATTGGTACTGTACTAGATGAAAGCAACATATAGGCAAGCTTCACCTTTACAATGGTACTGTCTAGATGAAAGCAACATATATGCAAGCTGCAACTTGACAATTGGTACTTCTAGATGAAAGCAACATATTATGCAAGCTGCTTCAACTTTACAATGGTACTGTCTAGATGAAAGCAACATATATGCAAGCTTCAACTTTACAATGGTACTGTCTAGATGAAAGCAACATATATGCAAGCTTCAACTTTACAATGGTACTGTCTAGATGAAAGCAACATATATGCAAGCTGCAACTTGACAATGGTACTGTCTAGATGAAAGCAACATATATGCAAGCTTCAACTTTACAATGGTACTGTCTAGATGAAAGCAACATATATGCAAGCTTCAACTTCACAATGGTACTGTCTAGATGAAGGCAACATATATACAAGCTTCAACTTGACAATGGTACTGTCTAGATGAAAGCAAAGCATATACAAGATGTAGCATTACTGTTTTACTGTTTTAATGAAAGCAATGCATAATCAAGCTGCAACTTGACAATGCTACTGTTTTGATGAAAGTGAACTATTTACAACAAATAAAGTGACAAGAGTTCTGTCTATATAATAAATATAAGCTGCACGATGAGAATGGTACTGAATTGTCTTAATATAGAATCAAAATTAACTACACGCATGTTGGCACCGACTATATTATGCGCGTTCAATTACCTGTCCCTTTATATTCATTGATTTCAATTACTGTTTGCACACAATCCAGTTTTATTCTATTCTATCTGACGTATGAATCACATTACATGCCAGCATACAATCAATTAATCATATTTTCATACATAATTATATCAGCTATACCTGGGTTATCTCTTATAAAACCACCTCACGGTGACAAGAACCTTGGAAGCCAGAGACAATTTACACGCTTAAAATATGACATTAAATGGAATTAAATCTTCAAAAAAATGAAATAAGATTTTTCTCAAAGATAGTATTGACATATTGCCTCGTCATAGATAGTACTGTTCACAATACAGGCAATTTAAGGTTTGGTGATATCAAACCACCAGTCAAATCGAACAAAGAAAAGTTGACTTTCTGAAACCGTTTTAACAGAAAATAAGAATTGATCTTTATAGGGTCCACGTAGAATCACACCCGAGAGGTCATCCCGAGGGGTCAGCATTCCAGCCAGGACGAGGCTCTGATTTATTTACCTCCAGTTTTTGTTTTTTTTATAATTGACCCTAAATTACTGTATAAGATAAGTTTAAAAACAACAACTTGTTTTTAGATTTTAACAGTAAAAGTAATAGTGCTATTTTAAAGACATCACACAAATAATCATACAATATAATCACGTTTTCGCTTAAATACTGAATATTTTTGTTATATAAAGCGGTACATTACATGAATCAACACATATTGGTTATAGTTTTAAATTGCCATTCGTAATTTACTTATGATTATGCTAACGACATAATGTTCTCATTTATTACTTCTTCTACAATCACAAAACATCTATATTAATAAAAAGATTATATCGTTTTGAAATGGATATGACTAAAACAAAAGTAATTTTCATATTTATCCGACAGAAATTATAATTCGAATATGAAACCTATTATTAATATAATTTTTAAATTTGTATAAGTGATTTGGACAAGTCAATAGAATTGCTATTGCGGATTTGAGCAGCGTTATAATTGCACCTATCAAATAGCACACTCCCTCCCATGTTAGTGAAAAAGGGGAGAAGAGTAGATTACATATAAAGCACGCTTTAAAATACGCTATACTTTGGGGTGGTAAATGTTCAAGGGTTATGTTTAATATGTTCAAGGTTTGTATTTGTTAAGGAGTTAATTAAATGTCTTTTCCAATATTCCACGACAAGATAAACTCTTTAAATCACTAGATAAATACACAATATCCTACCCATATTCAAATTTAAATTTAATTACAGGGTTTGGGGAAAAGCCCACTTCGCGTCTCGGTTGTCCGGGTAGTGTGTAAGGGTCTAACAATTTTGATAGCTTAATGCGGGTACATGTTTCATAAACATGTCAAATTAAATGCCTGAGCATTTGCTAAATTATGATTTGAAGGTTTACAAGTATCAAATATCGCTTCCGATATCGAATTTCATAACGCTGATAGCCAAAACTTAAGGCTTAATCTAGACTGATATCTAAATTATGCATACATGAACTTTCATATTTTCGTTTTTGAGTTTCTGAGTGGAAATTTTTGAAGACGGACGCTTATACACAAACAAAAATCGATTGATGTTCCACAATTCCGTCATTTAATTAGATGACATATTCATGCGATGGCGTAAGCATTTCAAAAAACAATTTATCTTAAAAAATGTTGAGTGTTTCTTACGTTATTAGTGTTTTAACCTTTGTATTGTCAAAACTAATGAAACCTAAAACGTTTAAAACTTACAAAATCCGCTTTTGATGACACCTAAAGCAGTCAATTAGGAGTCAGTGACTCTTTGCGTAAATAAACACACTATACCTTACAAAAGCACACCCAATTTGAGTGTCACCGTAGCCGCCCTATTGTAAAGTGGGAAACCACGGTGATCCACTGTGTTGTCCGTAAGCCGCGGGGAACCACGGGAGAACATTCTAGTCTAATGCACCGTGAAACTGAGGCTGTTAGGTCGTCCGACCACAAACAGTCGCGTCATCTTCCGTTCGTATTTAAGGCCCTTAAAGTCAACCCGGGAATGCGGTATCGCCTTGGTGTGATGGTTATCATCGCGGCTGAGTAACCCAGAGTAACCCGGGATCGCGCGTTCAATACCAACCAGGACCGAATTTGTGTTAATTATCGAAAGGTTTAAAACGTATTTCCTACCTTACCAGTCCTTCTAATTAGACTTTAAACTGCTCGTTAAAATGGCCAGTACAATATACAGCGAGGATAAATAAACGCTTATGTCAACCCGAGAATGATACGGAAATGCACGTGTCTGGATAACTTCCTCATGTGCTCATATCCGCTCAAAACAAATAGCCTGTCATCTCAATACTCTTCTATAGTCATGTCAGCTCTTAAAACAAAGCAATTATAGTAATGTTTTGAACTGAATGTTGTTTTACGGCTCATCAACACAGTATATGTTATTTAGAGCCGCCCCAGAGAGAGGGGAAGGATACAAAGGAATCCGGGAAGCGTGCCCTACTCTTATTATCGAATAGATTCCTATGGTTCTTTAACGTGCTCGAAAGATAGACCGATACACGAGACCGCCCGGTTTACGTCCCCATCCGACAGACGAGGCTAAAAACAATCATAATAAGACATTGGGGTTGGCTTATCGTTCAAAAATCGTTTTCTTCATACCATAAAATCTCAAAATAGTTTCCTTCAGAAACCTTTTTAAAAAATATACTTTTTTGTTTACATGTTTTCTGCAGGTACCTTTGTAACTTGAGCAAACAAGGGGAAACCGTATGTGTCGATAATCATCGGTTTTCAGTACATATAGAATGAAAATAGGTATCTTGAATTTTCGTTAAAATATACCACCACCAAGGCCTCTTGGTCGAGGTTATTTGACCACAAATCCAAACACGACGTTAATGAGCTTAACTATTTGCTTCTTAAATTGATTTCAAAACTGTTCGAAATCAGATACCATCTCTAATCATTTTGATTGAATAAAAATCAAAATACCGCGAAAATACCACAAATTGATTTTTCTACTTGTTAGGGGTATTTCACTTCACATTTCCCCGCGATAAGTTGTTGGACTGATGTTGGCATCAGATAACACCGTCACATCGAGCCCCTAGGGGACGTAATCTCCGCAGATTGGCATCCCTTTTTGTCAAACTACTTTGTTAAAAAAAGTACAATATTTTGTTCAAAAGGTGCCTTATCTGTTAAATATGAGATAATGTTTAGAAAGATTCATTTGTGTGAAGGAGCTTGTACAAGAAGTATGCGTTAACGTTATAATAACAAGTTTGTTTTAGTGATCTTATTTCAACAAAACGCCAAGAAGGATGGATATATACTTATGGTGACTACTGTGTAAACATTACATCTTCTGAGCTACTTATTCGTAAAAATGAAACTAGAAATGGACTGATCTTGACATGTTTTTATATGGGATTTTTCGCTAAGTTCAATACATAAATAACATTGGCTATAAGAAATATAAGGTAAGAAAACTTCAATACCAGAGTGTACTATCACCTTTTTGAGTTTGCTTTTCTAGTATAGAGGAGTTTGGTTGATATTTTAAAAAGCCTTTACTTGAATTACTATTGCTATACATAACCCATATAAACACTATAAAGGCTATCTAACTGACAAATGATGTTTTATAACCCACGTTAACCTAGCGGTTGGGTGGATAACCATGGGCTACGTCGTGATTTATGAAATATTGATGATAGATTCTTGTAGGATTTGTCTGTTGGGATTTTCTTTTCAATACGCATCAAAAACAAAATTTGACGGTATTCTCAAATAATCAAAACGATTCTCATGATGCGACCAATTCAATGTATAATTGACTTCGGCTCCGACTTTCATATTAAAATCAAAATACAATAAATAGCTTAACTGAGATGACATCTTCGCAGATTGGTTAGGCCGCCGTTATAAATCATAATAATATCTCGATAAACAATATTAAGCGTAAATTAAAAAGTCCCTTTTCAATAAACAAACCGTTGATTTGAGGATAAATTCGGCTATTAACTACTTTAAACTTATTTGTTTGTGATGGATCCTTTATGTACCTACATCCATTAGTACCATTGTTCATCGTAATTGCATGTAATGTATAAGAATATGATGGATATGATAGGATGTGTATACGATATGTTTTGGGCGTTTATTGTGTAAAAATTATAATTTTATCTTCGGTCTTCATCTTTAGATCGTTTATAATAATTTCTTTAGGCAGACCTTTCTGAAAGGAACTGGGCTATTAGGATGGGACGGGTGCGGGGGTAATGTCTACCCAGATTTCTAATGCCTTGAATCCACATACAGTCTCTGTCAACTTCTCAGCAAATTTACCAGAATCTTGTAAAACGATGAAAATGAATAATTACTTGATGGCACTCATTTTTTTCTGTCCCAACTTTAACTTTAACAAAAATAGGTTTGCAATGCGATAAGTTAATTTTGCTCAGAATTGTATATACACTGAACCAAACAGTTAACGCACCAGTAGACAATACCTTTAATATCTCAATAATAACAATCAATAAATCAAAACAAATTTAATTCTGAACGAGACAAATATCTTGTCAATAACGAATGTAAATTTTAAAAAAATCGTTTAAATCACCTGTCTCCATCGGTACCAGTCGGCATATAATAAGTTCATACATTAAAGGTATTGTCTACTGGTGCGTTATTTGTTTGGTTCAGTATAGATCTAAACAGCCTACATTAACCTAAATGCATAAACAATCTCCAAAGTTAACGCGTTTAGTGTGAAAGGGGATGTGGGGGTAGGGGTGGGGTGGGGGAGGTGAGGGGTGGGCTGGAGGGCGGGGACGGATAACTAAAAGAAAATTGTTGACAGTTTCCATAGGTTGTTTTATTTTATAAGAACGCGTTACTAAAACAGTAATGACTATCACTATATGGGTTTATGTCATTAGAAATATATATGTAAGATGTAAATACATCTGCATATTAACACATATCTACTTCTGTATTTTTGTCATTTATCATTCATACCAAACTTATCAGACTGAATAAGACAATGAGTTATTATTCGTTTGATGCGTTTTATACTGACGTAAAGCGTTTTTGCGTCTCAGATGTCACAAAGCACCCGATGGACCCTGCAATCTGTCCTATGTTGGTCATAACTAGACCATAAAATATAACACCAGCAATAACTAATACATAAACGAACAACATGTCACTTTTCGTACGTTTTTGTTTTGGTGCGAGTCTAAAACGCACCTTGGAAGAATACATGGTTTTAAATTTTATAACAGCATTAGCATAATCCCGATTTTATTGGGAATAAAATTAACAGAATTCGTAAAACTTGAATAATGCCAAAGTAGCTCGGATTTGGGATCATTTGAGTTTTTGCACTTAATATTTCAATAAAAAGTGTACTTTTTTACATTCCATGACGGTGAGGATTAGCCCCGTTACTCGTTGTAGGAGCAGACTATCCTCTTTTGTAGTCATTGTTACGGGTATTCATTGAAGTTTTTTTGATAGGGACGCTATTTGTGTTGATTTTATTTTCGTGTTTAAGCTCTTTATTATGTTTGCTTTGAGGCATTAAATGAACCTCTCTCGTTATTTTAACAAGCATTCGGAAATGTGCCTAACTTTATCAATAATAGCTTCTTCCACTGGATTTACCTTTATTGAGCGTCAGCTCGCGGGAAGCATCCCAGAACGGGAGTGGTCGCAGTAATCAGTCAAGATGTCGTCTGCTGCACATGCAATGATCTGTCATGTGGAGTAAATTAGACATCAGCAGCTCATTGTTTGGACTGATTTAATGGACTACAATACGGTTTACAGAAAACAAGTTTGCACTCCTTTTAATATACTTTTTAAACCTGGTGCACCACTATAAAACATAAAACATATCCTTGTTTTTTTTATCTATTACGGAATTTGCAAGTGAAAACATATTTTGGGGATTAATAGATTAGATATAATATTGCTGTGGATCAGTTTTATTAGCAATACAATTGCTCTGATAATACACGAGAACTAGATAAGACACGAGCCATTCGCTACATTAGTAATACTTCTTTAAAAATAAATCCTACAATAGTAAACAAATCAAATATGCTTTAAACCCAAGCAAATTAAAGCAGGCTACGAGGAACACAACCAGGGACTACACATTCACCAGCAGGGACAACATGTGCCACAAAATCAAGGACCATTTATAATCTCAGCAAAGCCAGTCCTTTTAAAAGTAGTATGACTTTTGGTAGAATTTGACTTTGATGCGTATCGCACAGCTAATTAAATTTCCGCGTTTGATTTATTCGACCCAAAACAAACTTGTACAAGAAGCGATTCTCGTCTGCTTGCGAAATACTTGTATTTAATTCATCGCTTGTCCTACGGTTTGCCAAAAGGAAATATTTGCGATCTGCAATTTATATTTGTATTATATATGGCAACATACGGCTAGGCAAATATCATTTCACATTACCAAATCGATCAAGAAGCCACGACATACAATAAATGAGTTCAATTTCTTGTTAAATCGAAACTTTTACAAAATAAATCGTTACTTCTTAAATAAACATTACAAACACAGGACCACTGTTCCAACACTAATCGTACGTTGCGAATTTCTGTTGAACCTAAAGAAAGCCACTAAAGAACTGCTGAAATTAGGAGTTGCAGTAAAGCAAACTTTGGACAACGGAGCTCTCCGATGGTTGTAACAATACTTTTTGTACCGTTTCTTAACAAACACCACATTCAGAGGCGTACGTCTTTGTGATGTATTTAGAGTATTTGCTTTAAGTAAACTCGGGGTTCTATTAACACTCTAATACCACTATCAATGTCGTTCAAATATTAGCATTTTAAGTAAGTTAATTTCCCGAACGTCAAATAGGTTTTTGCTGTTAAAATTTCCCTCTTGTGTTGATTCTGGCCATTGAGAGGTTTTGGTCATTATGTACACTATAGCTAAACTCATTTAAAATGGGATAATACACGATTTTGAGATGAATTTCTAAAATACGTATGAATATGAATTATTTGAAATGAAATATGTGTGAATACAACTTATGACGGACGGGCCATTGAATGGATATTAAAGCGAGACTTATTCAGTAAGATACACATGTTTACGGTTTCAAATGATCATTTGGACAATTCGGTTGAGGAGACATGAAAAATAGGTACATGAATTAATCAAGGGATACTGGGGTTTGCTTTTGTTAAGGATCATATTATAACTCGGATATGAACAGAGGTTAAACGACGTAGCATCATTTCACATAAAAGAAAAACTACCTTGGCTGCGTGAAGCATCTATAATATTTATCCGTGAATGACCTATTATTATAAGGAATACTAGCTGCAGCTATCACGTTGGAACATCAGTGTGAGTCATGATATTACTATTACAAACACATTTTTCAATATTAGTATATTTTAGTTTGGTGCCATTATATTTCTATACATTTGTAAGTATTTTTTCTAGTTTAACATAACGATTATTCGCTAGGTTTATGTTTAACAAATTTATATTTTCTGCATTCTGTAATCCCTCATGTACAACTAGAATATGTACAAGTATTGTTAAAAAAACATAACTATAATGTGGCTAAAACATGTTAAAAAATTACAAAGGATAGCTATAAAAATACTATAATATTAAAACAATTACATAGAATTGCCATAAAGAGACTGCAATATACATGGTATTGTCTTACAGAGAATACTCTGCTAAACTGACAATGACATAGTATGGTCTTACAGAGATTACACTTTTAAAACAATTACACTGAATTATATGAAGTGCAATAGAAGCTATTTTATTAAAATAATTGCATAATATTGCCATCAAGAGTCTATAATATTAAAACAATTACTTTGAATAGCAATAAGGAAACTACTGTATTAAAACAATTACACTGTATTATCATCAAGAGACTATAATACTAAAACAATTACACAGTATTATCATCAAAAGACTATACTATTAAAGCAATTACTGCTAATAGCAATAAGGAAGCTACTGTATTAAAACAATTACACAGTATTATCATCAAGAGACTATAATAGTAAAACAATTACTTTGAATAGCAATAAGGAAACTACTGTATTAAAATAATTACACTGTATTATCATCAAGAGACTATAATACTAAAACAATTACATAGTATTGCCATCAAGAGACTATACTATTAAAACAATTACAAAGTATTGCCATCAATAAACTATAATATTAAAACAATTACATAGTATTTCTATCAAGAAACTAATATTAAAACAATTACACAGTATTGCTATCAAGAGACTATAATATTAAAACAATTACACAGTATTATCATCAAGAGACTATAATATTAAAGCAATTACTGCTAATAGCAATAAGGAAGCAACTGTATTAAAACAATTACACAGTATTATCATCAAGAGTCTATAATAGTAAAACAATTACACAGTATTATCATCAAGAGACTATAATAGTAAAACAAGTACATAGTAGTGTCACATGATTGCTAGAGTCTTTAAAAACAATTACATAGTATTATCATCAAGAGACTATAATAGTAAAACAATTACACAGTATTATCATCAAGAGACTATAATAGTAAAACAAGTACATAGTAGTGTCACATGATTGCTAAGGTCTTTAAAAACAATTACATAGTATTATCATCAAGAGACTATAATAGTAAAACAATTACACAGTATTATCATCAAGAGACTATAATAGTAAAACAAGTACATAGTAGTGTCACATGATTGCTAGAGTCTTTAAAAACAATTACATAGTATTATCATCAAGAGACTATAATAGTAAAACAATTACACAGTATTATCATCAAGAGACTATAATAGTAAAACAAGTACATAGTAGTGTCACATGATTGCTAGAGTCTTTAAAAACAATTACATAGTATTGTCTTAAAACGTCGGCATATTAAAACAATAACATAGTATTGTCATCAAGAGGCTAGATTACTAGTACTTATTACTTTCTTTTGCCTTTGCAATTTGAAGGATATGCTTTGTTTACAGTACTCATCTCGAAATACAGACACCGGCTGCAAAATGAAATATGTTAATGTGACAGTATATTGCACGATTATAATATAAAGTAAACAAATCAAACGTAATATATACACCATTATTAAGTCTCATGTATATTATCTGTTGTCTATGTTGCACTGTTTGCCTGTCATCGCTGTGATATTATAGTAATAGTTTAATCACCAAATGGTTCAGGAATGCTTAAGACGGAACAAATATTCTTATTAAGATACCCACAGATACAATTGATGACCTAATCTGAGAGTCTGATAATGAGGAGACATTGGTTAATAAGGACTCCACACCCAAACAAAGACTTAGGGGGGAAGGCTACTTAATGAAAATATGAATAGAACTAGACTAGTGTAAGTATATTTTTTAAATAACAAAGTTAAGTGACTTTGGCTGTGTGCCCGTGCTGTAGGATAGTGAGGCATATGGTTTAAATATTAGGGTTTAAGGGGTCTTAAATATAAGGCTTAAATGGGGATTTTGATAGGAACCAGGTGTCGTAGACGGAAACATAATCGGCTTAGAGACTTTTGATGAGAATTCCAAACATGGTTATCAAGGGGTTAGATGGTAATTAAACATTTGAAGTGTCTCTCACGGATCACCGGTTGAACTTAGGAGGCAGTATTTCACGATATTCCAAATTTAGTTGATGACCAGTGTGAGAAGCGAAAGTGGGAAGTGTGGACGTAATGTGCTACATTTCGGAACATAGGATGGATGAGGTATTTACTACATCTGAATACGTTTTCTTAAAAAGAAATACAATAATATGGAATGTGATAGGTACAAAACATCCAAATACATGTAAATTAAAATGATAAATATTAGATTATAGACGTTTTATTCATAATTATATTATTTAATAATACAATAAATACATAAAATAACATATAGGCTGTGATATTTAAGAACAGAACAGAGCATTATCGTCGCACAAGTATATTGTCACACATATACATACATAGTATATCGTCACACATAAACATATATAGTATATTGTCACACATATAAATATATAGTATATCGTCACATATATACATACGTAGTATATCGTCACACATACACATACATAGTACATTGTCACACATATGTACATACATATTATATCGTCACGCATTAATGCATACAGAGTATATCGTCACATATATAGAAACAGTATATCGTATTTCGTCTCACATATACTCGTACGTACACATACAAAGTGTATCTTCACATATATGTACATACAAAGTGTATCGTCACATATATGTACATAACAGATGACAGGTGAATTCAAACCTAAACTCAACACATGTTATCAATTAAACAAAACGTCAAACCTAACAAAAAACATATACAATTATTGACTCAGTAATCTACTGCAAATTCTTATTTTGGGTCCTACCAACATTGTTATAATCAGGAACGTGTATGCTCCATTAAACGTTCCTACCAACATTGTTATAATCAGGAACGTGTATGCTCCATTAAACGTTCCTACCAACATTGTTATAATCAGGAACGTGTATGCTCCATTAAACGTTCCTACCAACATTGTTATAATCAGGAACGTGTATGCTCTAGCAAACGTTCCTACCAACATTGTTATAATCAGGAACATGTATGCTCTACGTTCCTGTTATAACAGAAAACACACTTTACCTCGTATCACATGTACAGTTCTTATTTATCACTTATGGAATTTAATAACTTGCACGAGTTCTTAAATGTTCAAAAGTGGTGTATTGGTTGCTTGCATAACTTAGCTGTAAACGTTTATACTAACTTACATAATGTAAATACATACTATATCAAGGCTACTATATCATAACACATATAAAGCGACACACGGAAATCTTGATATATTTATTTTTTTAAAAATCGCGGCGTCCCGTTAGTTTTTCTACATAACATGCATTTGTTTGATCACTAATATTAATTATAAGAATTGTATAAAGCAAATTTAGTTTTTTTCATATTGCTAACTGATGATAGATTTCAGCAATAATATATTCAAACCTATGGCATAATAACGAAGAAAATTTGAAAACACAAAATTTTATTTAAAATTTATGAAAACAGATTTAAAGTCAAAATGATACAGGATTAATGAATAGAGGTACTTATTGTAATGCTTGATGTAGACTTCAAGTTTGCCATGTGTCCCTTTAAGAAAATTATACACCGACTGTCTTACCGTTCTACATTGTTTTGGCTGAGTCTACTCACCCGTACCCCGGACGTACAGTTCGCGATAAAAAAGAAGAAAAAATGGTCCAAAAATGTGGGGTAGTGGGTTAGGGGTAAAATATTTCCAAATAATTTTGCTAAATATCTACCGTAAGCGCGTTGTAGACATCTTCGCTCGAAAGAAAGATCGCCGCTGTGTGTTTCTCTTTAGAGTTTAACAGACTTTACGTGGGGCTTCGCCCATTTGACCCGCTGCCCCATTCGCCCATTGGAAAGCCATCGGGTGTACAGTTCAAATTCACCCGCACTGTGCAGACAGAGCTGCAAAAGAGTTGCAAATAAATGTTCGTCCAATGCTACTGTTTATGCAAGACAATTAAATTCAGAAATAAATATAAAACGCACTTAGTAAATATAGAGTGTGTTCGAAATATTATCAGATCAACAAATTATATCGTCGGCTTCTTTGATAGTTGCGATTGTACATGGTGAGATGTTTATCTCCGTACTGTAATTTGATAATTAGTTAAACTTGTAAATATTGTAATGGTTTTATTGTTTCCTATATGCATCTTTGAACATTCAGCGAAAATATCACCCGAGGCGGTGCTAATATATGTTTTCAAATGGTTAAACAGTTACCGACATTAAGACTTTTGAAGAAAATATGCGATTTCCTGTAATTTAATAGGTGCAGCCGATAACACACTTAAGATATCTGATATCAACTAAATATCCTTAGTAGATATTCATTTTAACGCCGTTATCATAGATTTCTCACCTGTTTGTACAGCTACTATTACATGGCTGAGTGGACAACTGAAATATTATATATATGGTTTTGCAAATGACTTCTGTACATTCATTAATTCATTCAGTTGAGCGAGTGATAACTCATTACTAAAACACGTATACTTTTACAATTTTAACTTACGGATTTGTTTTAAAGTGCAAATCTTTATGAGGACAGTCCCAGTGAGGTTGATTAAATTCTGCGAAGGAAGACATTCTATATACATTATCAGTGTTTTAATAGGAGTGACAGGTTCAGTAGGAGGTATGGAGTATCTTTTTTTGTTTACTGATTTTATTTTATTTATACAGCCGGTTGATTACACATTTTGTGAAACTTTTGAGTTCAGCAGAATCGTATCAGCGAAAATTTGATTAAATGCAGCACATTAATTTCATGTAATTATTGTACTTTACTAATTACATTTAGAAAAAAATGCTATCTAGCCATTATGCAAACTCTAAATAGCAGAAATAATGTTTAATACATGCCATATAATAAGACAGAATGCAGCATGTATGTATGTATAATAATAAGACTAACAGTACATGTTATGATATATGTATACATAATAAGGCAGTAGCTTACGGATGGCGGGAGGTGTACAGTACTGGTTCTACCCAGGAAAAGTGGGTGGTCTGCCTCCACCACAAAAAATCGACCGTCATATATAACCTTACATTTGTTGAAAATGACGTAAAACGCCATACAGAAAAATTATAGGCACATAACATATGGGTATATAATATAATATAATAGTATAATTATTATTATTATAATTATTATTATTATACTAGTGCAGATGTTTATTTCTTTAAAAAGGGTATTTCACAGACTCAATAAATCCGCAATGTTGATTTTGAATCATTTAATAGTAATTATCATAGTTTTGTTTGCCTTTTTACTTGCAAATTTGCATTTTTGTACTGACATTTTCAATGCTGATTGTCCTCCTAATTTTCTTTTCCCCAAATGTTTATGCTGAAATACCCCCATATAATTGATTATCTTGAACACTGTCATATATGTATATAACAATGCAGTATGTATGTGTGTATATGTATATATATATAGTATGCAACGTATATATAATAGGGCAGTTATGTACAATATTAATATATATGTATTTGCACCGACATTAACAAGTTTTACGATAAATGCCAATTATAAACATATGTATCAACTTGAAAATGAAAGGCCCCATATAAACACTTTCAAAGTGTCATGTTTACCAAATACTACAGTTATGGGGAATTGTAAACATTGCATTATGTTCCAAAGTTTAATGCATAAATTGTATTTAGTATATACACAGTGGCATTATACTTGCAATAAAGTGTGAATTCTAAATTACATTTAAAAATAAATAATTTTATTTTACGACTCAGTACTTTGATAACGACATTGCGTAAAGATAAACATCTTTTTGTAGATATAAGTGTATCAGTTTCTCGCATTTGGTGCGTATTTAATAGCACTGGCATTGGTGCAAGTAATTCATAAATAATTGCGCCTATCATAAAAATTGCACGTATTATATCTATAAGCATTGTCAGTGACAAGGCTGGTGACATCCTAAAGGTACAACCACGCACACGGTGCTTTTGACAGGTGCTTTATTGGTATTAGTTCATTTCGGTATATGTCAATGCGTCTAAACAAATGCTCTGAAAACAGACAACTAGTTATCAAAAACAGACAACTAGTTATCAAAAGCAGACGATAAACACGTTTTATTTATTTTTTATTCGTTGGGTCCCCTGAGATAAAATGATATATCGGCTTCATTTTTTAATATATTTGTGTTGCGTTATGCTATATTTTATATATTAAATGTTTCCATATCAGCGTAGGTTCATATTAATCTATTTTTTTTAAAATATAAAGTTATGTCACCATCCTAAAGTCCATATATACAATTTGGTTTGGGAAATTATGAAATAATATATATCTAATTAACGATTTAGAAAGTAAAAAACGGATCTATAATTATAATATGAGATTAGGTCATAAAGTACATACATTGCTGCATCGAACAGCTTGTCTTGCCAATAATCAGAATGCAGACGACATGTTGTGTCTGGCAGACGATACACACAACTAAGTATGAAATGGTTAAGTTGTGCGTCAACTACTGGTTAGTGAATAATTTGATTAATTGAAGTGGGAAAGCTTTTGTTTTGTGGTTTAATTACTCTAACTATATACTGACTAATGAGCAAAACGTCGATGACCGTGACGTTATCATATAGGATGGAAATAGCGTGACGTATTTAAGTTTATTTATTTCAGTAGACTATTTGCCGCACGTGAACCATTTAGTGGAATATTGATAAACAACAAAAGCATGTGTAACTAACTACATCATATGTGATGGTCAGTAGTGTCGGTTATGGGTCGCCTTTTTGCTGTCTAAAACAGAGCATGAATACCTTACATTTCAGTCAAAAGTTCTATTTATTTTCAAATCATTTCGATACAATGTTTGTAAACTGAATGGATTGGTTTAAACATAATTGCATCCCTATTTAATAAATTAGATGAATTTAAAGATAATATACTTACTAAGATTTTGAATTAATTCAGAATTAAGGATACTTTGTTTGTGAACCTTTTACGTGTTATCTTAAATAAGCTCATAAGTGAGTAAATAAAAACAGTGTTGCGATCGGTCACAGAAAGTAGCATACACAGTGTATTAAATTTATGACGGTATTTTGATATGTCTTAATATGAACACGTTTCTGAATTGGTAGATATTAACATTTACTAAACGAAGCAGTTGAGTTAATCGACGCTAATGTCTAAATTATAGCTTTTAATATTCGCTAAAATGTAGTTTTTGTGTGAACTTTTAATAAATATTTACTTCAAAAAGAAAACTAAAGATGTTGCGTTGGCCCGTTATGATGTTTCTACGATTCGTTGACTTTATGGCTTTTTGACAAATATTGGACAGATAATGTAGTCAACAGTTGAGTAAACTTGTTACATTTTTATACATCGTTTCGGCAAATGTCGTTTGAAGCCGACATTCTATTTCTTTGCTTGGGTAAAGCGCATTTTCTTTGAGGATTTTAGAGCCGAAAAAAAGTAGCAAAAAATGTTGATATTTATGATTAAAGCATACTTGTATGTCACCAGTGATAATTGATTGACTATCCAATGATGCGTAGCCCGCATCCGTAAGAAAAACACTCAACGTTATATTCTTTTAAATAGACAATAATGGACTAGTTTTATTTAATGTTAATGTTATGGCCCGTTTAGCACAGCATAACAACATAACTCGCATTTAGGCACGTGATCACAGGAAAACCGTGCATTTGGGTCATGTGATCACATGTAACAGTGAGGATGAGCTTCTTCGTCACAGAATGGAAAACTGACGGCTCGTAACCATTCGCAACATCTCGTACACTTTTCGAAGCACATTGGTTACGTCATGTACACCGCGAATTTGCATTCTACATCTAGGGGCCTATAGTTTATTTGCACGAAAGCAGTGCTATAAAACATTTATAACGAACATGCAACGCAAATCATACATTAACACGTTTGCCGACCGGTTATATTGTGTACATGGAACAGTGCACTATTTTCTGTGCCGTTGTCTTCCGGCTATCAAAATGTCAAGATTTTGAACATACCGAAGCGCAAATCTGGTTACAAAAATAACTTATTTATATAAAAAAAATCTCTTTTAGCTAATATATATTGTATATGCAAACCGGTTGTTGTATGTAAAGATTGGTTCATCATCATAACAACACTAACAAAAGAAAAGAAAACTTTAGGAAGAAATCTTTTTCTTTTTTTTTTATTGTTCCTTTATTTCGACAAGAACAGCTTTATTACTGACAATCTACGCATTTCGTCGTTTTAACAAAAAATATGGCAAACTAAATCAAGTTTTATATAGGAATAACAAATAGACATTTTATTTCATTTCATAAGAACGATAAAGCAGGCGTCGTTGATCTGCGAGCTCTACAGCCTCGACAGAATTTAATAAACAACCGATGTATATACTACCGTTTTATTATTTGCGAACTGAATGTATTTTACTGTAAATTAATAATGGTTTTTGACAACTTGTCAAATTTGCCAGGATGTGTTTTGTATGCAAGATTTGATTTATTACTTAAAATCATTGCCAGTTTAAGCGTTTTACATAAATAACGCACGATAAGAATACGCTATCTACCTGTAAAAGGCGTTTTTAAGTTAACGCTTTTTTGACTATACACACAAACTACGATGTTGTCTGTTTATCTTTATTCATGTTTGGATCTATTAACTGCAGTTTTAATATATACACAGAATGAACTGAATTGTCCGACGACTACTAGACTCTATATGAAATAATGCGGTGTCAAATATGACATTTACTAAACCGAAACTGACAGAACCATGAAATAATCGAGTTTCATGACATATATACAAATATACACAATTATAAATTCAATTATCTGTTTCATTAAATATACAATCGAATTTTTTCTTGACATTTTTATTACCCATTTTCTTCAGCTAGGACACACACACGTGTGCTATTTCACAGATTTACGATGAATCAGACAATAATTCGAACGTTCAATACGTTTAAGCAACATAAACACACATGATTAAGGATGGATATTGGCGATTACTGGCACTCGACTTAACGCTTCCCTAATTGTTACCTTTAGATATAGCAACTATCTGAGATATACCGCCAAATTAAGTTTTATTTACTTATATAAGAGGTTAAATGTCAAAAGTGCTATAAGTAAATAGTCAAACAAAAACTCCGGCGAATACAGGATTAGTGTTGATAGTGTTTCAATGGCGTTAAGTAGTCATATCAATATGGCGAAGATATTGGCCTTTCAAATCTCGTCTGCTGCTTCAACCATGAGATTTCACACAATGATACAATGTAGTACCAGCAATGCAAATTTAAACAGCTCAATCCTGCATTATTCTTAGCTAATAATGGCTACTTAATGTAAACACAATTTAGATAGTTTTCTTCTTTTTCAAAATGGTGGCATTTCTATACAAACGACACTTGTAATTTCCTGTTTAGTCAGAATGCTATCCAGATGGCAGGTATATGGTTTCTTATAAGGATAACATGTCATACGCAAAACGCAATCATCACGTGATACGTCGGTGGGTTGTGAAACAGAGGGTCTTTAATAGTTAGTTAAAACTTTCATTGATACTTTCCTGTATGGATATCAGGCAGGATGACTATATCATCACTCTCGTTTGGCAACATATCAAGATTAACACGTTTTTTGCAGGTTTCATTAGCTGTCACGCAATTCATACACGGATTAAACTGTACGATAGTTCATTCTTAATTAATGCGCAGAAGTTTTATATTTCATCATTTATGATATTGTGTTTTGCATCTAGTAGATTTCGTATGGCTATCTGTGTAGGACTACAGTACGCATTGGATTTCGGGCAAAGTTAATGTTTAAACTATATATTCAACTTCATGTTTTTATTTCAGAACTTAAAGGAGCATGACTGGTGAATCCAGCAGTAACATAAGATAGTGTACCTTTCAAACGACACCATGAAGTACTTCATCGTTCTTCTGAATTTCGTCGTCTGCTGTCAAGTGACGTTTGCTCAAACAGAATACCAGGCCGTCTTCAACGTTTCGGAAAACAAAGCCCAAGGATACCATATTGGAAATATTGCAAAAGAGAGTAATGTTCTTTCAGCTGTTCCTGAAGGTGATAAAGAAAACATCAGATTCACGTATTTAAATCTAGATAACAAGTTTAGCGTATATTTTGATGTTAACCCTATCACCGGGGCTTTGGATACTTCCGGTGTAGTGATTGACCGCGAAACAGTTTGCGAATTTTCTTTGGACTGCGTTATGCAATTTGACATAGCTGTCAAATCAAACAAATCAAGAACATTTTTCTTGATTGTCTCAGTAAAAGTAATAATCCTGGATGAGAACGACAATTCTCCAACTTTCCCAAAAAGTGTTATAAATTTGAATATTTCGGAGGGTGACTCGACTGGAACTGAATTTCGAATTGATAGTGCTTTCGACGCGGACATGTATGGAAATAATTCTGTAAAAGGATACTCTATAGACCAAGCTGTCGATATTTTTGAACTCGTTGTGACGAAGAATGTGGATAGCTTTATTGTACTAAAATTAAAGCGCTCGTTAGACAGAGAACTGAACGAATCATACACTGTGAAAATTATCGCACGTGATGGAGGCGAACCCATACGGCAAGGAGTGTTGCATATTAACGTTTACGTTCTTGACGAAAACGACAACAATCCAGTGTTTTCTTTAGATAAATACAACATCACTATTGACGAAAATGTAGCTCCAAATACAGTTATACTGACATTGTCAGCAAGCGACACTGATTCCGGACGAAATGCTGAGATTCTGTACAAAATAAGTGATCGACAATCAAACATAGATACTATAAGGCGCATATTTTCTCTCAACGAATCTTCTGGCGAATTGTCAGTTATCAAAGACCTCATGACAGAATCTACCGAATTCTATGAATTCAACGTTGTTGCAGCGGATAACGGCGAACGCCCACAGATAACTCAAACTGTTGTCATGGTGTACGTTAATGGCGTAGGAAACAAACCACCAATAATAAAGGTGAATTTAATCACACCAGGAAATATCGGGTTTGTGGATATCTATGAGAATGAACCGATCGATTCGTTTGTAGCTCACGTTAACGTCGAAGATACTGATAAAGGACTCAATGGCGACTTTTCTTGTAACGTTACAAACGCATATTTCAAGTTGGAAAAATACCTTGGTTATAAGGTCGTTGTCAACGGTGAGCTGGATCGCGAGAAGCTTGCTACACACAACGTCACGGTCACGTGTCACGACGAAGGAACTCCGAAGATGACATCATCTGAGAGTTTTCTTGTTCGTATTCTAGACCTGAACGATAATACCCCAACGTTTGGTAAAGACTTCTACACGGTAACAATGTCCGAAAATAACCAGTTCATGGATATTATTACTCAGGTGACAGCAAAAGACGATGACATAGGAGTAAATGGACAAATCGAATATGTATTGCACGCAGAAAATAAAGACAGATTTATCATAAACAATAGCACTGGTGTTATTTATGCAAACCGAATTTTCGATATGGAGTTAGAGCCTATCATTGTTATCCGGATACTCGGAATTGATCATGGTGACGTTAGACGAACAGGAACGGCAACCGTTTCAATTACTCTGATCGACGAGAATGATAATAACCCAATTATTATACCAGCGAAACCAGAATTTAAAATTATGGAAAACTTGAAGAATGGTACATCTGTCGGGTTCCTTTATGCGACTGATGGAGACTCCGGTAATAACGGCAAGTTTACATTCGCCATTGCACCAGTTTCCATAACGTTCCCATTCACTTTACACCCAAATGGTGAATTTATAACAAAACAAATATTAGATAGGGAGGTTCAAAGCCGATACGATATTCCAGTTACCGTAACAGACATGGGTTCGCCACCTCTAAGTAATACACAGTATGTGACGATATTTGTGGTAGATGACAATGATAACGAACCCAAAGTGACTTTTCCAAATGACATTAACGATACCGTGCACTTTTTGTATCCAGTTGAAGTATACAATGTTGTGACCACAGTCGCAGCGTATGACGTTGATGAAGGTGAAAATGGAACTCTTAGTTTCTCTATAGTTAATGGAAATGAAATGGGAATATTTGAAATTGATTCTGAGCTTGGTGAACTGGCTGTAAGGAATTTCATAGATATCAAACAAGATATTATGGTCACTCTAACCATTGAAGTCAAAGACAAAGGAATTATTCCAAAATCGACGGAGGTTATATTAAACGTTCAACTTGTGTATGCAAACGCAACTACTTCTCCTATAATGGATGATGGCCCTGGGAACAAATATATCATCATTTCCGTCGTCGTTGTCATAACAACGGTTGTGTTTGCCGTCGCAATTGTTGGCGTTATTCTGTTCCTTCGTTCAGTAGACCGTACCAAACATGGCGGCGAGACCGGAAGTACCATGTATTCCGATTCAGGCATTTCATCAAGGTCGGATTTTCAGTCGCTTCCTCCGGATGGAGATATGCTAGCCAACGATGATGGAAAGTCAAAGAAAAAGAAAGAAGTCAGTTTTTCACTAGAGTTTTCTCTCGACAGTTTAGATGGCGGACGTAATGTGGAATCAACCACAGATGGCGACACGCAAAACGTAAGTAGTTTAGCTTTGGTTCATGTTTTAAATAATAATGGATTTGCAAGCATATACTGATTTAATTTAAACACAATAAACGTGTCATTTGTTAACACAGGAAGCGGATGTGACATAATAAGGAAACTTTAGAATTGTATTTTCTTTTTGTTCTATGCCTACTTTTGTGTTGTAGCGAAAGAAAAGGAGAAAGTTAATTGCTAGTTACGAGTTTAAATTATACGCACATTTGTAAATGTCATAATACTTTTTGTACCGAAATACAATCGAACACAAGCACAGAAGCAGTCGGTAGCTTTTCAAAAATGACGTATGGACTACAATTCTCCCGATATTGATTATCAATTAGTGAGATAGATAGCCTTTATGTAACAATAGGATGGTTTCTCATCATTACTTTTGAATGAAACTGTTTTACGTAAATCAAATTTCTGTGTATTCAAAAGTCAGGACTTCATTGATTTGTCGTGTTGTAGGCTATAGAAAACGTAATCTAAATTTTGAATAACAATCGTTATCGACGTGGTTTGTCGTCTGAACTAAAGCATAATCAATACTGCCAGTTCAGCAAATTATATAAAATAGTATCTTTCTATATTGAAAACACGTGTTGTATAAGACGAAGTCTTAAATTACCGGTATATCCAAAACAACAAACAGTTTTTTATTCATAAATACAATGTGTAAATTGAGTAAAGGACAAGCGTTTCATAGTGGGTTTTTAAAAACAATGCATTGATAGAATTAGTCACACACAGAGAATAGAAAACAGGTTTTTATAAATCATTATATGCGCAATATTACTCTAGCTTACATCTTATTTCTCATAGCAACTTAAATAGCGTGTTGAATATAGT
Organism: Cyrtodaria siliqua; assembly: GCA_037043455.1. NCBI lineage: Eukaryota > Metazoa > Mollusca > Bivalvia > Adapedonta > Hiatellidae > Cyrtodaria > Cyrtodaria siliqua. The sequence continues at coordinate 109,556 of JAWPHD010000742.1, read as the reverse complement.
ATGTGTGTGTATTTCTGCGGTGTTTAGCCCCGTCACCTGTTCGGTGCAACAGAGTCTGCACTGTATTGAAAAAATATATAATTGAATTAATGGTTCAATATGTCTTATATCATGTTATAAATATGTTTACAGCGGTATTACGATGGTATAACTCCAGCCGTGCAGCACTACGGGCCTCTGTACAGCGTCCAGAAACAAGAGAAAATAGACAGTCATATGAAGGCACTGAAGTTGCAACAGTACCTCTGGGAGGCTAAGTCACGGGACTGGGACCAAACTAACATACAGGTAACTACCTGATTGAACAATCAATATTGAAATAAGTACAATAGAACTACTACCTCAGCATCACGTTCTCTTTAAAATCAGCAAACTAGTATAAAAAAAAACGTGTACAAAGATTCTTTTCATTAAACTCGTAACAGTATATCTTAATATCACAGTCAACACTCTTTATCTAATGGCGTTCTTTTCATAAACCTACATACAGTTGGCTTTTAAATAAAAACATTATAAATGCTAAAATAGAAAGCAGAAACGTATAAAACCTAAACAATCTAATCAAAAACCTATTAAAATTATTAATGGACTTTGAGAATTTGTTTAAAGTTCAAACGAAACTGTTATGCTGATTTGAACATGACGCTGCCGTTATTTATGTTTTCGTTTATCGTTCAAGCTTCGTTTACCAGATAATCGATTTGATAAAGAATTAAAAATAAAGCATTTAGTTCTGTAATCTTGCCTCTTTGTTTTATGATCTTTAGGGTGTTAAAAAGTGTCACCGATTGTGTTAAAGGTCATACTGATTTAATTGTGATGTTTTACTTATTTTGAACAACAAACAACAAACAAACATTTTACCGAATGTCCGCCATTGTTTTTAGGTACAGCAGCACCCCCTTGGTGACAGCGAAAGCGAGACATCACGTGAGACTAACACGTGCGACAGTGGGCGTGGTGGAAGTGAAGATGATGTGTCTACGTCGTCACCAACTACTGGTTAGTACGTCTTTAAAATGACACAGTTAACAAGAAATCACGGTTATATTTTCCATTTACTACCAAAATGCAACAAAGGGTACCTAAACAAACCTACATATGTTATTTATATCAAGAATAGCTGATATATTTCCCCTTGAGTCTGATCATTTAAAGTACATGATCTGTCCACAGACCTAATAACAAATATTAATATGTCTGTGATCTGTCTAATACTATAGTGGAATGATTATCTCCAGTCTTGGATATAATCATGTGTGTAGCTAAATGTAACTTACGTTGAAATAACACTTAAAATATTAGTTTTAATTTACCATTTACCATTTATTTTTGTAGATGACAGACGAAGTTTCAACTTTCCAGATTCTAGAACCAACACAAAGCATGTATCATTTCATCCCCATCCTAGCCAGCAATACAATAACCACAGTCCTCGGGAGTTTGCACCTTCCGTCAGAGAGAGCACCCCGGTGCACAGCGAAAGCATCCCACCGCGTCCGCCGGCATACAGACATCCGAGCACTGGCTATCCTACGGACTTACATACAAACAATTCAAAACTTGCAATCAAAAACTTTGCTCAAACGTATCCAAATCAGGATGAAATGTTTAACCACAGACTTCCAGTGCACAGTTCAGACCCTTGGAGGGACTACGTTCAGCGCATGCGCCATGACAGTTGTAGTTCAATGAGGTCAAATGAAGACGATGGTGGGTCAACCACAACTTCCGGTAGCTATACGCTAGATCCAGACGAGATTGATATGGATGCCTACTCAAATCAAAGAGATTTAGTTGTGTAAAGCAAACTTGTTCAAATATACCGTATTACTGTGATATTCTAATTTACGAGGAGTAGAACTGAGCGCTTAATCAAAGAGAGTGAAATGGAAATATGCTTAAGCAAAATAGTCAAAGGAATATGAACATTACTTGAATGGACGTTGTTTCGAAAACATACAGTAAGGAAAAATGTCAGCTTACAGAAAGCATACAATACCGACAAGGGGCCGAAGGAACATCAGCAGAATGCATTGTCTATGACGTCAATTTCCCAAGGTATTTATAGATGTATTAGTTATATATGTGTAATCAAAATGTGACGTTTCAAAGTAAAGCGCTTAAATAAACCCAAAGATCTGAACATTGATGTTTTTTATTTAAAAGTCTTTTTGATCAACAAACTTTGATCAGCTCTAAAACGACGACATTATGTAAATTTCTTAAGACATTAATGCAGTAATTGAAATTTTAACTGCACACTTATACATTACTGCAGTAATTCAAAATTTAACTACGCACTTAGTAATATAGTATGATGAATATGGTCGTGTTTTTTTGGTGTGTCATAATATTTTATAAAATAATTTATTAATATGCTTATTTTATTATTCAGGTACTGGGGACAACTGTGTGTAGAGCTTTACAGTTTTAAAGCCAAGCAAGACTGCTCCGCGTAGTACAGCATATTGGCCAGTCAAAACCCGGATCTGTTGAAATGCAAAAGGAGTTTAGTCCGCTTTGATAAGGACGTGTTGAAAATGCTTTATATATGTGTGCAGCAATATGCACGTGCAGTATGTGCAATCAAGCTATGTTTACATTCTAAACACAATATGTCGATGTATGTACATTATACCTTAAAACATTGGGTAATAAGCTATACAAAATGCAATTCAATGTCAGTAAAAACATTGTATTAAAGGAGTGTAACAGAAGACTAATGCTGATTTGTTTGAACTGGTGCTATTGTTAATATTATGCAGGGACTAGCTATTGTTAATATAATGCAGGGACCAGCTATTGTTAATATTATGCAGAGACCAGCTATTGTTAATATTATGCAGGGACCAGCTTAGTTAAATATGTTTCTGTATATATACTTAATGCCATTAAAAGTGCAATTTTTTTTTATTTTGTGTTTATTTTTAATTAAAATGTCTCCAAGATTGATTGCATAATTTCGATTTTACTTCTTTTAATACATGAATTTGATCGGTCACCAGATTTATAGGGAATGTGGATAATTTCTAACATGTACATAACACTACAATCGATCTTGGAAATAAACACAAAATAAAAAAACTTGCACTTTTAATGGCGTTAAGTATATATGCTAATAGAAGTTGTAATGTAACGTCCCGTATTTACAAGGGGCACACTATGAACACTTTACCAGTACGGTTGTAATAACAGTCGGACTAAGTATCCAAGGAGACATCGTTAAATTAATAAGTGTTTATGTGATAGACATTTTTTGTACATTGTTGATATTATTAATCTATTCTCAGGCAAACACTAGACACAAAACTACAAAAATCGACACAAATAGACATATTTTAATTTATAGCATAATTACTACTTTTACTTTAAAGAGGTTTTGTTTTTGATGAGTGCTGATGATGGATGTTTTAATTGCAACATTATAAACGACTCTGTCATTGTTAACCGAGCGTATACATGTGCTTAAGGCTGATGTTGATTCGTTTTGTAATTGTGCATTCCAGTTATATTTACTGTTGCTTAATTTATAATAATAAAATATGAAAACACTTTTAAATTATTTGTTTTATTTTCTATTATGCAATTATACATAAAGCAAAAGTAGAAAAGCGGCACATGCCATACAAACACCAATAGCTGTCTCTTCTGTATGTATAGCGTGTTACAAAACAGCACTTATGACTAATGCGAATGATACACGTAACTCGAGCTAAAACACAGCTTGAGTGAGAACAACACACACACACACACACCTGAATATATAATATAATACGAACATATAACACAGGTGATTAGCATACAATTGCAACAAAAGCACATTTGAAATACTAATACAAAACACGTATGAAATATTACAAATTATGATGACCTTTTTCAAACCTTTCAATGGCAAATGAGAGAAAATACCAAACTAACCGGAACGTATTTATAACTTTTATAAAAATTCAAAAACGTTCATGAAAAAAACCCCACATAAACTGCCCTTGTATTGTGTATTTGAGAGACTAAATTTCCGACGCTGACAACGTCTTTCCGCCCTGTTTAGACATTTTGTATTTCACGCATTCTATTTTCTTAATCTGTTCGAATATTTAATATTCAAACATCAAGGTTAAATAGCAAAATAATAAGATTTTAGACAACGCTGGTCTGAAATTTGCCGGAATAGTGCTACATGTATAAAAGAGTATGAGAGTGGACCTTTGGAAACGGCCGAACACGACACATACGAACTATTGTAGTCTCGGTTTGATTGAGACTGTTCATGGACGGTAGTGAACTATGCTAGCTAACGCTCACGCCCCCTATCCCCGGGTTGAGCAGAACTCAATATTCCTATAATCAATAGAACATACTGCTGTTGTCTTCTCAGTCTCTACCCAGAGTTGTCGTTCCTTGCATTCACATACAACCTCTGTCAATGTCTCAGCAAATTACAAGAAAAATGAAAGATTACTTGGTGGCATTAATATATTTCTGTCTCAGTTTTATACAAAATGTATCACTTCAAGAAAAAAGAAGATAGTGCAATACGATAATTTAGTGAATACACAGTTAATTTTGTTCGTAATTATATTGCGGTAGAATAAAGTTTTACTTCGGTGTATCACTCCGCTGTCAAAACATTCAAAATAGACACCACCAATACGTTGCACTTTCCAAAAGCTCACAGCTCTAAACAACATACCTAAAATGAAAGTAGTAACCTTAATACATCAGCAATTTCCCAAGTAAGCGGTGTTACGTCTGAGTGTTTAACACTCCACCAGCAGCACACCCGTATCATTAGTGATGTCATGTCACCGTGTTTACTTGTAGCGGTTAGCTCAGTGCTCAACTTTATAGTGCTGCCACACTGGAATTAGTCTAGATCATATGCGACGCTTGCTTGTTTTCAAGACAAACATCTAGAACAGTCTTCCTGAACAAAGTTTGATTTTTGCCGATACACTGGTATCGTTTCTGATTGGCTAAGGCAGGAACACCTGCTATCCAAGATATACAGAAAGGCAGAAAGATAAAGATAAACAAAGATAAACAAAGATAAACAAAGAGCGGATGGTGAGAAATACTTTAATAAAAAATACAGTCACGTGCTTCCAGTTTGCACAAACTGTCGTTGTATTTACAATCAAGCGTCGAAGATAATCAAGACTACACTGGAAAAGACACATGACATGATACCCCACCAAGTCACATTATACTGACACCGGCTGACCAGTCCTAGAACTACCCCGTAAATGCTGGAGCTATACTAGTACCATTTTTATGGCGTCTTTGGTATGGTCCGGCCGGTGATTGAACCCACGATCCCCGCATACATGGCAGACGTTTCTACCACTAGGCCACGATACATTAAAATTGATATTTGAAGTTAGAGTAAATGTGTCTCTAAGATAAGCAAGAACATTACATCATCCGTTTATTAAACATTGTGACTGCTTTTTTGTGTTTAGCTCTTCCGGGACATGTCATCCAACAAAGCTACTAATAAACATATACTATAACAACAATTACAGTTTGGTCTTTATATTGGCAATACTATTTACACGTTAACTATATGTTTGTACCAGAATAGCGGATTTCTTAAAATGTTTTTTCCCGTTGAACGTTATCGGTGACGGAAACTTGTTCTTTGGCTTGTGTTTTCGAAACCTTATTAAAGGGAATGTAAGCATAAATCCAAACACTCTTTATTATTGAGAGTTCTGAAAAAACTTTGAACTGAACTGAATGTTGTTTAACGGCTCATCAACACAGTATAGGTTATTTAGAGCCGCACCAGAGGAAGGGGAAGGATACATAGGAATCCGGGAACCGTGCCCTACTCTTATTATCGAATAGATTCCTATGGTTCTTTAACGTGCTCGGAGGATAGACCGATACACGGGACCGCCCGGTTTACGTCCCCATCCGACGGACGAGGCTAAGGGAAAGTGTCTTGCTTGGCGAAGAACACACCGACGAAACTCAGTGGCACCACTGAAAACCCGGGGCATCCGGTTACAAATCCGCCGCGCTACCGACTGCGCCACGCCAGCCTAATTATCAAAATCGGATGATAAACAAAGATAATATGACCACTTGCAGGTTGTTTTAAAACGGACATGGGAGCCGCCATTTTGGGAACTATGACGTCAATGTTCTAAATATGGCATATTGGTAACTATCATTTAAAGCAAAGAAAATCACCGTAAATGAGTGCAAAATAATAGTTTCGTCATATAATGCATCAGTACACTTTAGCGTACTTATTTATGCATACAGTTGCTGTGATGTCTTCATAACATACTTAATAATAATAGTGCTATTATTCTCGGAGGCTACCCTCGTGCATTTATTCATGCGGAGATTTTCGCAGCAGAAACTCATTCATTCATTCATTTTCTTTGATTCCTCCTTAAACAACTCAAACGTTCTTTCAACAAACAATCGAACGAACGTATGAAGGAACGAACGAACGAATCAAAGAACATACCAAAGATCTGATCAACGAATGGTGTTTTACAGCTCGGCGTAGGAATTGGGAACGATGAAGATCCACACATGACAACTTATCTGGGGTTTTCCCGGAGATTATCAGAACTAACTATATGCTGAATTTGACAAGATTCCCGTTGTTTAAAATAAAGAGTATCTCTGAAGCTATCATACCTTATGAAAGAGAAGTAATAGCCTTAAGTAACTTTTATGAAAATATTGATTTCACACGTCTTTATCGTTGTGAGAAAGTTCTGCTAAACTAATTTTCTGGTTTTCATTTTGCTTGACGTAGCCAGATTTTAAAAGTTTTATACATTTATTGTCTGAAATGTCGTCTGTTGTGAACACTTGATTGTAAATATGGCACTAAGCCTTCCGGCTGAACACTATCGATAGGCAGTATACATCGTATACATTTATACAGTATGGTGGATTTATAGTCAGAATTCTGAGTCATCAAAATTCGATCTTACTGACGAAGAAACGCAAGAAAACTGATAAACATACAAGCAAATCTAAGACAGAGATAGGATATTACAAGAGAAATACTGTATTTTCTCAACCCCACTCAAATCCAAATGCAACTGTTTTTTATTCATTTTTTTCTCTTCAACTTGACATGTATCTTCTCTCTTCAACTTGACATGTATCTTTACAAGCACACCACTATTTGCAACACTTTTCATCAACGAAAAACGTCAACGTGTCATCTTACTTGTATTTCCTCCAACAATTGGTGCTGTGGACCGCCTGACTGTGAGGCCTCAACAGGTTGCCTACAAAAGTACAAACTATTGACGTTACTTGTTTTGTTACAATGCCTTGTTCCTGTGGACTGCCTTACATTAAGGCCACCAACAGTTGGTGTTGTGGATGACCTACCGCACGGCCTCCTTAGCGGCCTTACCATACGGCCTCCAACACTCATTGCTGTATCGTATGACATCCAGCACGTGCTGCTGACGAAAGCCTGATCGTACGGCCTCCAACACATGGTGCAGCGTACGGTCTCGTGCAAATAGTGCAACCGGTTGCTGACAGAATATCGGGGCAATATATTTGAAACAGTCTATTGAATCATTTTAGAATTATTCTATTTTTAGAATTGTGTGATTCTTGGTTTCAAGAAACTCACTACTCAATGAGGGATTGAGGGATGCAAACAGTCTTAATCTGTTTCTCACTGCAATTAAAAGGCTCAGTCAGTCATGAGAACACACTGAGTTGCATCATAATAGCATGACGGGATGTCATAATACTAGGGTGTGATGTCATAATATCAGAAAGAGAAGTCATGATAGAAACAACCAAAGAAAATATTAATAAAGCATTCTGATTGGTTCAGTGATAAAAACTGGACCAATGAAAAACTAGTTAATTTACATTCTCAGAACACATTGAGGTTTACTTTGACATTGAGTAATGAGGTTCTTTAAATCCAGAAACACAAAATTCTAATAATAAAATAATTTAAAATGATTTAATAGACTGTTTTGACTGTTCTCAGAATAAACATGAAATAGTGTAGTAATACACGAATTAATTAAAGAGTGCACATTTATCTTGATTTGTTGGATTTGTTATATTAACCACGAAGCGTTCTTCCTACTTTAAGTGCGGACCTCTTCAAATGGCTCAAATACTTCTGTTATAACTTACTCATAAATTAAACACTCGTTGTATACCTACTTTACATAACTGTAGTTAAACTTTTCAAACGTTTTGATTCTTAAACTAGCGGTTGCAGTCAAAATATTTATTTTCAAGTATGGGAAAATTTGATGTTATTTATATAGTCAACAGGTGACGAAATTCCGTTGCACCCACATCTAACAAGAGTGTATACATTTCACCAAATAGTCACCACACTCTGCAAACACACGTATAAGAAAAGCACTTCACACTTTATGTATTGCCCAACACTTACACTAAACTTGTATAGGTCCACCATACTGTGTTGCAGCTTGCTGGCGGCTGCAACAAAGAAATAATTTTAAAAATATTATTTCAATGTTGCATTCTACAATTAATTAAAGGAATCAGAAAAACCAAGGTGGCCTGTACCGGACAGTTTTCAAAAAAAAAATATAATAATAAAAAAAAAAGATAATTAATTTGTAAATACATAGAGAATATTATGTCGGTGCCTTTTACTATCAAGTTTATTAGGCGAGGCTTAGAAAACGAAGAATGGCGAGGCTCTGCCGAGCCATTCTTCGTTTTCGTGCCGAGCCTAATAAACTTGATAGTAAAAGGCACCGACATAATATTCTATTTATCATGTAGATTATCCATATTTTCTGTATGAATTACTATTATTACCTATTTCTCAGAATGGTACGCTTATCGAGGACGTCGCCATGTTGTTGTTTTTTGTTTGTTTTATGACGTCAGGCAAAGTTACGTGCATGACGTCAAATAACGTTGCGTACAATAAACGCCGAGGGATTCCGCATTGATTTGCTCTATTGGTCAGTGGCTAATTAAAGCAAAATTTAATAGGTCACCCCTTTATTAGGCAGAAAAGTGCACATCTGCATGATAAATGTACATATTTGAAATGGTAGGTTGTGTTGCAGTTGGAGACATCCATTTCGAGATGCCTACTCTGCCACTTAACTACCCAGTGTGGTCTGTCTGGAAACGTTAAAAAAAACACAAATAAATGATAATTTAATTTGTAAATAATTTTTTGAAATGGTAGGGTGAGATGGAGCTGGAGACATCATCCCTTTTGAGACGCGTATTTTGCCAATGAAATTGTTAACAACATTTACTATAGTTAATATGATCATCAGCAATATCCAACATAAAGTAACGTCACGTTCAAATGCAAGGCAGTAGGCCTATATACATTTACCGGTACTTTATTTGACCATCTGTAAACACAACACTCTTGGCATTAGTTTGACACTATGGTTATTTGTATTTGTATTTACAAATTAGAATTGACCTCGGATAATTAGTTTAAACACACATATAGTATAAGCATTGTTGATATTTGCAACATATTTGAGACACGAATCGCTAAAGTTATCTAATAAGATTTGTTTACAACATTGGAACAACACAAATGGACATAATTATTTAAACACGACAGCCATCAATTTGTGAGGACAAAAAGGTTCTTGCGGACAAAATGCGTCAACTTAAAAAAAGAATTGCAGACAAAAAGAGGCATGCAGACGCTTTTTTCCCGCATTTCTGCTTTATAATTTGTGCTTTTTTTATGCACGGCGCTTTTTGTCCTCACACATTGACGACTTTCAGTGTCGGCACGGCGCTTTTTATCCTCACATGCCTGTCCGCACGCACAAGCAAAAGCAAAAGCGTCAGTTTTTGCAGACATAAAGCGCAAAAAAAGCATCAATTTGTGTGGACAAAAAACGCCGTTTGGAAAAAACACCAATATAAGGTGGAAAATACGGTCATAAATCTGGAAAAAAAACGCCACTTGTAACTCTAGCTGAGTGACGTGATGTCGGTATGATTTCCTAGAAACTGTAAAACGGTTGGGCATAGCCGGTATTACGATATGTGACTTGTTGTCTACCCGTGTGACTTTAATTAAACACTTTACACCATGTTCAGGAATTCTGAGACAATCAGTGTTTGCAATTAATACCTTTTAATTTCAAAATATGCACTGATTAATATAAATTAAATTAGCAATAAATTGTAACACCCATATAAACTGCTGGTACGTAAAAGAAAGCCACAGCAGTAGGTCCAGTAGTCAATGCATACACATATATATCACAGTTTTAACTTATCAAATCATTTTCTGAGAATATTATTATAAAACACATATACATGTATACATAGTAATAACTGAGCGGCCGGTGCTAATCTAGACATGTTGTCTAAAAAGTACTTCAAATAGAGAATCGCAACTGCTACTGAAACCTTAAAAGATAGTATAAAAAATCAGATAACAACCCAGATCAGATCTGGAGTGTACTGATTAGCACCGACTTCTCAACGTCGTAACACATACTAAGGATATAAAACAGAGTTTCTTTTCTTGAGAATATTACAAAAAGGTTTTGGCACTCACGCGTATCATATCTTTATCAAAAATAACATTTTGTTTGTTTCGTTTATATCTATAAAATTTGGTTATACAGACAATGCTTTATCAAATAAGAGTTTTCTAATATCATCAAACATAGCACATTCTAAAACAGCATGTATCTCGTCCTCAACCTTGTGAATACAAAATGGACAAAATCTTCAATACATTTTAACTTTGGAAAAGAATTATATTCGTGTAGGCATCTAAGCCAATACTTTTAAACTTATCAACAACAGAATGGAACCAATTTTCATTGACCGTCAGTATATTATATACATGTACATGTACTAATGTAATATTAAAAATATAGTAATTACGAAAATGTACATAAAAGATGTACTTATAAGAACTTCAAAAGCCACTTAGTATAAAATTTCGAATTACAATCCATAAACATCGGCAATTTTAATGAAAGATTCGAGTTCCGTTTAGTATATAACACAAGCTGATATATAAATATGAACAAAGGGGCTGGTGACATAGATACTACTGGGGATCAATTTAAATGTGCGTAAATGTCCTCTTTTATAGATAGATATTTATTCAAAATACAAAAGACCTTTAGGTCCATGAGTACACAGGTACAACACAATACATATATACACACGGCAATAAATGGCAACATATAAAGTCTATTTTGTCACATATCATATTTTTGTCATACATTTTCTCCATTTCTCACTTACTAAGAAGTGTTTCAGTTCAAGATTCGTTCTCTTGGGAGAGTAAAAGAGTGTTTATATATACACATATACACATACATATATATACACACATTTTTTTTTTTTTTATTACACTCAAACCTGTCTCAAATAGTCACTCATGTATGTGTAGAAATCAACACTACAACTGATTGCCTTTTTGCTTTTACAAATATACAAAGTAAGCGATTTTGCACATTTTCTATATGAACTACAACTTGACAAGATCACAGCATTTGTGAATGTACGACATCGGATACGGTAGATCCAGCCCACCTCTTACCGCGGCCAAACAAGAGGACTGTGTGAACAGTTTATGGGTACGAAGCGATGACAAGATGCTTTCATCCTAACCTATCATTACGTCGTAAGTTAAACAGTAATTTACCATGTTACAAATTAGTAGACAAGTGTTTCTTTCCACACCCCTTCGTCTTATGTTTCACGTGATCCTGTTTCGCTGATTAGTTCACAAAGGATGCTCATCTTTTTATGCAAATTTAACTATCGCGGTATGTAAATTGTAACTTTCAGCGATTTCTTTGACGTTGGCTAATTTCACAATTACCGGCTTTTGTTTAGAAAATAAACAAATCGTCCAAAATGATCGTTATCCCGCAAAAGAAGCTTTTGACACTTGTGTCAAAGTCTTGTCAACGAAATCTGTTATTATCCGCCCTTAATCTGTGTTAAGTTTGTTTTCTTTTCCCAGTTGAAAGGATCTTGTCAGTGAGGTTAAACAGATACAGACTTTAAAGCAATTCAGTTTTCGGGATAATGGCTTTTATTTGTTTTATCATCTCTTTCAACCTGCTTTTAAAATCGTTTAACCCCTGAAAACGTATCTTGCGTTAGGTAAGATTAGCTTAAGATTTATGGGAATACAATACTACGATTGTTAGAGAAAACAGTTCTACAATACAGTAGTTGTATCATAAAACATTAAGAAGCATTTTCAATTAGGATATACGGTATGCACTACTAATTGATATTTAACTTGAAATTAGCAGAGACGTAGGTTATCTAAAATAATGTTATTCGTTGTGTGGCAGTAGTTATGTTAGGGACAGCTTGAGGGTAAATTGTTATTGATTGAGTGTATCATTGTTCTTGTAATTCCATGCACGTTTCAATGCAGTTCCATTCTTTTATTCAACATCTAACCCATAAAAAGAAACAAAAAATGTCACAAACAAAACTAGAACTATAGAATACAATTTGTTTGTTTGATTGTATGGTGTTTTACGTCATTTTCAACACATGTAAGGTTATATATGACAGTCGTTTTTTGTGTGGTGGAGGCAGGCCACCCTCATTTTCTGGGTAGAACCTGTACTGTACACCTCCCGCCATCATATGATAAAATATACCCCCATCCCACCGTGTCAGAAGTAAGCATCTGAGCATTAAACTTTACAGTAGTTTTACACGAGGTTATGATACGGGCATTTTCATCAGGTAGCTGTTGGAAATATATAGGAAAAAGTATGAAAATATGGAAAAAGGAAATGAATAAATGAGGTGAAATTCCATGACTAAAATTAAAATGATAAAACTTTTCTTCTCATTAATTTTATTGTAAAATGAAAAAAGCAAATATCTTCTTTTTTTTCTTTTTTTTATAAAATGGGATTTAAAACAGCACGCTTTAATGTAAACAAGCTTTAATGTAAACTAAAGAAAAGTAGCAACACCTTAACTCTATTGAATTACGTGGTCGTTTTTGTCAGACCGGTGTGGCAATCTACAGTTTCGCGGAACAGGGCAAGAAAGAACATATTGTTTATTATTTACATATTTGACAGATTAATGCAGTTTTAAGGGAAATCTCATCATTACAATGCGTATTCGCCATATGACATTACTACTTATATTTATGAACAGGAAAACGGCCATCTAAATACAATGAACACCTGTATTTATAAGTGAATATAGGAAATATTAGTAATCCCAAGTCACAAGGTCTAAAGTGAAGAGTTTCCTAGACACTTTAATGCACACCAACACCTTTGTTATGTTCTGTAGGAAATACATTAATTTAAATTTTAGTAAGTTATCTTTAAAAAAACAAGTATCATCCAGATGAATTATGTAAATACCGGCCTATTGCCAAAGTTGTAAGGTATCATATAGTCTAGATCATCTGAGACGCTTGCTTGTTTTCAAGACAAACGTCTAGAACAGTTCTCCTAAAAAAGTTTGACTTTTGCCTAGATTCTGGTATCGTTTCTGATTGGCTGAGACAGAAACAGCTGCTATCCAAGATCTACAGAAAGGCAGAAAGACAATAAATTGATAATGAACAAAGAGAGAAACTTCATCATTATATCGATGAATTAAATACGGATAGTCAGAAATACTACAATAAAAAAATAATAATTACGGTCACGTGCTTCCGGTTTCAAATTTGTTTCTGCACAAACGGTCAAGACGTTTGTATTTACAATCAAGCGTCGAAGATGATCAAGACTAGGTTTCCAAACACATGCTACACTCATGAGCTTGCTTATCACGTAGAATAAACCATCTTAATACGTATCATTTACTTATTAATATTCATCGCACCATAAAATGCTATTTAATATTCTCACTTAATTAATTTCTTGACATTGTTACGCGTGTTTTATTACCGTTGTCACGATATATATGTTTCGTAATTTTTAATGAATATATTTTTGAAACATTTTATTGGATCTAAGATTTCAGCACATGATCATGATGATATGCAGCAACATTGTGTAGGCTTGTACACATTATATTGTGTAGATCGTCTACTATTATCATATGATGACGTATCATGCCACTAGATGCTTTTGGAAAGCAAATGTTATGGTTGATTTTTGGGAAGCAAATGTTATGGTTGATTTTTGGGAAGCAAATGTTATGGTTGATTTTTGGGAAGCAAATGTTGTGGTTGATGCAACTTTACCACAATCGAGAGACCAGATACTGTAGACACTGACGAGGAACAGTCAAGAGACTATGACATGCATGCACTCTGCAGACACTGTAGATGAACGTTTGAGAGACTATGACAGACGGACAGACACGTTGTATACACAGAAACGACCCCGATAAGGGGAGATTGGTAGAATGAAAACGAAAAAGGTGTTTAATGTTGGTATATTTCACGGTTTTATTACACCCCACACCGCAAGTTATGTGTACCCCCACACCGGAAGTTATGTGATAAACACCATAATCCGGAAGGCATATAAGCGCTGCATGTATTACTTCAGATGCGCTTAAGAGTAGAATAAATTAGCAACGTTCTAGCCAGAATATCTTTTTTCAAATAATTAATTTTCACATAGAGCCTCGGGAATCCTATCAATCAAATACTGTGCTTCACAGAAAAAAAATATCGATTTGAAAATCTGAACGAAAGGAAGTTGTTAGCTCTAGTACTATGGTCCATATAGACAAGTTTCCGATGGAGAATGTTTAGAAATGTTTAGAAATGGGAGGACTTCAATAGTTCAAGGTTATGCTATCGGATACAATTCCGTTTGATAACACAACGTTCATTGTAGGTTTGAAGTGTCAAAGAACTGAATGGAATATTCCATATGGATACACGCTCAGTACCGAAAGAAATAGTAAAAATCGTTTATAGAAACACTTAAAAACATTTGCAAATACTCAAGTTCCTAGCAGCTTTAAAATGTCCTTTGAAATACTACAATTACAAAAGAAATGGCATGAACAATAAGCAGCAAAAAAAAACTACGGGGCAAAATGATTTATATGAAAACAAACTATAGGAAAGCTACGAGCCAAACGAATATATAAAACAAAACTATACTACGTGAAAACTACAAGTCAGATGGGTTTAAATATAAAACAAAAACATGCACGTCATAAACAGGAAAACTACGAGGAAAATGGATTTGTATAAAAAAAATAATACATGTACATCAAATAGGAATACCACAATGTAAATGAATATGTAAAACAACACACCATTAACTGGAAAATGCAAGGCAAATATGAACAATTAAAAAATTCACGTACGGGGGCTGTTCAAATAATACGTGGACTTTTTCTATATCACATTGATTTATTGACGTAACCCCTTAAGATGCATACATGTTGAATCCAACACGTAAGAAATCAAATGATTGAAACAAAACATCGATACCCTGTATTGTTATGTTGCAATGCATGATCTAATAGGGCGAGAAACCCTTCTTCGGGGCAGTCCAAAATGTGACCTCTTTATTTTATAACTGCATTTTGGGAATGACGAAATAAAAGGAAAATCATCGGGAAAAATACACACAACTAAAGTAGCATTGTCACTGGTATTCCAAAATTACAATTATGAAATTTTATTAATACTGAACAAGGAAAACTATGATAAATATAAATAAGTAGACGAACACTTCCTTGCTTTTAAGTTGAAATTGACGACGTCAGAAAAGATCACGGAGCACTAAAATGTTAATGAAACATTAAATAAAATGAACTTTTAATAAAACTATAAAGGTAACACAAAATTAAAATACAAAGAATCATGTCTTTTTTTGTGTAGCATTTTTCATCATTAATAACGTTAGGTTGTTGTTGGTTTTTCAAGGCGACGTCATAGCACACAAATGACGTGCTCCGTGTACATTGGGGTTGTAAAAACACATATTTCTTGAAATCTTTTGCAAATAATTTTATGATATTTACTGATATGAAAGTGAAAATGTAAGCCTTTATTGCCATTTACTATAACACGTCTACGTACTATTTCAACGGCCCTCGTACAACATAAAAGGAAAATCACCAACCATTATCATATCTGTTCCTACTTTCGGTCAATAGTTAAATGATTTGAGTGTCATACTCATACGTAACACGCCTTTTAATTTAAACTAAATTATAAAACGTAATCATACACTTTGAATGTTGTGTAATGTTCACAACCGATTCGAACAATGGTATCAATTATCAAAAGACAACAACATATACTCACATGCAGGCATATATTGTTATCCTTAGCCGTACGTACGAAGAAAAGTTTAATATTATAAGTTTTCCTTTTTCCTTTATTTCTCACACACCAGAAATCGTAGAGCTCCTAGACTTTGCATAACATACTAATACTATTGATCTACATGCCACCAGTATATTCCTACCAAAAGTATGTCAATTTGAATGACATTGATCTACTTGTCTAACTTTGTTAATTTATATTATAGTTTTACATTCTAGTTTTTGGTGTTAAGTCCATTTCTCAGACACCAGAAGCCGCAGGGCTTTCAAACTTAAAGGGTATGTAGCGACACAGTCAAACCATCTTTATTATTGAGAGTTTTGAAATACTTGAATAAGGGTGAAAGAATTATCAAAATCGGATGATAAACAAAGAAGATATAATCATTTGAAGTTTCTGTTGAAACGGATATGGAAGCGGCCATTTTGGGAGCTATGACATCACGGTTATAAATGACCATACATGGAATATTTATAAATATGAAATTTACTGATTTATAGGGGAAAATGACATCAACTGTAAGAAAAATGTGTAATGCTTAATGGCAATAATGATTTATATCACCAGTAAAGAAATCATTCAGTTGCAGTGATTTTCTTCGTTTTAAATGATATTTATCAATATTCCATATATGGTAATAAGGATCTATGATGTCATAGTTCTAAAAATGGCGGCTCCCATATTCGTTTTAGAACAACCTTTAAATGGTCATATCTTTTTTGTCTATCATCCGATTTTGATAATTCTTTAACCTTTTTCTAAGTTTTTCAGAACTCTCAATAATAGAGTTTGTTTGGCTGTGTCGCTACATTCCCTTTAACACAGGTTTTATTATTTATTATACCATTCCTCAGATTCCGAAAAAAGGCCGGGCGAAATAACGAAAAAACGCCGGGCGAAATAGCGAAATAACGAAAAAACGTCACACGAAATAACGAACATTTAAATGTATAAAATGTCGTCTTTTCGCGTGCCGGTTTTTCGTCTTTTCGTCCGGCGTTTTGACTATTTGTCCTCTCATTGCTCGGCGTTTTTTCTTTTTTTCGTTATTTCGTCCGGCGTTTTTTCATCTTTTTGTTATTCGCCTGACGTTTTTTTCGCCCGGCGTTATTTCGCTCGGCGTTATTTAGCAGCGAAAAGACGAGATGGCACATATCAGCCACCATACGAAGGCCATACATATTTTAAACTTCATAACACTTTCATTACATGCCACCGTATGTTCCTACAAAAAGAAGGTCAATACGAATGACCTTAAGCTTGTCATACAGTGTTAATTTAGTTTAGATTTGTCACACAATAGCTTTTTAAACTGCATACACATTTACATAGTGCATTGTCTTTCTGTCGTTCTGTTTGGTGTGTCGGTGTCAGGCAATCAGAAACCGTACCAGAATTTCGGTAAAATGGATGCCGCTTAAATCTTTTTTTTTTAGAAAAAAGCTTCTAGACGTTTGTCTTGAATAAAGCAAGCGTCGCATATGATCTAGACTTTGGTGCTTACGTGTAAACATTATGATATGCGGTCCCCAATCGATGCAACCGTAGTCAGCAATCGACAATATATTATATATGAGCTATAACAATGTTTCTTTAAATTATCTCGGTGACAATACTTATTTAGACATACATTTAAACACTCATATATTAGTGACTTTGGTCTGAGTCTCGTCACATTTTTTAAAAATAATTCAGTTTGAATTTACAAAATACAAATGCGATACATTTTGAGAACTGCTAAAATAGGTCAAATTAATTAAAGTCATTTTAAGTGACTTTAAAATAATCTATCCTACAAAACCATTCAATTGCTGTGCCATCGTTTTGTTATTAAAACGTTTAATATGCGTATAAATGATCTTAATGGAAACTATAATGTTGTAAACGACAACGTGGGGGATAGTGTTGACGATGGCGCTTCTCAAACAAAAGCGAGCCCCGCCACCGGAC
Source organism: Cyrtodaria siliqua (assembly GCA_037043455.1). Taxonomy (NCBI): domain Eukaryota; kingdom Metazoa; phylum Mollusca; class Bivalvia; order Adapedonta; family Hiatellidae; genus Cyrtodaria; species Cyrtodaria siliqua. The sequence continues at coordinate 91,357 of JAWPHD010000742.1, read as the reverse complement.
AGAACGCATGCCGCATTAGGCTAGAAAATTACAACTAAGTTGAACTTAACTTTTGTTATTCGACCGATTATTTAGATGGTGTCACACTGATAGAGGACTCATCAGTTTGAGGTATAACAATTGCCCTCATTTTGTTGTCAAGATCGTAGATAACGTCAGATATTGCTGTATTCGGTGATTCGTATTGATTTATGCACCTCGCTTCCAGATCTGCCCCAATACTAATATAATAAACACAACTATTGTCCATTAAACAACCTTTTATATCAAGTGTATACATCAAGCAATCTATCATCACTGTTCTATTTAGAGTTCAAAACAACCCATAAAGAGAACAGGCATTACTCTAACGGGAAACAGAAATGCATATCTTCCGTATCGCGGTCAATCATTAATTTCTTTGTAACCGTACCCTCAATGTACATTACCACTGCAGTGAATGGACGATTGCTTATGACATTTAACACAATTGAATGATTTATAGCAAAACATCAATGGCAGATTCAAAAGCATAAGGGATACGAGAAGCTTCAACATAATATGCTCACGTGTTTTCCTGTGATATAAGGGCTGTTGACATCGTTGTTGTATACATATTCACACGAGTGTTGGTTTCTATAGTAAACGTTTTGAAACTGGTGATGCCTTTGAACATGTCAATCGACAACAATCGAAAAGACAACAATGCTGTTAGAGTTTCAATGTTAAATATTGAGCTTCATATCTCTCTACAGCGGTTTTTTTGTCATGATTTGTTAGTAAACAAGCTCAATATTTAACTTTGAAACTCTAACAGCATTGTTGTCTTTTCGTATCCTTTACGGTTCATTGTCTTGTTGCTTTGGCTTCTGCCATGTATTTTAGCGCATAGTGATTGCTTTATGTTCTATATAATCATATTATAAAAATATATTCATATATACATGATTATTGCTGTGTTCTATTATCGCCTTTAAGATTGCCGAGTCTGTTAGTAAATATTCTGACGGTATTCTTGTATCTACACTGCCTCGTCTTATTGGAATGACAATATGATAAGGGTGCGGTTTCAATGCACCCAAGAACCCAATATAAACTCCCAGCAGTCCCTTTGTTCAACCCGTTTATGTTAGGAGTGGCTCACACATTGTTATTTGAATATGTATATGTGATTTTTCTCTGTTTTTTTGGTTGCACTTCTTGTTCGACTTTCCATTTATTTATTTTTCTAAATACATATAGACACATATCGATACATATCGATACGGTATTGCATTGTTGTTAAGTTGTATAACCGTGTGAGTGACAAAACGTAACGTGCTATACGAGGGATGTTTGATAAGTTCGTAGACTTTTTTCTCATAACTCTTACAATAGTCCTCCAAAATCAGAAATATTTCAGCAGAATGTAATTTGACATATACTGAAAGGAAAAAGAAACGCAGGGTGCGTATTTCTGCTATATATTGTATGTTTAATATGCTACTGCTAATCGAATGGTACAGGGCGACATTAGGCCTGTCCTTTTAGAAAGAAGGTTTAAACAGCACTGAACACACCAATGGTTACCTCTTTAAAGTTTCATTATCGTCACAATGCGCATTTGGCTCAAGCAGGTGAGCAAACTTAGGCTTTAATTATTGCAATCACTTAACATTAAATACAGTACTGAACTGGCTCAATTTTTCGAAGAGGAACTTCAGCATTTATGAATTTCTTGTTACAACGTGTACTGTGATTAAAACGTCTACAACATCACAGTTGTGTCCTTTCTCTAACAAACTGCACTTTTTTTTTTACAAAACATCTTGGGATTTCCTTGGAATATATATGGAATTAAGTGTGCAGTATATGCAATATATAGCGGAAATACGCAACCTGCGTTTCTTTTTCCTTTCAGTATATATCAAAGCGAATGACAGAGAAAATTATTTTATAAAATATTTCTTGAACAAACAATGCGGCACCATAACAACACTGGCATCGCAAAGCGTGGCCGGTAATTTCTTGTAATGTCCCTCATTTGTTCTTGTATATATTTAGTTTTTTATATACCCGTTTTCGGGCATTTGTTGATTTACATGTATAGTTTATATTACTACCATATCATCCCTTATTTTTTAATAGTTTTATCTTGATATATTTACATTAATTTTTAATTAATCCTTTATTTCTTCATCTTTCGTCAGTTTTTGCGCACAATCTGACCTATTTATGTGTCGACGTGCTGTAAAACACCATTCATTCACTCATTTAAATGCGAAATAGATTCGTTAAAATATATGTGATTTTAACGCAAAATAGTACGCGTATGCAGAAAGCGTCATATACGAATTAAAAAATTAACAAATACTGAAAAAGTAAAGCATGGTGATTTTGATTTTACACAGTTCTTCATTATTTATGATAATGATGTTACTCTTGTTTTAAAGGGACACACGGCAATCTTGATTTTTTTAACTTACGGCGTCCCGTTAGTTTGTTAATCATTTTTAGATTTATGTAAACAAACACAGATGAGAATGTTAAATGGTCGTGTTGGCGACGACGCAGGTGTTGGCAAAAATACATTTGTGGGTCATAGAGGTTGCAGTTTAGTAGACTATTTTGTTGTTTCTGAATCTATATTTTCTTTATTTGTAGCTTTTACAGTCCATGACCCTAATTTATTATCTGATCATTGTATCGTTGAATGTATTATGGAAAATAGTATGCATGATAATTTTGAACATGATATTGATAATGTAAATGTAAATGATGAAACAAGCTATAAGTCTATTAATCACAAATATGTATGGTCGGATGGTCGTAAAGATGCTTTAAGCAATGACGATTTTATTGAACAGTTAGAAAATGTTACTATGTCAATCGAATCCTCAGATAGTATTGGTAGCTTAGAATCAAATTTAAATGCTTCTTCTAACCTCATGAGCTCTGCAACGGATCCTTTTTTTAAGAAAAAGGTATATAAATCGGATAGTAACAATAAAACATTTAAAGATGAATGGTATAATGAGTCTTGTGAAAATAAAAGGAAAATGTTCCACAGTTATTTAAATTGTTTTAGATATAATAAAACAGATGGAAATAGACAATTACTTGTTAAAGCAAGTTCTGAGTATAAAAACATATTAAAGCACTGCAGAAGGGTTTATAATTATAATCAAACTCATATTCTTGAAAGAAATAAAACAAAAAATGCCAAACTGTACTGGAATAAAGATACTTCTCATGTTAAACGTCCAAATATACCATTGTCGAAGTTTGAAGAATATTTTAAAGCTGTTTATAATCCCGATGATCACTTTTTAATCCAGATGATGATGTTTTATATTTCAACGAACGTTCTGTAAACGAAGAGTTTGATATTATGTTTAAAGAATTAGATGTAGTTATATCAACTGATGAAATCTTAAAGTCTATTAAGCAGTTAAAGAATGGTAAATGTGCCGGACCAGCTAATTATTTGAATGCATATTTTATAAATGGCACTTACATCTTAATGCCATTTTTGTTTTCATTGTTTAACTCTATATTAGATAACGGTATTTTCCCAAGTTCCTGGTCTGAAGGATATATCATACCTTTACATAAGAAAGGAGCCACTGAGGTTGTTAAGTGTTTTAGGTAAATTATTTACAAGAATATTAAATGCTCGATTGAACGATTGGACCGAAAATTACAATGTTTATTTGGAAGCACAGGCCGGGTTTCGAAGAGGAATGGGTACCACAGATAATATTGTCTTTAGTCAATGTGGCTCCTTTAATGAAACACAATTAAGTTTAGCTGGTAAAGCACAGAAAGCAATATTTAAGTTAAACAAATGTTTAATGAAATTTACAGATATTTCTGTGTCAAACAGATTAGATTTATTTGTGTTACCCATTTTATGTTATGGGTCCGAAGTTTGGGGATTTCAAAGTTCAAGTAATTTTGAGAGAATACACACTATTTATTGTAAATATGTTTTACGTGTTAAACGTTCTACACAAAATGACTTTGTATATGGTATTCTTGGCAGATTTAGTCTTAAGGATATTAGATATATTAAAATAATTAAATTTTGGTTGAAAATTGTTAACACTTATGACCAAAAGTATTGTAAACTTATATATAATATGCTTAAAATAGATGCTGATTTATACCCAAATAAAGTATCTTGGGTTACACGTGTGCAAGATTTATTATCAAGGTAAGGGTTTCATGATGTTTGGCTCCAACAAAATGTTGGCAATAAACATGTTTTCTTAAGTATATTTAAACAACGGTTATATGATAATAGCTTACAAACGTGGCAAACTCGTATAGATAATTCAACAAGAGCTGTATTTTTAGAGAAGTTCTTACATTTGGTACTCAACATTTTCTTAGTACTCAATATACCTAAATTTAGAATCGCTATGACGAGACTTATTGTTTCTTCTCATAATTTGTGTATAGAATCTGGCAGATGGCAAAGACCGAGAGTGCAGGTCGAAAACAGATTATGTACTGTTTGTCAAAAAGTAGAGGACGAATATCATTTTTTATTAAAATGTTTTCTGTATGATGATTTGCGTAAAACGTATATAAACCGCTTCTACTGGGCTAGACCAAGCATGTATAAATTAAAATTACTGTTCGAAACTCAAAATCAAAATGTAACAAAGAAATTAAGTGTTTACATCTTTAAAGCATTTGAACTCAGAAAACTACAACATTCATAGTATCATTTGTATAATAATCTTATATTGTTACATGTCTTTATTCACGGTTAAAACGTTTTACCTTTTACTTTTGTACACTGATCATTTTGTTTTTGTCTTTTTTTTGCTTTTGTAGAACTTTGGAAATCAAATAAATAGTAGAGAGCATTTGTGGTATTTACAAACAAAAACGGCTATCACTTATCGTTGATTATACTGTAATATAAACTATATATGATAGTATAGATAGTAAAATATCAATACAGATTATTTTCATAGTGGCAATATAATTTGAAAGGCTGTTTCTCACCTCTCCGCTTATTTCTTCTCCGCTTATTTTCTGTCATAAATTGTGTATATAGCATATATTCATATTACTAAAAATGCTGTTTGTTATCTTGCTATGTCAATTGCTTGTATGAATGTAAACTATGTCTCACGGGCCTCTGGCCTACTGATTGATGAATAAAGTCTTTTTTCATTTAAATGAAAAACCTGTCCCAGCTCCATCTAGTGGCTTTTACACGGCAGTTGGGCCTTTAAGTTTTAGGCCTTTGTTGCGAAAACAAATTAACTTAAAAATGAAAATGGGGATGGAGGGTGGTGAAGGCTTTATATCGTACACATCAACATTTAATTCGAAATGTTCCTACTCCGGAATAGCTTAGGCTGGACTGGCAACATGAACAAATATAATAGTACCCGTTAACATAAGGGTTTTCATAAATATCCGATAATAAATAGTTTTGACTTTTACTATTTGTGGGAAATATTACGCTCCAAATATTGATAGAACTTCATACATGAGATTGTATCGCCACTGCAGCTAGCTCATCCTTTGGAACATGCGGCGTGATTTCTAATTAAGGGCATAATGCAGCTTTATTACCGTCGCCATTGTGCTGTCAACATTTCTGTTTTGCAAAAATTGTGTTTGACATATCGTTCTTCCACTCGTGACATATCGCTCTTCCAATCTTTCAATATGCTATAAAGGCATACAATGGACTATAATGATCTATAAAAGCACGGTCAAAAATAATCTATCATTGGTCTTGTAACCTCTACTTTTTTTTAACAAAAAATTGCTGTTTTTATTAAGTCAGCTACTGTATATTGTATTTACAAGGTTGTCATTTATGCTGGTTGTTTAGATATAACAAGTCAAAACTAACATCGTTCCTTCTGAGTATTGTTTCCAATTATCTGTTTTGGCTAAACATCGGCGCCATCTCATCTTCGTCAGCCACCGGTAATTATTTGATTATCCTAACAGCATGTTCCTTGTCTATTTGTACGAGACCTTCTATCTAAAGTCACTTTTAATTAGCACGCGCATTGATGTAATAATTACCCCTCTGTTCCAGTATGGGCCCCCAATTACGACCCGTCACGCAGTCTAATAACATAATGGGGTCTTCAAACTGGCAATAGTGCGTTTTATTATTCTCTTTTAGCATTGTTGGTAAAATGCCAAGATGCACGTTAAATGTTTGTTGACTTTTGGGAAGATTAGATAAATATAGGCAGATTGACCAAATTGATATGTAAGTAATATTTTATTAAAGTGTCACATACCAAATACAGTTACATTTACAAATATTATACAACATTGTTATTTGATATCCTGCCATCATAGGCATATGAGACACTGTAAAACACAATAATACGATACGAATGTTAATTATTCTTTATTGTCAAATTATTAACAAAACACTATTTATTTTCAAAATATAACAAATTAAGCGGTTTGCCAATTTAATATATGGTCCTGAATATCAAAACACACACACGCACGCACGCAAACACGCACGAATGCACGTACGCAAACGCACACAAACATATATACTTATATATTAATATATACATAATACATCGTAATAATTGTTTTGATCAGTCACATAACAAAGTAGATATGTATTAAGGTGACGAGAAACATTTGTTCATACATCTATAACACTAAAAAGATTATATTAGCCACGATTTCTCTAAAATAGGTGTCAGCTGAGGACTCGGTACGTCAGAATGTCAATGCAGCCGCCCCATTTAAAACGTCCCTTTATGGATTTCAAGTTCGCTGTTGCTTTCTTGAATTTGTTGTTTATTTATTAATTTCGTTTAAACTTATTTTGTAGGTTGGTGGTAAAAGCCATACGATACCGTAGGCACAAGGTCTAGAGGAGTCCGGGGGCTGTGGAAATTAGTATTGTTTCCTGACATCGCTCGAGATGTTATTACAGGGAAAGGGTAATAGAAAAACTCCATTATTGGTATATGTTTCGCTGATAATTCATGTATAGCTACTGTCTGCTATTTAAGATGTGATTTAGATTTAATAGTTTATGTGCGTCTCATTGTTTACAATCAAATATACATACATACATACATTACTTCATAAATAAAACCTGAATTGTAAACACCATTCTAAAAGAATTATAGGAGATGATATTATTGTACATTAAAATATAACATTCAATAATTCATATCAAAGCATACTTATCGTTTTGGCCTGTACATGAGTTACTAATAATACATTTATTGTGATGCGAGCGCAAATAAAGAAATACTAAAAGATCCGTTATCACATCAGGTCAGGCCTGTTATGATCTGATTAACAATAACTGACCAACAATAAATAAAACATATTACATATAAGTCGTCTAATTACAACAATGTAACATTATTTATGCAGATAAGAATTTCTAGTTTGTAAAATCCCGTAACAGGTTTTGGAACACACTCTTACCATTTACTGGTTGGAAAGTAACATTTTCATTTTTTCTAAAGTATTAAGCTTTGCTAACTAAAGCCTTTCTAATATCATTATAAAAACTGCACTTAAGAATAGCATGTATTTCATCTTCAACGCCTGTCTTACACAGTGGCCATACCCGATCACCTTCTTTAATACGTTCATATCGCCTTGTCGCTAATCGTAAAAGTGCAACACCGCATCGAAACCTTGCAAATATGGACCGATGATGCAAAGGTAATATAGTTTTTGCAATAATTCTCAGTACAATACTCTGACTTAAAAACTTTATATGTTCTTAACTTGTTACGACCGTTGTTATTTAGACCTGTAACTCTATGTATGCATAGTTTCCATTCCTCTACATGTTTTTTCATCATAAAGTCAACCACAGAAACAATAAATACATTTTTGCATGGTTTGTTATTCATATCAGTAAATCGAGGATCAACATTGTCAAGACTGCTTTTTAACGCTATAACACCAGTTTTTACAGGATCTATTAGCCTTATGTTAAGGCCAAGATAAAAATACGCATGTTAAGTCTAACGTTATTCGAATGGACATTGTGGTACCAAAGGTTGCAAATGCATTTCCACTGTTTAATAAAAGCTGATTGCCAGCCCATGTCAGCGTAAATAGCAGCTGTTGGTGTATACCTTCCCGTACCTAAGAATAAACGCATAGCCCTGTTTTGTACAGCATTAATACATTACTATGATTTGCAACTCCATATAGCAGCACCCTACGATATAACGGGCCAAACGAATGAGTCATATAACTTAGTAAAACATCATGAAGTCTGGACTCTTATACTTGGCAATTAACAGACCCAGAGCACGACTTGCACTTTGAGCTACTACTTTTTCTGTAACGTTATAATCTGTTTATACTATTCCAATATAAACACGTTTATCAGTGATATCCATATTTTCTGATCCTCATAAAAAACGGACGTTGAAATTGGAACTAAATTAGGTCTAAAATGAATACTTTTATTTTTAGCATTATTAACAAAAAAATCCTATTTGTATCATACCAACTATTCAGTTCGTTGAGCATATATTGAAGACCATGTTCATTTTCTGCCAATAAAACATACAACAATATACTCACTTTCTCATTACCAATAGCAGTGCCTGTCCCTAAACAGGTAACATTTTCTTTAATTAACTTCTTGGCCATGTAATTGACCCCATGTTTGATATGTATTTAATTATGATAACTGTTACACAAATAAGGTTCGCCGGAATGTACGGTACGGCACTGATTATATTTGTTATCTAATTACATCCGATAGATTTATTACTATATGCATGCAAATTGTTCTAACATACGATATAAATAAATGGATTAACATTTGCTTTTGTTTTAATATAAATTATACATTCTACTTATTCTGGTAATTTCCTTTAGTTTCGTTATACTAAGCTAAACTTTCAGTATTATCCGTACTACGCACCTACTATTTCCACTTATATTTTGGAATGTACGGTACGGTACGGCTTTTATCCCCAACCTATTTCGGTTATTTTCCGATAAACTCCCGATCAGTTCGTGACTATTAATAGATCACAAGAAACGGCGAAATTGTAAGTTATTTCTATACCATGTGTTGTCCTGCTGGTGCAAAAACGGGCAATCGCCTTCGAGCACTTGCTACGTTTCTGCACATCGACTTAGAATATTTGCCATCTCATGAGATTTCCAATTATTTGCCATACACATTAGTCTACATAGTTTTTTCTATGTTGGCAATTTGTTTATAAACAGAAGTGATTTCAAATATAGCTTATGCTTCTTTGGTCAAGTAGTTCAGTATGTTTTGCGCTGTAGTGATTATTATTTGCATTTTGTACTATACTCTTTAAATAAAGAGCAACTACAATTCACATGTTTGTTTATTTACCCTGTTTTACAAACATTTCGTCCATCATGAGTCCTATCCATCGCAAACATCGCTCCATTTTCCTCCTTTCAGCGGTTTTCTATGCACCACTTACAAATTACGTTTCATCCATAATATGTTCTGTTCATAATCTTCTCACTATACAAATGTAGGAGCGTAACCCAAAATGTAAGATAAAACACAATAATGAATTAAAAGTCTAAATAAATTGTGACATATAACATTTCAGTAATACGTATACAAGTAGCACATACAATTGCACACATGTTTTGTTAAGTAAACTATTTTTAAAGTAAATATTTTAAACATGAAGAGTTAACTCGTAACTCGTAATATTTGACCCGTTGTTATACGAAACAAATGCGGGTATCGGAAACCGCAACCTATACGTGATCAATTTAATTAACCAACAGTCAAAATATAACAAACGATTTATTTTATTTTAATAACCTCATTACTGAGAGTCGCTGCCCTAATCTGATTTCCGAAAGTCTAGAATACTATATCCTAGCAAAAAGGATGGTCTGATAGCAGAAAGTATTGTTGAAGTGTTGTTTAAACGATGCACATGAACATTTTGTTTTATAGGCTAGCGTTGTTTTTTTTGTAACATTTTTTTTCTATTCCTGACAATCACTTATACAGATATACATACACCTAATGAATATAGTTTAATATTTTATTTATGTTTCTCAGGGGAGATAACATGAATAACATACATGTTTAGGTTTACAACAGTTAGTTCTAGAAGCAAGTTTGTATGTTTGTTAACTGACATTGCGTCCAATATTGGACAGTGTGTCACTGCCTGCGTCCACTAATGGATAGTGAATCCACTTATGGACAGTGGGTCTACTAATTGACAGAAGGTCCAATAATGGACATTAGGTCCACTAACGGACAGTGCGTCCACACGTGTATTTGTGTACACTTCCAGATCATAACCCCACAGGCTCATTCCCTATATTTTCAAATTTCTGTCAGTTGGGTTTTAAAAAAAATGAAACTAGGAATATGAAATACTTTTTCACAAATATGTTTTTACCAATACACTTGTTTAATATCAGTTTACTTCAGTGCCAAATATTGACTTTTTTTTATGAGGTGGAATGTTCAATATTTTGACAAAGGTCTCCCTGATTTAACCATGTACAAATTTAAATGAAAAACATGCCCCAGCTCCATCTAGTGGCTTTTATACGGCAGTTGGACCTTTAGGATTTAGGCCTAGTGCTGTGAAAACAAATTACGCTAAAAATGAAAATGGGAATGGAGGGTGGTGAGGGCTTTATTCGAAATGTTGCTTAGGCTGGATTGGCAACATGAACAAATATATATTATCCGTTAACATAAGGGTTTTCTTCAATATCCGATAATAAATAGTTTTGACTTTTACTATTTGTGGGAAATATTACGCTCCAAATACTGATAGAGATTGTATCGCCACTGCAGCTAGCTCATCTGTTGGAACATGCGGCGTGATTTCTAATTAAGGGCATTATGCTGCTATGACAGTAGGGTAAGTGTGAGGTTTGGTGCACCCTGGAACCGGTTTAAACCCCCAGTGGCCTACTTTGCCACTGACCGTTCCAAGGCGGTAGCCCTATTGTCAACCCTTTTTGTGTTTGTGATGTCGTTTGCATTTATTATTGCTTTTGCCTTCTTGTTTGTCTGTTTGCGTGTTTGTTTCTGTGTTTTGTGGTTTACTGTCCTCCTTGAATGCTACTTTCCCTGTCCGATCTTTTTATATTTCTTTTATTGCCGTCGCCATTGTGCTGTCAACATTTCTGTTTTGCAAAAAATATGTTTGGCATATCGTTCTTCCACTCGTGACATATCGCTCTTCCAATCTTTTCTTGTGCTATAAAGGCATACAATGGACTATAATGATCTATAAAAGCACGATAAAAAATAATCTATCATTGGTCTTGTAAGCTCTACTTCTTTTTAAAAAAAAATGCTGTTTTTATTAAGTCAGATACTGTATATTGTATTTACAAGGGTTGTCATTTATGCTGGTTGTTTAGATAAAACAAGTCAAAACTAACATCGTGCTTTCTAAGTATTGTTTCCAATTATCTGTTTTGGCTAAACATCGGCGCCATCTCATCTTCGTCAGCCACCGGTAATTATTTGATTATCCTAACAGCATGTTCCTTGTCGATTTGTACGAGACCTTCTATCAAAAGTCACTTTTAATTAGCACGCGCATTGATGTAATAATTACCCCTCTGTTCCAGTATGGGCCCCCAATTACGACCAGTCACGCAGTCTAATAACATAATGGGGTCTTCAAACTGGCAATAGTGCGTTTTATTATTCTTTTTTAGCATTGTTAGTGAAATGCCAAGATGCACGTTAAATGTTTGTTGACTCTTGGGAAGATTAGATAAATATAGGAAAATTAATTAAATTGATATGAATGTTAATTATTATTTATTGTTAAATTGTTAACAAAACATTATTTATTTTCAAAATATAACACATTAAGCGGTTTGCCAATTTAATATATAGTCCCGAATATCAAAACACACGCACACACGCACACACGCACGAATGCACGTGCGCACACGCACACGCAAACACACACACACACGCACACATCAATATATACTCATATATGCATATCAGGGACGTAGCTGTGCCTAAATCAGTGTGTAGGCACAAGGTCTAGAGGAGTCCGGGGGCTGTGGAAATTATTATTGTTTCCTGACATCGCCCGAGATGTTATTACAGGGAAAGGGTAACAGAAAACTCCATTATTGGTATAAGTTTCGCTGATAATTCATGTATAGCTGCTTTCTGTTGTTTTAGATGTTATTTAGATTAAATAGTTTATTTGCGTCTCATTGTTTGCAATCAAATATACATACATACATACATTATTTCATAAATAAAACCTGAATTGTAAACACCATTCTTAAAGAATTATATGAGACGATATTATTGTACATTAACATATAACATTCATTAATTCATATCAAAGCATACTTATCGTTTTGGCCTGTACATGAGTTACTAATAATACATTTATTGTGATACGAATTGGACAACTATTGTTAATCAACATTATGAGTAGCACATATATGATACTCAAAGTTTAAAATGCCATTAAATGAGTTAAGGTAAACTGCGAAATTTGTAAATAAGCACCCGGGGAAAATCCACATAATAAGCGCAAATAAAGAAATACTAAAAGATCCGTTATCACATCAGGTCAGACCTGTTATGAACTGATTAACAGTAACTGTCCAACAATAAATAAAACGCAGTTACATATAAGTCGTCTATCACAACATATATTCCCGCTACATCAATCCGTTTAAAGGCATTTTCTGTAGTTTTCCATGCGCAGCATTTTGAGCGACTTCTCTTCTACAACAATTGGATGGATTTTCCTAAAAATTTACAGGAATGTTGCTCTTGAAGTTTAGTTGTATTTATTGTCTTATTTTTTTAAAAAAAAAAATATTTTTTTATTTTATTGTCTTTATTTATATAAATGCCTATTATTAGAAACATACATAAAATAGGAAAAATATAGCATTTTGTAAAAATTCAAACAAAATTAAAAAATTTAAGCATAATGGTAGGGTTCCAAAAACCAATATTAAATCTCAATATGCATGGTGACCTATTGTATAATTTTAATTGCACATATTGTCTTACTATATGTTCGAATAAGTGCCTAGGAAATGATATATAGGGTCCTATAGTAACCACAGCGTCCGAACGCAATGGCATCGTAGGTCCGCACTATACTGCAAACAAGGACTTGAAACTACAATGAAAGAGACAAAAAACAACAGAAAGGGTGGTGAAGACAGGGTTACCGACTTGGAACGGTCAGTAGGCAATAATACCTACTGGTTAGCTTGAATCGATTTTATATGCGCACAATCCTCGCTATTATCCTGTCTTCAGCGCCCAAATAGACAAGACAGTGTAAACAAAACTAAATCCCATTAAAAGGAAATCTCTAACAATAAAGTCCACATCCAGAGAAACCAACTAAAGATATACATACAAAATAATAAACATCTCAGGATGTATCCAGAATCGTACTAAACAACCATAGTAGTTGCAGCTAAAGAGAAGACCAATCTAGGGTACGACTAGAAAACCCGAGGGACGAAAGCTCATGCACCCACCTCCCTTAGTTGGGGTTTCAGTAGGTACAATCATAGAGTCCCAAGAGGTAGTCCAGTCATCGCACAAGTGAAAAGTGAAGCGTAATGACTGACTGTAGAGGGGTCAATCACTAAACATGCAGTGCGCTGTAAAACCAAGGGGTTATATCCTTTTCTGACGAACTTCCTGATTAAATTTGTAAAGCGGTCAGGAAACCCGTCAGACCCCTTTAACTTTCGAAGTTTATAGACAACATCTCCATAAAATGAGGGTTGTGATATGCCTAGTCGTAGAAGTGTTTTAAGGTTGGTGTTGTACTTTTCCAGCAGGCCCTCGTTGCGGTGGTAGAATTTAGAGAAAGATCTACGTAGTTTGTGATAACGAAAACCCTGCTGAAGAAGTTTACTTGTAATAACTTGATTACGATCATTGAACTCTATAACATCATTACACGCTCTAGCAAATCGAATGAGCTGGGAGATATACACCCCATACGAGGTAGCACGAGGTACATCTCCATCCAGGTGTGGATAGTTAACGATGTTAAAATTGAAATCATCTCTCTTATCATAGATTTTAGTATGAATACAATCATTTGAAATCGAGAGATGAAGATCGAGAAATGCTGCTACAGTATCCGAACTGTTGGCTTTATTCAAAGTGAGCTCTGGTGGATAAATGTTAGTAACCATATGAGCAAAGAACGGATTATCAATATTGAGTATGTCATCAAAATACCGAGAAGTATTATTAAAGGCATCAATAATTTCACCCTGGCTAGCAGGAGACAAACTTAACATAAAATCTCTTTCATAGCAGTACAAAAACAAATCTGCAACAAGTGGCGCACAGTTAGTACCCATAGGAATACCAACAACCTGGCGGTAAATAGTTTTACCGTATCTTATAAAGATGTTATCCAGAAGAAAAGATAAGGCTCTACAAACATCAGTACAAGTCCACATATTATACTTATCAATGGGGGCGTTAGTAAAGAAAGCCCTGACATTATTACAAGCTAGAAAAGTTTGAACAAATTCTGTTATTAGGAACATAACAAAAAGGAAAATATACCATTTCTATATAATTTCATACAAAACTTGGCCTTTTAGCATAGGGGTAGGGTTTCAGGTAGGGTTTCAAAAATGTTTTCTAAACAAGGGGACCTAACATTTTTATTGCACATTTTGTTTTTATATATGTTAAACTATGTGCTTAGAAAGTTTAAACACATTCTCTTATTGGGAACATACAAAAAAAAAGGAAAGTGTATCATTATGGGCTAATTTGTTCATAAATTGTGGTAATGGTCTCAACAGATTTTGTAAAAAAATATAGGTTTTACATAAAGATGAGCTTTAAATGTTATTATAATTAATTGTTCTTTACTTTAATACAATTTGAACAGAATTGTGACCAATGAATAAATTATTCGACTTCAAAAATGTCTTATTTAGCTATTTCATGGACTTGTTCAACTTTTTGGACAGATTGACATGATGGTGGCATTAAACATTATTTTTTAAAATTTTAACAATTATGGTGACCTACCATTATTTTTGCATTTTCTGTCTATATATATAACAGACTTACTGTACAAACAGTTTTAAAAAAATCTCTTATGCAGAAAAAATTATAGAAAATGTCTTTAAATCACAATATTTACACATATTTACGAAAGCTCAACATTGTACGTCCTTTCATTTTAACCACGTGACCTGTATGTTCTTGTTAAAGCTTATCTGTTTAGAAGAAGTGTGTTGTAAACATGTGGTGCAATTATTGAACTGAACTGAAACTATTTATCGCAATATATATAATATTTATGAATGAACCCTTTGTAACTTTAATTGTAGTGTAAATTGTACATTGTGAGCTCATAACAGTATTTTCTATTATGTTTAAAGGGAATGTAGCGCCACAGCCAAACAAACACTATTACTGAGAGTTCTGAAAAACGTGGAAAAAGGTGAAAGAGTTATCAAAATCGGATGATGAATAAAAAAGATATGACCATTTAAAGGTTGTTCTAAAACAAATATGGGAGCCGCCATTTTTAGAACTATGACGTCATAGTTCCATATTACCATATATGGAATATTGATAAATATCATTTAAAACGAAGAAAATCACTGCAAATGAATGATTTTTTTTACTGGTGATATAAATCATTATTGCCATTAAGTATTACATATTTTTCATACAGTTGCTGGCATTTTTTCCCTATAAATCAGTAAATTTTCATATTTATAAATATTCCATATATGGTCATTTAGAACCGTGATGTCATAGCTCCCAAAATAGCCGCTTCCATATCCGTTTTAACAGAAACTTCAAATGATCATATCTTCTTTGTTTATCATCCGATTTTGATAATTCTTTCACCCTTATTCAAGTATTTCAGAACTCTCAATAATAAAGATGGTTTGGCTGTGTCGCTACATTCCCTTTAACCATGTTGACTACTTGTTAATTATAATTATAAGGTAACTTATAGGTCCGTTGGGCCGGGTGTTTCTCCATACATTTATAGTATATGTGTTTTTTTTCCGTATACACATGTCACTATAATAAAATATTTACTTACTTATAAGTCGTCTAATTACAACAATGTAACATTATTATACAGATAAGAATTTCTAGTTTGTAAAATCCCGTAACAGGTTTTGGCACACACACTTAACATTTCCTGGTTGGAAAGTAACATTTTCATTTTTTCTAAAGTATTAAGATCAGGACGGATCTTACAAGCTTTGCTAACTAAAGCCTTTCTAATATCATTATAAAACTGCATTTAAGAATAGCATGAATTTCATCTTCAACCCTGTTTACACAGTGGACATACCCGATCACCTTCTTTAATACGTTCATATCGCCTTGTCTCTAATCGTAAAGGTGCAACACCGCATCGAAACCTTGCAAATGCGGACCGATGATGCAAAGGTAATATAGTTTTGCAATAGTTATCAGTACAAAACTCTGACTTAAACACTTTATATGTTCTTAACTTGTTACGACCATTGTTATTTAGACCTGTAACTTTATTTATGCACAATTTCCATTCCTCTACATGTTTATTCATCATAAAGTCAACTACAGAAACAATAAAAGAAAATGGTTTGTTATATCGGTAATAAATCGAGGATCAAATATTGTCAAGACTGCTTTTTAACGCTATAACACCAGTTTTTACATGATGTAAGGCCCAAATAAAAATACGCTTGTTAAGTCTAACGTTATTCGAATGGACATTGTGGTACCAAAGGTTGCAAATGCATTTCCACTGTTTAATAAAAGCTGATTGCCAGCCCATGTCATCGTAAATAGCAGCTGTTGGTGTATACTTTCCCGTACCAAAGAAAAAACGCATAGCCCTGTTTTGTACAGCATTAATACATTAATATGATTTGCAACCCCTTATAGCAGCACCATACGATATAACAGACCAAACTTATGAGTCATATAACTTAGTAAAACATCATATGGCATACCGCCTAGAGTCTTATACTTGGTAATTAGCAGACCCAGAGCACGACTTGCACTTTGAGCTACTACTTTTGCTGTAACGTTATAATCTGTTAATACTATTCCAATATAAACACATTTATCAGTGATATCCATATTTTCTGATCCCATCAACAAATGGAACTGGAACTAAATTAGGTCTAAAATGAATAATTTTACTTTTAGCATTATTAACAAAATAATCCTATTTGTATCATACCAACTATTCAGTTCGTTGAGCATATATTGAAGACCATGTTCATTTTCTGCCAATAAAACATACAACAATATACTCACTTTCTCATTACCAATAGCAGTGCCTGTCCCTAAACATGTAACATGTACTTTAATTAACTATTGACCCATGTTTGATATGTATTTAATTATGATAACTGTTACACAAATAAGGTTCGCTGGTATGTACGGTACGGCACTGATTATATTTATTATCTAATTACATCTGATAGATTTATTACCTATATTTATGCTAATTGTTCTAACAAATGGATAAACATTTGCTTTTGTCTTAATATATGTTATACTTCCTACTTATACTGGTAATTTCCTTTAGTTTCGTTATGCTAAGCTAAACTATTCATTTCTTCTTTCGGTATTATCCGTACTACGCACCTGCTATTTCCGTTTATATTTTCGAATGTACGGTACGGTACTGCTTTTATCCCCAACCTATTTGTACTACAGGAGTGACGTCATCTACATGTCGGTTATTTTTGTCTAATATTTCCGATTTAACTCCCGATCAGTTCGTGACTATTAATAGATCACGGGAAACGACGAAGTTTTAAATTCGCAAGGGATGACATTCGCAAAAGTACACAAAAAATAAAACTCTCGCGAATAAATCCGAGTTCTTTTCATGGAAATTTGAATTGTCTTTGCACATTCCCACATTTTCCAATCATTTATGGCATAGTCATTTTAAGCTCTAACTCCTTTTCATTGAAAGTTATTTCTATACCACGTGTTGTCCTACCGGTGCAAAAACGGACCATCGCCTTCAAGCACTTGCTACGTTTCTGCACAAACGACTTAGAATATTTACCATCTCATGAGATTTCCATTTATTTGCAAAACATATAAGTCTACATAGTTTTTTCTACGTTGGCAATTTGTTTATAAACAGAAGTGATTTCAAATGTAGCTTAAACTTCTTTTGTCACGTGATTGAGTATGTTTTGCGCTGTAGTGTTTTGTACTATTCTCTTTAAATAAAGAGCGACTACATTTCACATGTTTGTTTATTTACACTTTTTCACAAACATTCCCTCCATCACACGATTTATTCATCGCAAAGACCGCTCCATTTTCCTCCTTTCAGCGGGTTTCTGTGCACCACTTACAAATCACGTTTCATCCACGGGTCCATTTCTAGTAAAAAAAATGTTCTGTTCATAATCTTCACACTATACATATGTAGGAGCGTAACCCAAAATGTAAGATAAAAACACATAAATTAAAAGTCTAAATGAATTGTGACATATAACATTTCAGTAATACGTATATAAGTAGCACATATAATGGCAAACATTTATTATAACAATGTTTTGTTAATTAAACTATATTTTAAACACGAGGAGTTAACTCGTATTAGACCCGTTGTCAGACTAAACAAATGCGCGTATCGGAAACCGCAATCTATACGTGATCAATTTAATTAACCAACATTCAAAACAAAACAAACGAATTTTTATTTTTTTTATTTTAATAATCTCATTACTGAGAGTCGCTGCCCTAATCTGATTTCCGAAAGTCTACGGAAATCATTAAGTTTGTACAATAGTATATCCTAGCAGGAAGGATGATCAGATGGCAGTATTGTTTAAGGACTACGATTCTCAAAGCTAGAAAGAACTTTACTTCACGTGTTTGCTTAAACGCTGCAAATGAACTTATTGTTTTATAGCGTTGTTTTTTTGTAAAAAAAAATTCTATTCCTGACAATGACTTATACAGATACACCTAATGAATATAGTTTAATATTTTATTTACGTTTCTCGGGGGAGATAACATGAATAACATAAATGATTAGGTTTACAACAGTTAGTTCTAGAAACAAGTTTCTATATTTGTTAATGTTGAATCTCAGAGTGTGGAACCCCTAATTGACATTGCGTCCAATATTGGACAATGTGTCACTGCCTGCGTCCACTAATGGACAGTGGGTCCATGTTTCCATTAACTGACATTGCGTCCATTAATGGATAGTGAATCCACTTATGGACAGTGGATCTACTAATTGACAGAGGTTCCACTAATTGACAGAGAGTCCACTAATGGACAGTGGGTCGACCAATGGACAGTGGACCACTAATGGACAGTGGGTCCACTAATGGACAGCGAGTCCAGTAATTGATAGTAGGTCCGGACAATAGGTCCACTAATCGACAGTGCGTCCACTAATGGAAAGTGAGCCCACTAATGGACAGTGCGTCCACTAATGGACAGTATGCCCACTAATGGACATTGGGTCCACTAATGAACAGTGCGCCCACTAATGAACAGTGGATCCACTAATGAACAGTGGGTCCACTAATGAACAGTGCGCCCACTAATGAGCAGTGGGTCCACAAATGAACAGTGGGTCCACTAATGAACAACAAAGAAGAACATGGGTAAATAGAAACAAATTATGCGTCACAACACACATAAGATGGTTTGACAATAGGGGAACCGCCTTGGAACGGTCAGTGGCAAAAAGGCCGCTGTGGTTTTAACCAGGCTCTCGGTCGCACTAACCTTATTATTACCTGCTGTTGTCATTGTAAATAAAATAAAATCACCGCCATACTATATCCTCTAACAAACTAGGCAGCATTAAAGAGGCTTGCGTCACGATTGTTTTTTTCAGAATTAACATTTTCTAGACTTTAAACTAAAGCAGACACCATATAACAAGAGTGTGTGTAAATTAAGCCAATCTGTTTGCAAAACATGGTTATTTGACTTTTTTGGCTGTTATATTGTTAAAATATATGAACAAAAAATCAAGCACAAAATAGCACAGTTAACATATTAACTCAATATCAGGAGCATGCTTTCATTATTTATTCTGTTAAAACTAAGGTGAGCAACTCCGGCTAAAGTGGGCCTCTTGTTAGTGGTTTGCTTAATTTGATGTTAACTCTTTAAAGAACGTTGTGGAGTTGACCATCCCACCTAATACATGTGTCAAGGGGGATAATCAAAATGCGATTTAGATTGCTGTACGTTATGTGTTATTTCCACTTATTTGTCGTTCTAGCGGCGGGTAGAGGTATGAAAGCACTAATTATTTTCCACATAGACACCAATGTTAAAGTGTCACATATTAATGATTTGATGCAAATTCAACTCAAGTATTGATAATGCAGCAGTGTAATGTTCATATAGAAAACTATTTTTCCACTTGAAAAATCACCAGAAAACGTGGGGTCACAAGACATGTAAGAAAGTTCTTTTTTGTTTCCTAAACAGGTCAAGGGTACAGCTGTTTTTATTGATCGACTGTTTTCATTGCTCACAAAGTGTAAGCATAGAGTCGAAATTTCGAAATGTTCATCAGTGATCCAGTAAAACCTATTAATACGCTTCTTATACATATAACCACAAAATCGAATAGAAATGGGCAGTTTTCCCCTACTTATAACGCCCATTTCCATCAAAAAAGGAGGGATTACTTTTTATTATAGGAACTACATTCGATACACCTCGGAGGTTTACATGTAATTAGTGGTGGTAAACCTAGAAAAAGACCATTCAGATCAGTCCCTTGGTGTCTTTCAAATGTACAAGGGTTATTCAAACAGAAGCTATATATCGAGATGGCTAAGTTCAAGTATTAGTGTCGTGGTTCGAGGCTCTGTGAGTCTCCTCTGCGGATTGTAGATCTAAACTGAGAGTCCCGTTTATTGAACACAGGTCAAAGGAACATTATACTCAGGCCCAGAATACAAACAATCGTGCTATTGACCTTTAACCAGATTGACACCATTCAGTCACCAACACTACATGTTTCAGAGACAAAAAGGGAGAAAAAAATACTTTTAGTTTTCATTCACATTCGCCATCATTAAATATGTTTAGTAATTACGTTGATATGGGTTACATCAGTGCATATACGATATATATTGTTCGTAACAAAATATTGTTTATGTTTGATCCAAATTACGCGAGCGGTAACAGAAAATAATCCATTAAAAGCAGAATACATTAAATTTTACTTTAAACATATTGTATTGCTTTTCTTCTATATACAAGCAAAAGGGTTGGGCCACAAGTTCTTCCAACAATAATAAAGGCCCGTCCCAACAATATTGTAATTAACAGATAACAAGATGGCAATACAATTAACATAAAATATTCAAATACATTTTTCGATGAACAAAAGAAGAAGAAAAAAGGAGAGAAGTAAGTAGAATAAAGTTCTAGGAAAAACTAAACAAGAAGGAATGAGTGATGATGCTGTGGTTGTAGGATCCTGCCCTGAGCGGTTGTCATAACAGTGTATATAATGTCTAGTCGTTATCAAATCGTTTAGTATCTTTCATGTATATTTGAACATGATTAAAAATAGTGCTATTATCTTTATCTGTATAACTATCTTTTCCAAATAAAAATACACGAACGCTGAGCGGGTGAAATTGACGGGTAGCATGAAAAAGACGAAGTCGTTCATTTAAATAAAACGGACAATGCATAAAATAATGTTCGGCGTCCTCCTTTTCATGCCAACACTTCTCACAGGTTGCGTTTTCTTCGATTTTGTTTATAAACAAATCATATTTCAGGTTACTGCATTTGTTTCTTATCCGTGCATGAAATACAGACACTCTACAAATTCCAGAAAAATAAAAAATAGGTATTTTGGGCGGATTAAAGTATTGATTTGTAATAAGAGTTTCAAAAGCAGAAAGAGAGTCTGCATTTCGTATGTGGTCAGGTATTGTATTCCATAACGATATACACGAGGGAATAAATGAATTACTAAATAGCTGCGTTCTCGTATGAATAGATACGTAATCATTTGAATTTCTTAAGTTGTAAGGGGCAACTCTGCCAACTACACTCAAGTGATATGAAAACGCAACACGGGAATTTCCGCTATATATTGTATGTACAATATGCTGCTTTTAATCGAATGGTACATGGCTACGTAAGACCTTTCCTTTTCGAAAAAATACTAAAACAACAAATAATACAGCAAATAGTATTCCTGCAATGTTTCATTATTCACAGAGTACGCGTTTGGCTCAATCATGTGAGCAAACTTAGGATGCAAAATTTTGCAAACTATTTACGTTAAATACAGTACTGAACAAGCTCAATTTTTCGAAGAGCAACTTCAACATTGATGAAATTCTTGTTACACAGTGTAGCGTGATTAAAACGTCTACAACATCACAGTTGTGTCCTTTCTCTAGTTAACTGCAACTATTTACGTTAAATACAGTACTGAACTAGCTCAATTTTCGAAGAGCGACTTCAACATTGATGAAATTCTTGTTACACAGTGTAGCGTGATTAAAACGTCTACAACATCACAGTAGTGTCCTTTCTCTAGTTAACTGCAACTTTTTTTTAAAAAAACATCTTGGGATTTCTTTGGAATATTATGTGCAATTAAGTGTGCAGTATATACAATATATAGCGGAAATTCCCGTGTTGCGTTTTCATATCACTTGAGTGTATGTCAGGGAATAAATCTGAAAAAAAAATCGGGCATATAACCAGCTTTAACATTATAAGCAATTATTGATTTTTGGTATTTTCTTCTATCTTCTAATGGTAACCACCCAATTTCGGTATATAAATTACGAATAGACGTTGATCGTGTTAATCCAGTGACGATGCGAGCTGCTTCATGTTGATATTTTTCTAAAGTGTCTTTTTCGTATTGTGTGCAGCCGTCCAATATAACAGAAGCATATTCAAGTATTTGTCTCAAAAACGATAAATATATTTGGTTTAAAGCTTTACGATTGATTAAAAACTTTATTTTCCGCATCATTCCTAATATTTTAGAGGCTGACGTAGTAATATTGGTAATATGTTCGTGCCATTTACCGTCATGACTAAACGTTAAACCCAAGTGTTTATGGTGTTCAACAAAATCAACAAGCCACTGTCTAGACCAAGCAGATATAATATTAAGATCGTGATTTAAGATTCCCTCAAGATCTGCAATATTAGACGAAGTACTTGCAAGAGATGTATCATCTGCAAAAATACGAGTTATACTAAGCAGATGTCCCTTTAATGTTCGAGTAACTTGAACCGATAAATACCTTTTGGGTGCGTTCTGTTAAATAACTTTCGATCCATTTTAGCATATTGCCATTAATACCATTTTGTCTGAGTTTAAAAAGTAGGCCTTTGATCCATACTCGATCAAATGCATTAAAAGCAAATGATTACTTTTAAATTGGTTCACATTCTCTTGCTTTGATTCATGTTTCCGAAATTACATTGAATCGTTTCAAGTTCGATTAAATGGTTTGAAAAAACACTCCGGATTATTTCACAAAGCATCGGATTGTTATTAGTTTGATTGGATGGTTTCAAATAAAGTAGTAAATCACTTAAAGTTACATTGAATTAAATATAATACCGATGAATTAATTCATCTTTGACTGGATGATTTATTAAAAACATACTTTTGGCGGTAATGGCCGCCCATACATACAGCCTGACCCAGTGTATAACACGCCCAGTGTATAACACGATGGACTTGAAACCCGTAGAACCCAGGTTCAAGCCTCGCCGGCGCCATTGAATTTCGTCGTGAAGACAGAGGTAGCCTCGTACGTCGGATCGGGACGTCAACTGGGCGGTCTTGTGTATCGGAATCTATCCTTCAAGCAAGTAAAAGAACCAATATAATTTATTTGTTATTAAGATTAGAGCAGATTCCTACGTATCACTCCCCTCTCTCTGGGACAGGTCTAAATAACATACAATGTGTTCATGAGCCGTTAAACAATATAACGGCGGTCCCGTGTATCGGTTTATCCTCCGAGCACGTTAAAAAATCCATAGGAATATATTTGATAATAAGAGTAGAGCACGGTTCCTGGATTCCTATGTATCCTTCCCATCTCTCTCGGCGGCTCTAAATAACCTATATAGTGTTGATGAGCCGTTAAACAACATTCAACAACAACAACTTCAGTTTGCACTATATCTGCGTGCGCACAAATTGAAATGAAACTTACTAGCAGTTCCAAACCTAGGTTATGTCTATAATAAAATGCGAAGCATACCACAACCTATTTTAAGAAGGCGCCATTATAACAACTGTACCAATTCTTACACAGAGTTGTCATGGTTAGTAGTTAGAACATTTTTTTATTACCCTTCAGTTTCTTCTTCGTTTTTTTTTTCATTCTGAGTATTGACACAAAAATGGTTCGTGCAAATGCATATACTAATTTTCATTTTCATATGCAGAATTCTTCATTTTGATTTTTTTGGGTGGGGTAGTTCACCCTGGTGTTAAAAAGCATTAAAATAGACATCTAATTGGATTTTGTGCTTGCAATGTTAATTTTGTGTTTGCAATGTTAACTATTAAAGAGACACACGGCAATCTTGAAGTGTATGCAATCTTGAAGTGTATGAAATGGGTGTCTCGATTTATACATCCAGTATCATTTCTACTTTAACCCTGGTTACATTTAAATAAATCAATTTTTAGGTATTCACTATTTCGTCTTATTATACCATACGTTTTAATATATTATTGTTGCAATAATATCAAAAATTAATAACATTCAAAAACAAATTGCTTAATACTATTCTTATAATTAATATTAATGACTGAACAAATGCAAGTTATGCAGGAAAACTAGCGGGACGCCGTGAGTTTTTAAAAAATAAAGATTGCCGTGTCTCCCTTTTATTCGTGTCTTTACGTGTGATACAAATTCCAAATGTCTATTAATCATAGTAAGTATTGAACTAGCACATACACCTAACATGGACTAATGTTACACAAAGCAGAAACACACTTCCCTTATCTAGAATCCTTTGTAAGGTTTATGTTTTTTGTGCAATATATGTTTATAGCAGAAAATTAAAATATTAATATTGCAATTAATTTGAGGAAGGCTTACACTTTCTGTTCGATGCGTGTATCCTCTTGTCATGCTTACTGAACTTATACGCATATGCACGCATAGGCATGAACGTCACATAGTACATATTTTCATTAATCTAACAAAACAATCCATGATTCATAATATAATATTTTAATCATCGTAGAAAGGTTGTGAATTATACATATAATGTAAAAGGATATTGACTAAACAATGTGTCAGTATAGGGTAGTACATAATAGTGATTTTAAGCAGATTTCAGTGCCGAAAAAAGCTCATTTATTCTGTATTAAACTAAAATAATTATAAACCTTATTTCATATTTTTTTAAAAGTACGTTGACAATTATCAATGATACACACATTAATGTTCGAACTGAGCGAGAAATACGGTTGTAGACTGGTAAATTTGGCTCCATTTAATATGCTGTGAAATAGTCCATTTCAACTGTTTGTCATCACTTCTAAAGCATTTGTACACTTTCCCAAACTACTTTTGTCTGAAAGGAACACACTTTATTGTCTAGAAACAACCACAGAAAACAGTCCATGATAGGTTTCGTTTTACATGAAATCCTATTAAAAGTTGTCTTTATGTAAATTTCCATATACTCGCAATGGCCTGATAACTGTGTGACCGCTGCTCACATACACCGAGAAGAAATAATTCTGAAAAAAAAGAAATGACATTATTTACAATCAATGATTTTCAATTTCGTGTTCTGGTGGATAAATGCTAATAGAGAGTCATCACTATCTAAGAAAAGTCCATTCAAACTGGAAACATGCAATCTTTTAGGAACTATTTTTGCACCCTTCGACCCGGATGCGATTCCATGGGCTAACTCCTTGACAGGGGCCATCTCACAGGTAACACCGGACTTCCACATTATTGTATATAATGGTCATTAAACAATAAAACTACACTTAATCGACAATATTGACACATTCTCGGCATTGAGCAGCACTGAGCGTATGTCACCACCAACTTGTTCGAGTCATCTCCACGTCAGCAACACGGTCTAATAGGAATATTAAACGTTTTTTTTACATAGATGATAATTTACAATGTCTAAACAGACGAAAATGTATATGTTCATTTAAAATGGTTATCTTCTCCTCCACTGTCACCTGAAAGAGAAGACTAACAAGCTGAGCCCTTAGCGTCCTGTTCTAGTACCGGCACAGTAATGATTGGACTTAAGACACACAATACGGCAATCCGCCCTTGCCGTTATAAGAAATGTTCTATTGACGTGGACAAAATTATAGTGTTTTGCTGACAACTTTCGTTTCTGTACTGTATGGACAATCAATAACATATAATAAGATATAGACTGACTATTGTTTATGGTCTATTGGATACCAATTTCGACTCTGAATCCGGAGATAACGGGTTCGAATCTGACAGGCACCACTGTGTTAGTCAAGTGACCGGGAAGTCAAGTGGTATCGGAGTCTCTCCTCCGAGCACGGTTAAAGACAATAGGAATCTATTTAATAATAAGAGTAGAGTTAGGTCCTATTATTGGGCGTCTCGAAATAACATAAAAACAGTTAACGAGCCGTTAAACAACAATTCAAAAGAAATGTTTATGAATTTTGTCCTGTTTTGCATGCAGTGTTTACAGTTTAAAGGGACACACGGCAATCTTCAAATGTTTGAAATGGGGGTCTCGAGTTATATATCCAGTATCAGTTTTACTTTACCCTGGTTACATTTAAATAAATCAAATTTTAAGTATTCACTAGTTCGTCTTATTAAACTATAAGTTTTAATATATTATTGGTGCATTAATATCAAAAAATAATAATATGCAAAAACAAATTGCTTAATACTATTCTTATAATTAATATTAATGATTGAACAAATGAAAGTTATGCAGAAAAACTAGCGGGACGCCGTGAGTTTTTAAAAAATAAAGATTGCCATGTGTCCCTTTAACCTTTTTACTAGCACTCTACGAAAATATTACATTATTAGCTCGACTATTCCAAGAATAAGAGAGCTTATGTACTCGCCCTGGCGTCGGCGTCGGCGTTGGCGTCGACGTCGGCGTCCGACATCAAGGTTTGCGTGTAAGCTGTGTTTACAAGTCTATATCTCTTACATTTCTTATCCTAGCACAACCAAATTTGGCCATGGGCTTCCTTATAGCATTATCTTAAGGGCTGCATAAGCAATTTTGGTTCCTGTAACCCATGGGCTCCCATGGAACTCAAATTATGATAGCCCATAAAATGCGTCCCATTTCACATCAATTTACGTGTAAGCTGTGTTTACAAGTCTATATCTCTTACATTTCTTACCCTAGCACAACCAAATTTGGCCATTAGCTTCCTTATAGCATTATCTTAAGGGCTGCTTAACTAATTTTGGTTCCTGTAACGCCTGGGCTCCCATGGAACCCAAATTCTGATAGCCCTTAAAATGTGTCTGTTTCCCATCAAATTTTGCGTGTAGCTGTGTTTACAGGTAATATCTCTATATCTCTTACATTTCTTGTCCTAGCTGAACTAAATCTGGGGATTGGTTTCCTTATAGTATGTTGTAAAGGGTTGGGTAAGTAATTTTGACTTCTGCAAATTCTGGGCTCCATGGAACCCAAATTGTGATGGCCCATAAAATGTGCAATAATGGCAGATCTAGGTTTGCATGTAAGCATGTATATATCTATAATTTTGGTTTGGGATTTCTTATAGCATTATGCATCTTATTCATACTACACCGATATTGGGGCATGGACTTCCTCCTGCACCCCCGCCCTCACTCCCTCCACCCTCACCCCACCCACCACCCATTTTTTTTTTTTTACATATGTCTGTTTTTTTAGTCAATTCTTACACATATGTTGCCCCTCCCCTCACCCCCACCCCCGCCCCGCCTCTCACCCAACCCCCACCTCCCCCCACTTGAAACTCTTTTCTTTTTTTTTTTACATATTTCTGTGTTGTTTTATTGAATTCTTACACAGCATATATATTTATTGTCCCATCCCCAACCCTTCCCCTACCCCCGCCTCTCCCCCTCCTACCCCCCACTCGAAACTCATTTTTTTTTTTTTTTACATATTTCTCTGGTGCTTTTGTCAATTCTTACACATATTGCCCTGCCCCCACCCCCTGCCTCTCCCCCCACCCCCCCCCCCACCCTTGAAAGTCGATTTTTTTTTACATATTTCTGTGTTGTTTTAGTCAATTCTTACACAAATATGATTCCCCCTCCCCTCCCCTCACCCTCCCCCCATCCCCCCCCACCCACTCCCACTAGAAACTCTATTTTTTTTATTTTTTGTTTTTTTACATATTTCTGTGTTGTTTTAGTCAATTCTTACACAGCTTCTTACACATATATATGTATTGCCCCCCTTCCCACACCACCCTCACTCTGCCCCCCCCCCCCCCCCCCCGACTCGAAACTCAATATATATAAAAAATTTACATATTTCTGTGTGGCTTTTGTCAATTCTTACACATAGCTATGTTGCCCCCTCCCCTCCTCCTCTCAAAACTGGAATATTTTTATTTTTTTTACATATTTCTGTGTTTTTGGTCAATTCTTACACATAGCTTCTTACACATATATGTTGCCCACCCCACCCACCCCCACCCCCACTCTCCCGCCCCGCCTTCCCACCCCACTCGAAACTCAATTTTTTATTTTTTTTTACATATTTCTGTGTTGTTTTAGTCAATTCTTACACATAGCTTCTTACACATATATATGTGTTGCCCCCTCCCAACCCTCCTGCCTCTCCCTCCCCTGACCCCCGTCGCCCACTCAAAATAGCTTCTTACACATATATATGTGTTGCCCCCTCCAAACCCTCCTGCCTCTCCCTCTCCCTCCCCTGACCCCGGCCGCCCACTCGATTTTTTTTTTTTACATACACCCAAGCCCCCACCTCTTACGTGGCTGACTTCACCACTCATTTTAGCAGAATTAGGCCTCCACATTGTCAAGGCTCTGGCACGTCCTTGAGGTTTACCACCACTAATTACATGTAAACCTCCGAGGTGTAGTTCCTATAATAAAAAGTAATCCCTCCTTTTTTGAGGAAAACGGGCATTATAAGTAGGGGAAAACTGTCCATTCCTATTCGATTTTGTGGTTGTATGTATAAGAAGCGTATTAATAAGTTTTACTGGATCACTGATGAACATTTTCGAAATTTCGACTCTATGCTTACACTATGTGAGCAATGAAAACAGTCAGTCAATGAAAACAGCTGTACCCTTGACCTGTTTAGTAAACTAACAAGAACGTTCTTACATGTCTTGTGAAACCACCTTTTCTGGTGATTTTTCAAGTGGAAAATTAGATTTCTATATGAACATTACACTGCTGCATTATCCATACTTGAGTTCAATTTGCAGCAAATCATTAATATGTGACACTCTAACATTGGTGTCTATGTGGAAAATAATTAGTGGTATCATACCTTGAGATATATTGGCAGTTTTTCCGGGAATGGTTTGCGCATGCGTCAAAACGGTGGCATACCCCGCTTGTTTTAATAGGAGTAGGTTTATCCAGGCGGATGGTCGACAATTCGCAAATGTAAGTAGTACACTTATTTACATATATATGCATTTAAGTAATTAATAATTGAAAGTGATTTTCAAATTATTATTTACTTAAATATATATATAGTAAAGTAAATAATAATTTAAAAGTGGTGACTTAGAGATCATTTAAATAATATATATATATATATATCGTCTTTCTATCTGTTTTCGACCACCATGTGATTTCGACCGACGGCGGAAATTACGTCTGCGCACGTTTTTATGCAAATTTCGTCATCATTTTTTAGAAACAACAACAGAAAACACTTGCAAATAATATTTTTTTAAGGCTACGGATAATATGTCTAGATAGTTAATCTCTTTACCAGTGTTTTTGCCATTAAATGCATCCCATTTGAAAGCAAACTTAAACAAGATAAAAACATTTATGATGTAGTGATGATTTAATCCTTTGCCTTTCATTACTGAATTGAATTGAATGTTGTTTAACGGCTCATCAACACAGTATAGGTTATTTAGAGCCGCCCCAGAGAGAGGGGAAGGATACATAGGAATCCGGGAACCGTGCCCTACTCTTATTATCGAATAGATTCCTATGGTTCTTTAACGTGCTCGGAGGATAGACCGATACACGGGACCGCCCGGTTTACGCCCCCATCCGACGGACGAGGCTAAGGAAAAGTGTCTTGCCCAAGAACACACCGACGAAACTCCGTGGCACCACGGAGGATTGAACCCGTGGCCTCCGGTTACAAATCCGCCGCGCTACCGATTGCACCACGCCAGCCTTCGCGGGGTAACTGAATAAAACATGCAGCAATATTGATATTTGTGTTAAAAACATCTGGTAATTGTTATGTTGGTACATTTCCTACGTGACATGTGACCTAAATTCCTCACAAGCAGACGGACATGTTTTGAAAACAACAGAAGACAATAATTTTAAAGCTCCACAGAATTAAAAAAAGTCGATTTTTGAGTAGACATTTACTCATACTTTTTCATAAAAAATAAGTACGGCTTTGTTTCTTCTTGTTAAATTAAAAAAATAGTTGATATTTTTGCATTTTTTTATAAGCTGTCAGCTAGTGTGAATTATTGCATCTCGGGATGAAAGCTTAGTAAATAAGGTGAACGGAAACACATGCTGTTCACTGAAAACATCAGCCATTAACAAATGTTATCGGATGGAAAATGAACATAATTTAATCAAAGCCGCGGTACATTTTGTTGAAGTTTGAATACTTTAGATTAGATAACATTATATTATGTCAAATATATAATGCATTACTGATATATGTAGCCAACTGTCGTTAAGTGGTCGTAAACTAAGAGGTCGAGGATATATATATATCACTTTTAAATTTTAAATTTTAAATGATCTCTAAGTCACTTTCAAATTATTAATTACTTAAATATATAGTTGTGGTTTTAAAAGACATGAAGAGAAAAATAATCGTGCGATTGAATTGTGTGAAATGCTTTGTTCCATAATAAACATTTTACAAGTGTTGGGTTTGTATCACGCATAGAGAGATAAGACAGATAGTGTCGTTTCGTGACGATTAGTACATAAGAACTTAAGATAAAAGTATCCACCTCGGCTTTTGACGACAAGGTCGCAGTAAATCTTATTCAGTAGTTTTAATTGTTTGGCGTAAATTAGACGTTAGTTATTTAGGACATGCAGGTAATACTTGGAATTGAAGATCAGCAGTATTTGGGAAACCATAATAGTTGTATTTATTTTAGAAATTAGTTATTACTGGATGTATGTTTAAAATGTCCAGGTACATTTTGCAAACGTGCCAACACGAGGAAACCGGCGGCGTAAACGTAATGCGTATTATTATGTATCATTTTAAATACGTAGTTTTTATTGGCTAAATGGAGTCACGTGTATGTCAGAAGTATGAACTATTCACCTCGTCCTTCTTCGGGATCACGCCTTGTGTGCATATCAATAAATCAAATCAAATCAATAATAATCAGCAACAATGTATGTACACATTCAGACACATGCAACAATACATGTAAACATTATAGACAACATATGATTTGCGTTGCATGTTTGTTATTTACAATACAGATGAATGTTTTATCACTATTTTCATGTAAATAAACTATAGATGGAGCAATCGTCTTAATGAAATTACAAAACTTTGAGATAACTTTGATTTTGAATACAAATTCGTTTGAGATGGAATATGACGTGCGTATTGCTAGTATGAAATAACCAGTAGTGTGACATTCGATATAGGCTGCTTCACGATGTTAAAAGCCCTTAACAGGAAACTATTGACCTCGACTTCGTCCCGGTCAATACTTCCCTGTTTCGGGTCAATAGCCATTCTCTCAGAAGAGTAGTTTTAACCATTGAACTCAAGAGAAGTAGAGAGCTGTATACTATTTTGAGGAGGCACGTTTAACCTTTTAGTGGGGCAAACGTACATTTTTAAGGACACACCATAACTACTCAGAATTTATGGGTGTATGTATACAACGGTTAGAAATGGTGTGCATAATTTAATACTCTTAAATTTAAACATCAATCTTTAGTTCAACTAATTCTAAGGTTTAGAAACACATTTCTTATATCTTGTTCCTTTATAGATGTCACGAAATATAACAGTATTTTAAGCAACATATTAACATTCAATATGTATCTAACAGTGATTCTTGTTTAATAAATTAATATATTGCGGCATAAATAAAGAAGTATAGATCTATAGATTTTTATTTCACGAGAGCATTTGTCTATTAAGATAGATTTTAAAATAACAATTTAGAATAAAAAAATTGAAAGAAAAGTTGTTTTTGTTACAGATACTCGAATAGAATAATTCAACAAATACTGGTTGATCCATTGAGACCAAAACAGTAAGTTACTATTATTTTAACCATTATAGAACTATATATTCTTACTAATATTAAGATCCTTCGTTGAGCTCTCCGCCTATGAGCTCGCATGCGGAGAGCTCGACTAGTATGTTTCAAATATTGGGGGAGGGTGAGTGGGGCGTGGGGCTTGTGGGCTTGTTGATAAAAAAAAGAAAGGTAGTCAGGCTCATTTACACCATTACATAGGGAAACAGCACTTTCGGAACGCTAACCATTTTTTCCTCAAATTATAGGGGAGTTGGGGATGGGGGGGGGGGGGGGGGGGGGTGGGGGGGGGACAAAGATCATACCCTGTCCCCGATACACGCTTCGGTTGGTATAAAATTGACCAAACCTTATCTGTATTTTTTATTTTTCGACCTGATATGGTTTACGAATGGTGTTGCCCTGTGACATACTTTCGCCGAAATATAGGTGAACTGGTAAAGTCCAGTTTTTGGTACTTTATCCAAATCTCAGCTTCTATAATGGTGATATGTGGACCAAACTGCATCCGCGTCTTCCTCTCCTCAACCATTCATGGCATGACAACATTTTCTTTGCATTTCTACATTTCCACATTTTCTACTTCTACGAACTATAGGTCACGTCCTGTTTACGGAACTTCTGAATTTCAGAGTATAATGGTGGGATATTGATATAAACTGCATCAATGTCGTCGTCTTATAAACCAGACATTTGCCTGACAACATATGATGGAACTGATATATTGCTTTACTCCAAAATAAAGGTCACCTTCTCCTGTCACCTCCGATTTTTTTTAATTTATGGACCGGATGATGACTGGCCGGCTGTCACCATTTAGTTTTAATACAGACTGCGTTAAGGTCAAAATAAGGATTTTCTTTTTATGGTTATAAATTCAGCGCTTTTGGAATGAGTTTTACATTTATATTTTTAGCTAAGGTCATGGGTGTGCTATTGTGATCGCCCTTCGTCCGTCGTCCGTCCGTCCGTACGTGTGTCTGTCCACAATTGCTTCGAACGACTTTACCTCTGAAAGTGCTTGGCCAATTTTGACGAAACTTCACAGGAATGATCATTGGGTGGTTTTCTCTCAAGACTGTTCAAATTATGGAAATCCACGCAAAACAACCGCAAGCAAAAAAGCTATAAATCTTTAAAAATCTTCTCTTAACTACTGGCTCGATTCAGAATAATTTTTAAAAATGATGTTTGAGTGACCCTGTACCAGTATTGTTCAAGATTCGTCAAAAAAAAAACATGGCCGCCAGGGGGCGGGCAGTTTCCTGTAACTATATGGAAAAACTTTTAAAAAATGTCTTGTCTGAAACCGCTTGATGGCTTTCAAAATAATTTCACATAAATGATATTTGGGTGGACCTCTATAAAGATTGTTCAAGCAAGCCGGGTTGTTTCATCAAACAACATGGCCGCAAGAGGACGGGGCTTAGTTTTGCTATATTTATATATGGAAATCTTAAAAATATTCTCGTCTGAAACCGCTAGATGGATTTCAAATTAATTTCACAGAAATGATGTTTGGGTGACCTCTATCAAGATTGTTCAAGCCGGGTTGATTCGTCAAAAATCATGTCCGCAAGAGGGCGGGTCTTATTTTTTTCTATATTTCTATATGGAAATCTTAAAAAATATTCTCGTCTGAAACCACTTGATGGATTTCAAATTAATTTCACAGAAATGATGTTATGGTGGACGTCTATCACGATTGTTCAAGCTGGGTTGATTTGTAAAAAAACATGGCCGCCTGGGGGCTACACTTCTGGATGGAATTGTCTGAAAATGCTTAATGGATTTCAAAATGATTAATTAATTATTAGCAGTAAAACATTAGCAATAGTTAATTAATAATTAAGACTGTTCAAACCGGTTTGATTCTTCCAAAAACATGGTCACTAGGGTGCGGGGCAGTTTCCCTAAATAACTATATCAGAAAACTAAAAATCTTCTTGTCTGAAACCACACGTTTTGAATCAGATAGTTTGCCTATACCATCATCTACTGATCCTATGATGTTTTGGTCAAAGATTTACAAATATTGAAACTGGGGTAAAATTATGCATGTATTGCATCAAGTTTTTTGAAATGGTGAACCAAGTGGTCAGAATTTGCCTCATCCTATTTGTCACAAGTTTTTTCATTGGGATCCTAAATAAAATCTAATAATTGTGTTTAGTGTGTTTTATTGGTTCAAATTTACTCAGGTGAGACGTTTTTTTTTTAATTCACAAGAATATTATACGTCTATTTAATTATACAATTATATTGTTTATATTTTTTAAATTAAAAAGCAGGAGCACGGGATCTCTGTGGTGGGCGTTTTTTAGCTCAAATATATCAACAGACTGAATAGTCTCGGAAATAACAATCAGGAAGGCTACGGTTGCCAACATTATCCCAAACTGTAATACAACTTCTCAAAAAACAGTCGGTATACTGTCAAGTTTGTTTAAATAACCTTCAGGATAAAAATGGCACAGGCTCGGGGTTCTCATGTTTATAGTTAGAAATACTAGCAGCTGCAGTCTTCAACAAATATTTTTCACTTAAGTGTTTTCTGCATTGAAGAAGGAGAATTGTCTAATTCGCTGTTATATAATATAATATTGTTAAAGTAATTGAAATAAAAAATTATTTCAGAACAAGATAATTGAAATGTCACTAGCAGTGTCACTGGTGCTGACGGCAACTTCAAAGGCTGTACCAGGAGGTTCAGTCTCGGCAATTGGAAATCTGTCGGCAACTGGAAATCCTGCAATGATGCTAGTTGGTGGTATTCTAGTTAGTGTAGTTGTTATCGCCGGAGTGTGTTATTATTACCGCGAGGACTTGAAGCAATGGATGAAGAAAGACGAACAAATGTACCAAAACTAAATGTGCTCCTCGAACATTGTCAAGCATAACATAATTCTTCTATAACTATTGTATACCATAGGTTTTGTACTAATAAAAATACATTTTTCAAACAGAAACTTGAAGAGGAGCAAACAGATAGAAAAACATCAGTGTGTGATAATTGCTGCCTTCCATACGGCTGGGTTGCATCAGTAATACTTTATGTAGTTATCAGCATAAAAAAAACATTGTTCAAACGTCAGACAGAACAGTTATTCCATGTATTGATGTGTTAAGGAGGTTGGTTGGGGAAGGACGTAGTGCTGAGAGTTTTTTAAATTGATAATTAAAGCTTCTTTGGTATCATTCAGATACAAAATCATCAAAAAAGGTTGGTAATCGCACTTTTTTTTCACTAGACGTTTTGTTTCTAACTCCAAAATTTCACAAAAAAATAAAGTCATTGAATATTTTACAGTGTTTTTTTCATAACATTATATTTATTGAAAAACAATGATTAATTTTCGAATACATATATACATATTTTTCAAAACATACACAAACAATTGTAATTCTCATTCGTCTTTTTACTTTAAATAGCAAACATATATGGACCTAATGCTCACCCATATTTTTTTAATAAAAAGATAGTTCAAGGTAAAAAAGAAAGTATGTTCTAATGCTCAATCTTTTTTTAAAACTTGTATTTGACAAGGTCCTATGACATGTCTTTCGAAAGTAAAAAAATATATAGGTCATTGGGCTTCTAATAGTTTTCTTATTAAAATTTCTTTAAATTGCACACATTTTGGAGTTATTTTGACATTGTCACTGTAAAATACTGTACACACACTTTTGACATAGAGATCGAATATAAAATTAGCTCAGTATCTGCATTTATATATGTTTTCAACCACTGAAAAACAAACATTTTATTTTTTCTATAGCAAAAGGATAAATTCTACCATATTTCCTTTTTTTTTTAATAACAAAAAATGATCACAAATGAAGGGAAAAAATATATGAAAAAAAAAGCTTAGAAGTTGATGTTACCATCTTAAATCCTACATTATATCCATAACTAGTTGAACGCAAAAAAAAAAAAATCTGTTTTCAAACAAAACTATGTTTTAAAAAATAAAATTCTTAGACTTGAAAATGTAAACTTGACCAGCCAACATCCTTAACATTTATTCTTATAAATGCTTTACACTATATTTGCAAATGGGTAAAGTATTTCTTCACCTCACATTAAGACAGTTTACTGTTAGAACATAATCAATTGTTTTGCCTGTTTGCTGATCATGATTATTGCTATGTAATCGAATTATCAAATACCCTTATATCGTTAACTGAAATATGCGGATTTTTTTTCTGTTGGTGAATATGTGAACGTTATGGCATGGCTACCCTGTGAATGTTATGGCATGGTTAATCAAAACTTCTCTTAAGGAGATGAATTTACATTTATTTGAAACATTGTTCATCACTTTTCTTGAATAAATACTGTTTAAACCAAACCTAAATGTCACCGTCAAATTACGACAAATTAGGATGTTTCTTTTTTTCTGTTAGAAAGTTATAGCATTTGCCGATTAATGTATGCATGTTCGTTGATAATAAATTATCTGTTTCATCTATTGTTTCATCTAAAGAAATGTGTTATTTATTTTACATCTATTTCGATGTAACTGTTTGAGAAGGTTAGGGTATGATTAAACAATACTAAATTTCAAAAGAAAATCAAAGTTAAAATTATAATAAATATAAACACTTTAAATAAATGAGCTTGACAAAGGTTTGTGTTGTTCTATATATATCCATCATTAACATAGTCATGATTTGATCCCGGCAAAAAGAAGTCCGTTAATGTCTCTTTCTTCATAATCCTCAAACATATGGATACCTACAATGATCCTTGGGTGAGTTTCCTCCATCACTCGATGAATCTGTCTGCTCTACCATTATTATGCTATCCAATAAAACAAGAGACCCAAGAGGGCATGTTGACACACAACTTGCTAACAATGGCTCTTATAACACAAAAAGGGGATGGATGTGATTAAAATGGGGTGTCAGATATGGCTGTGATACGAATTCTTGAAGCAAGTTTGGTAAAAATCCGATGAAAATGTAGTAGCTTTAATGATATAACAAAGCAAAATATAGCAGTTTTCAAGAAATCAAAGGCCATACTCTAGTAGCCTTATAAACATCAGCTCTATAAAAAAAAATACATAAATGTGTCCGAGACAATATTTTCTGTAGGTTCATTACCCCAAAAAAATCCCACACAAAACATAACACAGCTTTTATAGATTAGATAGCAGTTATGTATTATCCAAAATTATCAAAATCCCTTCCTTTAATGTTTTGGTACCATTCACAACAGATCCTGTTTATGCTCGCTCAAATACTGGTCTGTGGAAATACCAGCATTAACAGTATGTACATCTTATTCTTTCTTAGCATTGTATTCGAAACTTTTGCAACAACCTTAATAGTGATTTGTTTACATATAATTTCGCGTTTAACAATCGTTCAATCATATCATGAGGTCAGTCCAATACTAACATTTATAGTACTATCACACTGGATACCACGCCGTAGATACATGACCTAATACCCCACCAGTCATATTCGGTCGACCAGTCCTACAACAACCTTGTATATGCCGAACGTTAAGCAATGGAGCTACTAGTACAATGTGTTGTAAAGTCTTAGTGGTACCGCACTAACGCCGAAAAATGCGAATAACGTTTTATGTTTACATTATTTTGCCGTCAATAACGTGGCTTTAGAGAAAGATAATAAAACAAATGTGCAAGAGAAACAACTATCGTCAGTGTATTTCAGAGGAATAATCATTTCCTATAGAGACACATTGGAAGCATGCGCAGTCGAGAGTAGTAGTCCCACCTACTTGAAAAATGAAGTTTATTCGAAATTAAACATTTTTATCAACGGAAAGTATCAAGTGTAAATGTAAATATTTGATTCTCTCTGTTTAAAAAATCAGCGTTCTTTTTCAAATAAACTTCTTTTGATAAGGAGGCGGAGCTACTGAGTACACATCCAAAGTGCACCAATAGAAAACGACTATACCACTGTCTGAAACGACACTTAGATATTTGTCTCTCTTGTGATTTTCTTTATCATTATCTTTCTCCGAAGCCAAATAATATCATTATAAATAATTGATTCGCATTGTTCAGCATTAGATCGGTTTTAAACGCCGATAGTGAATGGAAAAATTACCATTTTAATGGCCGGTAGAAAATGGCAAATTTACCATAAAGCGCTAACAAGCTTCGTAGTTTTTGTTATTTACTACAAGCGTTTAAAACCGCATAAACTTAAATAACGCGAATCAGTTCTTAAGACTTCACATTACATTTATTTCCTCTTTCATACAGGCTATTGGAACAATCCCAACTCTTTAGAATTTTAAAATAGTGTCTGTGTGTTTTGTGGTTCATTGTAAATCTAACGTTTAACAAAACTTGTAAAGAGTATAATTATGCCCTGTTCCATTAGTGTATATATTGTTTGTATTATTGTATGTCGCCTCCGAGTACGTTTAAGAACCATAGGAGTCTTTTCGTAGGTAAGAGCAAGTCAGGTTCTTGGATTCATGTGTATATTTTTCCTCTATCTTGGGCGGATCTAAATAACTTAGAATGTGTTAATTCAACAATTAACAGATAACAACAATAACAGCATCCAATCTAACAAAAACAAGTGACATTTTAGCGCAATGTAAAATATAAATGTTATTAGGCAATGAACCAAGACTCAGGCTGTTCGGTATTACTACCAACTCGGGTGGCATCACTTTTCTACCATCACTTTTTGAAAACAACAATGTCTGTAGATGACATTTTTGTCTATGAAACCAACCTGAAACTTGTAGCTTATGCAGTTTAACTCGAACATTAATTGGTGTGTCATTGTAGAGCTGGCATCAACGTGTGTAGGGTCATTTTTGCACATCATGATTTTAATAATTAAAGGTTATTTTAAAATATGCAATTACGTTTATAATTCATTTTAGTTTTATACAGAATAAATAAGCTTGTATTGGTACTGCATTATGCTTCAGATAACTATAATAATGATTGAAAGAGGAAGTCAATTTATCCCACCCAATATTAACATTTTTTATGCATTTAGTCAATATTTCTTAAATTGTGTGTTTACAGTTGTAAGAATCAGTAATTCACAAATTTTCTACGATGATTTAAATATTATTATATGAAACAAGGATCGTTATGATCGTTATGATAGATTAATGAAAGTGAGTACTATGTAACGTGCATACAAGTAGTATAGAGGGGTACCAGGCCAGTTTCCCATCACGGGGCACGAGGAAAACTAGTGAAATATGTCAGGTGGGACTCAGGCGTAACCCAATCGGAACTGCCTCAACCATTTTTATTTTTTTTTCCAGGGAAATAAGCGAGTTTGCACGATTGAGGCGTAACCCTCATTCGCACCACTAAGATCTAATGTAAGTCACGCCTAAATCAACATCCCGACATATTTCAACAGTTTTCTCACTACTAATCAATCCGGTTTGTCATTTTAATAACATAACATTTGCAACTCATTAAGCAAAGTCATACGGAACAGGACAGTAGTCTTCATCATCGATCTGCATATCATTTTTTACCATGGAGTATTTTATTTTCCTACACTTTGCTATTTTGTGTTTCGTTTCAAGAAGCTCTTCTCTGTTTTTAACCAGCTCACGTTCGTAATTATTCATTTCAACCAGCAATAGTCTTCGCTTATTAACTTTGCCTATTTTAGTGTCCGTAAAATCATCTCGAACTACTTCATATTATACTTGGAGTTGCTTACCTCTCATTAATTCTCTTTTATATTTATTTTTTAAATTGTTAAGTTTTTTGCAAGCCTTTTCTAATCTTTCTTGTTTCATTATATAATAATACTATATATAATTATTTTTAAACCCTTATTTAATATTTTCAATATCCTTGAATGGAACCCAAATATTGAAATCTTCATTGTAACCCTTCCATTTAATCAATGCTTGTTTCTTTTTGTAATCACGTCGTATTTCTTTTTCAATCCTGAATATTTCTTGCTTTGCTTTTATCATTTCTAATTCATAAAAGCTTCCATCAATGTTTTCTTTGTTTAAATCTTTTATTTTGTATGTCACAGGATTTGTGTTTTGAATTTCATCAACAATAAATATTTCTTCAGTCCAATTTGGGCTATAACATTTCTCAAACGTTCTTTTATATTTGCTGATTCTAACATTACCCCCTATTTTAAACTTTGGCTTAATTTGATTACTTCTCATCTTTCCATAAAAGGTGAAATACACTATTCCTTTATTTTTCTCATCACTGGCTTCAATCGGCGTCATTTTAATACTCCGGTGTTTTGTGTTATTATACTTGTCAACCATTTCTTGCAACACGTCTAAATATGTGTTTGTATTGTTTGCTGTAAAATATTTCCACATCCTCTCTTTCAATGTTCTATTAAATCGTTCAATTACTACAGCTTTTCCGAAATTATAAGTGTGATACATTTCGATATTATTATCAACAAGGAATTGCTTAAACGTCTTGTTATAAAACTCCACGCCTTGATCAACCCACAACAATTTGCATCGACTTTCTGTACTGATTATCTGTTTGAACGCTTTGGTAATTTCTAAACCAGTTTTATTTGGAACGGACCCAAGCAAATTTACTAAATAAATAAATAACAGTAAGCAAGTATTTAGTACCTTTATTATACCTTGAAAACGATTGCATATTAACCAAGTCAGCAGACCATATTTTATCAATTTCATTAACAATCACACGGCGTTGAGTGAACTTTCTTCGTATAGGCTTATGAAGTTCATTGGCTAACTTGTCAGTCCATTTCAACGCCTTTTCTCGTTTTTTGAGTTTCCAAGACCAAGTTTATATTTTTTACTAATAACTGCTTTTACTATTAAATATTTAGCAATCTTTTCTCCAAAAGTTTTAGACTTACTATATTTCAAACCAGTAAGCTTGTTTTTATCTCACATTGATTTATTACTAGGTTTTTCATCATAACAAATATAATGATCTTTGCAAACAGCATCTAACTCATTTACCGGTTCTCCGCTATCAAGTGGATTACCAGGACCACAACATTTATAACCAGGGATTGTTAACCCCTTTTTAGGGAATAAAGGAAGTAACACTTTATGAATATCAATATTTCCACCTTCTGTGTTTTTAACAAACTTTGTTTTAGTAATACCACAAGATGCACAAGTTGCTCTTAAGATGTTTCTACCATTTTTTGCTAAAACATACTTAGGATCAACATTTTTAGTAACCATTTTTTCTTTTATACAATAACTCATATATAATATGATTAGATTAAACTTCGTTTACAAAATATGATTTTATGATGTTTTCATTTTTTAATATTTTATAAAGAATATCGTACACACTGTTTCCTTCTTGCAACTTTTTAATGAAGAATAAACAGAAATATCCGCACAAGACACTTGTTTTATCTTGATATTGGATGGTGTTGTATTTTATATTAGGTATGTAATTTAAAACTTCTTTTGGTGGACTCAAACCAAACGTATCGAAGTAATAATTATCATAGTAACAAGTCCAGTGTGCGCCAGGCCCAAAATAATCATCAAGATTAATAATACCGCATTCTTGTTTATTTTGTGTTGTTGGTAATTTGTTCTTGCTAAACACTCCCCTAAATTTATGTATACCTAAATGCTTAACCCATTTTATTATGTCTAAGTTAGAGATAGGCTCGTTTTTGAAAATTCATTTTTTTTTATGAATGGGATACTTCTATATGGTCTAATTTGTGAGTCTATTTGTAAACCATTTCCACGATCAACACTAAATCCTTTTCCCTTTCTACCTTTGTCAAGGTAATAGGGCAACAACCTTTTGACCTTATAATCCTTTTTATTTGTGCAAGTGTTAATTTATTTGATCCAAGAAGTGCTTGCTTTTTGTCACTAGGAATAGTTACGATCCCATTTCCAAATAGTTTGCCAATTCCAGTACTTGCCAAGCCACTTAGTGCTCCTCTTGCCAGAGGTCCTAATATCTTTGGTGCAAATTTAGCAACTGTTGGTAATATTGTTTTAGTTAACAAACCAGCTTATGCGCCTAAAAAGCCTCCATTTTTAGACTGATTTGTGATTTTGATATGCTTATATCTAATCCCCGACCACCAGATTTAGCTTTTTTAATATTGTTAATCTGAGTAGCTGTCAGCGACAAGGGGAAATTCCCGGTTAGTTGGTTGTTTTTTAACCTGAGTGCTAATTAGCTCTTGTTTTCATAAGCCTTTGCTAAACTTTGTTTCTGGCCATCTGTCAAATTTACTGAATAATTTACGTAAGTCATATATATTATAAGTTA
Organism: Cyrtodaria siliqua; assembly: GCA_037043455.1. Classification (NCBI taxonomy): domain Eukaryota; kingdom Metazoa; phylum Mollusca; class Bivalvia; order Adapedonta; family Hiatellidae; genus Cyrtodaria; species Cyrtodaria siliqua. Next base: position 48,630 of record JAWPHD010000742.1, on the reverse strand, counting down.
GATTGAACAATAACTAGTTCATTCCCGACAGTATCAATAACAACATCTTCCTTGTATAATGCTAAAGCATACATTTTATATCTGGCGGTAGGAACGTTGTTTAGCTTATATCTCAAACTTAGTTGTTTTGGATCAACACTAACTTCATTACCTGTGTAACTTAAATCGAAATATATCATCCCGAAGAGATTTTTAAAATTACTCACACTGAGCAAAGTTCCAGTGTTTTTATAATTTTGTTTGTAAGAATAATTAATAACATCTCCGAATATTCTGGTGATATTAGCGTAACTATATTCGGTTTCTGGGTAATAAACTCCATTTCCAACTTCCAATCAAGCTGATTGTAAATAGCAATTAGCATCAGCAGCATTGAGCTTAAACGTATCCAAAAGATGGGGATTTTGTGTCTGGGAAGAACTCTTGTCTGACCTTTGCAGATAAACAAAAACATGGTTTGGAGTTTTGACCCCAGCCGTTATTCTAAATACAGATTCTGTTAGTTGAGTACTTCCGCTTTCTTGTATCATTTCGCGAAGATAAGTCCATCTTGTTGATATCATGTGATTTGCCATTACGTAACTTAAACCATCTGAGTTAAATATCATTTTAGGTATCCACAAATTAAATTTATTAATAACTACTCGGCCATCATCACCACTTGATTTGAAAATTAGCACATTATCATCTGTCAGTTGCAAGCTAATTTGAATTTGCCCAGGAGGAAGCATGTTTGTTTCCAAACCCTCAAAGAAGGAATATTTGTTTAATACAATTATAGAATCAAATTTTTGATTAGTTATGATTAAAGCATGGCGAGCAGTAAACCCTAGGTTATAACCGGCTTGATCATCTCGAGATTCTGCTAGATCTGTATTATATAAATAAAAGTATTCGTTTGTTCCGGTTGTTTTTGCATAATCACCAGACATGTCAAGTAAACTTTTGAGTTTAACAAATCTGTGAAGATTATTTCCATCGTAAACTATTTTTCCATTTTGCTTTACTTGCATTTGATCAATCAGTGAAGCTGCATCGTTAATTAAAGCAATTCTGTCAGCGTCTGCAAAAGCAGCTCCATCAGCAAGTTTGTTTACTTGAAAACTTATTTCAAAATATGCGTTATACCAATCAAAGTGAGAACTCCTATCATTTAGTGCAAACTGATAACCACTTTTCATTTGTCTGGTAGCATTTCCTGGTTGTGTTATGGGAGTATCTAACTGAATAGGTATACGCTCGTATCTAGTATTATATTGATTACTTCGAAACATCTATATATACTAGTAATTAGATTATTTTTTATTAATTAATCGATTAATTCTTGCATGAATTCCTCTTCCGGATACTAATCTATTAGTTTTTGCATTAACATCTTGTTCATATAACTTATGTTACATTAATTCTTTTAAAACAAATCGAAATGATGTATGAACTCCATTTACATTAGTTATTTTGCCAGAGAAGTCGGTAATGTAAATATTAATACTGTTAATGATCGTTTTGTTTACCTCACAGAACCCGACTCTCATCGGTTCATCTTTAAAAGGATACGATCTCGTAAGATCAGCTGTGCTTATTTCATAAATGACATCCCCGTATGATCTTTCAACAATAGAATTACTTATCAAATCACAGTGAATAAATAATGTATCGATAGAATGTGTTATGTTTGGTGTCACATGTTCCAAATTTAGTTTCTCTGATAACTGCATCTTTGTCAAACCCGAACAAGGTGTGAAAGTTTGATTCTCTCAAATCAAGTACAAATTTATTATGAATGGTAACCAAACATTTAAAACTTGATAAATCAAACTCAATTTTTATCGGGACAGGCGAGTCATCAGTTAAATCATTGTTTACCGACAATGTTTCTTTTATGTAATTATCAATATCAGCATAACTGTAATTTCCATTGGCAAAACTAATAGTTTTCAAATCTGTTCCATTGCTACACCTTATCACTTTGTTATTAAAATCCTCGCTAATATTGTACCATGAGTAAGTCATGGAATTAATCTTATCGAGTCCAATACCATACTGTTTGTTCTTACCTAATATTAATGGCCTGTCAAATACAGTTGTAAAATTACTCGGTGTATTCGAGCTATTAATTATTGACGCTTTCTCTGATGATAATACAATTTTTTTGTTCCATTATACATATTAGTAGATAAAATTAATCACCTAAATAAAATAGTTTATAACTTGATTTTTCAAAATTGAAAACTTGCGTATTATTTTCTTCCACAAGTGCAGTGGCGAGAAACGAATAGCAGAAGGTTTGACATATAATTCAAATGTTTCTTTTAATATTCGTTTGTTATTTTTTATTATCGGGTATAAAAACTACTATTACCAGGTTGTGAACGCGAATAAATAAAGAAATATAATACATCTGCTCCCGTACAAGTAAAATCTATTTCAAATACATAACGGCCTTGTTTAAGAATTTCTAAAGAATCCGGACGACCTTTTTTATAATATTCTTCACCTTTTTCAAGGGGATTGGCTGCAAAAGTAAACGCATCAAGAACATTTTGTGAACGCCCGGATCTTTCAAGGTGTTTTTGCGTCGGATATGATACATAATCGACGCCGTCACTCAACATGCTTATTCCGTCTATTGTATATTCAAAAAGTAGAATCCGACTTAAATAGTCTACTTTTACTTTCAACCCATCAATTATACCAAGAACTGCTGTGTGTCGACTATCAGACTTTTGATTATGCTCTTTAAGAGAAGCTATTTCACCATCAAAAGCTTTGCTTTTTTTCATTCTGAGCAGCTTTCAATTGTTTTGAAGCATCAGCAATAGCAGTTTCTAATTCATTATTGTCAACCATTTGTTTATTGATTTCTTCAATCCGTGTATTAATATTTTGAACACCAGTTCTTATTTGTTCACTTAATTTCTTGAAGTTTTCCCTCTCTTCCATTACATCTTTCTTTTCTAACTCTTTTAAAGCATCACCCAAAAGTTTTATTTCATCTTTCAATCCGTTTTGAATTTCAATCATTTTATCACGGTTTGCTTGTAACTTTGTTTGTATTTGACTAGGTATATCATCAACACCTGTTGTCAATTTTTTCATCATATCTGGAATTTTATCAATATTATAATCACTTATGATCTTTGTTATTCTTCGGAAAGTAAATTGTTTTGTTGCTGCATCATCTGCTTTGTCTGGATTGCCAACATTGATACCTCTATTTGTATTCATGTCAAGACCACTTCTTAAAACATTTTCCTGGTTTTTACCCTTGTGAAGATAATTAACCAGATGTTTTTGTTTTACATACTCGGACAGCACAATACCAAAATTTGTAATATTAACACTGCCAGTAGTAACTACCTCGCCAAGATCATTAAAAAGCCCCATTATATAATATATATTACATTAAATTTCGCCAGTGAAGTTACGTTTTACCAACTTCCTGGGCTTGTCTAGATACAGAAAGTCGTACTGCTTGGTCAGTAGCTTTTTTGTACTGATCTTTGCTGACATCTTGTTCTCTAGAAAGCATGTTTATTTCATTTGTGCTTGGAGTTGCAAAGAAGATGTAATGAGAGCAATGCAACCGAATGTCTTTGGGAGTTTTGTAATACGATTGAGATAAATAAATTACACAACAATTTTTGTGTCTTCCCTGGATGAAATAATTAATAATATCATTTTGATTGCGCTCGCAAGCATAATCATCAAAAATAACTATCTTTTGAGTATCAGAATCCAAATCATTCACAGGGATAACTTGATCATTTGAACATTCTAATATGTCTCCAACTGGAATTTTATTCTTTTCAAGTTTTTGCGACAAGACCTGATACTTAGACTGTTCCAAGTTTTTAGCAAACAAATAAATCTTGTCATAGTAAACTAAAGGTTTTAACAACATGTTAACTAATGTGTTTGTCTAGCCAGATCCTGAATTACCACAAATTAACATTCTAAAACAACAGTCTGGCATAAAGTTCCATAGCTGTTTAAAATTACCGTTTTCTGTTTTCATATCATAGTTTGGAATTTGCATTATAATGATGCTTGGATAATACTTGTCTTAACTTATTTTAATTTATCTTATTTTAATCTAACTTATATTATTACATGTCTTTGTTAAAATGGAAACAATTAGCAGATAAAATGAAAATATCGAATAATCTCGTTAAAGAATACTAGAATAAAGTTATTCAAAAAAGACTAGAAAAAAGAGCTAGTCGTGATTTGTACACAGAAGTATTTAAACCTGTAACTAGCGAAATAACAGAGCAAACAAGGCGGTTATCTGAACATTTGATTACCCTTCCAGAAATACGTCAACAGTTGGCTCTTCTTCCTGAGGCAATACGCCCACAATTACTTGCCCCGCCTGATCGCGGAGCTATAGCACCACCGCCAACGCTACTACCGCCATCACCAACGCTACTATCGCCACCACCACACGTTAAAAAACAGCTATCAAGCAAACCGCAGATCCTAAACACCTATCGCCGGCTGATTACAGAGAGGAACTAAAGCAGATGTTTAAGTCTGGACCAAAATTAAGAAGTGCTTCAGACAGAGTGCTTAGGTCAAAAGCTGCCGACCCCGTTAATCAAGTACTTGAAGAAATCAAAAAGAAACGTCCATCAATTGATCCCGAAGATGAAAAAAAAGAAAAAGAAGTTCAAGAGGATTTTAGGAGGTTGTGTTGATGTTGAATATTACAATAGTCCTGATGATTTGGTTAGTGCTCTGATGTTAGTATGTGGGAGTATCGAATCAGGAAATAATAGTCCGCGGCTAATAAATAAAGGTATTAGCATAATCGATGAATTATTAAAAATAGGGGAAATATCGTCCAAAGTACATGAGCAACTATTTTCTAAATATCTTAATTAAATTAGATGTTAGTATGTGGGAGTATCGAATCAGGAAATAATAGTCCGCGGCTAATAAATAAAGGTTTTAGCATAATCGATGACTTATTAAAAATAGGGGAAATATCGTCCAAAGTACATGAGCAACTATTTTCTAAATATCTTAATTAAATTATTGTCTAACTGTAATTATACATGAAAACTAATGAAGAATTAATCATTTGACACGACTTGTAGCTGCATACAGACGCAGTTATAAATTGTGCGGTATTATAAACACAACATTACAAATTGTTAGTGGGATAATTGGTTGTACTGCCGTATTGGCATTGGTTCCGGCAATTCCTGTTTTCGTAGCTGTAGTTGGCGCAGTTCCTCCAATAGTTGCTGTTTTAGCGAGCAAAACAAGAATAGCAGAAAAAAAGACTTTGTTAAAAACACATCATAGGAGTTTTAAACAACTTCTATCATATGTCCAAACAACCACAGGACTAGAAAATGATGAGGAGATAATTAGGATTGTCTTTAATAAAATATTAGAAATTCAAAAGAATGATAACTTTACAGAACCTCTGGAAATGTATATGAAAAGGTTCAAGTTAAACGGCCATGGCATTCAGTCGTAATTCTTGTCTGACTTGTTTCCATATCCTATCATACTTTTCTCTGGTTGATTTTGTTTTAATCGATTTTGTTTCTTTTTCTATTTTTAATATTTTAAATATTTTCTGAAAAATGTATTCAAATTTGATTGATCTTTTTCGACCTTCTAGCTTATCCAAAATCTTTACAATTTTGTAAAACAAATCTTCAAATCTTTGTCTATTTGCAGAAGACAAATCATATTCTACCAAGTATTTATCTAAATGGTACTTTCTGTGGTAAATAGTTTTCTTTCGGCTGTAATTGTAACCTGCAATACGATTGTAGCCGTTGTGAGTGCCGCAATTAAGGCAAACACGCTCGTTATCGAAAACTTCACAAGTATCGTTACAATTTATACATGCGTAAGTACACTTTTAACACAGCTTGGCTCTGGTACAATATTTACAAAGCTTCTTTTTATTAGTTGTGTAAAATAAGATGCAATCTATGCACACCCCAGGAGGATCAATAATATCTAAAACTCTTTCACAATATTTGCAATTCATTATATTATAATATAGCATTATATTTTTAGATACAGGCTTAAAGAAATATTATCTTATGTAATTATATAAATGGAACAAGTAAAAATGGAAATGGAAATCAACAACTTTAAGGAAGATCATACGGAACATGCAAAAACTATTGATTTTGAAGACGAGAGTAAATTAGACGCAGAGCTTCTAATTTTTGCAAACTTTCAAGATTTGACAGAAAGAATCATAACAATGGCAAAACAACTAAAACTGTCATGGAAAATAAAAAAAAGATATATAAACAAACTACGTTCTTTGTGCAAGAAACAAATTTCAGAGGCAACCAGTTACCATCCAACTTTATACAAAGTTTCTTTTATTGCCCTCTATGATGTTTTACTTGAACGAGGAATTAAAATTGTTATGTACGGATAAATAAAAATAAGGTAATCTTTAATACATGAGTATTTACAGTTATGCAGAAGAAGAAAGAAAACACTTTGAAGAGGAACAAAAGGTTTACAAAAAAAAGTAGCTGATTACGAGCAGGCTCTTTTAACCAAGACAAATGAACTTTTCAAAGAGTTTGAAACAGATCACATGCAACGATTGTCAGATAATATTGCAGTTTTTAAAAAAGATTGAGTAATAAAAACTGAGATTAAATGTATTGATGCTGTAAAGCTTCTTACAGATCTGGCAGCAAAGGAAATTAAGATTTTTAATGAAACACAATTAAAAGTAATGTCTAAAAATGTTGAGTTGTTCAAAGATAATCTAATCAACAATCTAGAAAAACCTCGTGTGATTGATATAAATACCGGATGTTATGAAGATTTTAAAACGTTTGTCGAAAGTTTAAAAGAAATGATTGATGCAGAAGTTTTTGATAAAGACGAGTTTATAAACTATTGCAAATACAGGATAAAAAATAAAATCACTGACAGCTGGAGGTAATCTTGAAACTGTTGATTTTGATAGATACTGCAAATATCATGTAAAAATAAGCCAGATGATAGATAATAGAGTTCTTGAGGAAAAATACTTTCGGAGATACTTAGACATTCTTCTGGATAATGAAATAGATGATCTCTTGGATGAGGTTACTAACGAGGACATCGATGAACATGTTCACGGAGTTACCGATGAGGACGTCGGTGAGGACGCCGACGAGGGTGAAATTATTAAATAATAAAATGTTATTTAATTAATTAATTAATTAATTAATAGGGGCTTAAAGAAATAATCTTATGTAATATTATATAATGAGTATCCGAGAAATTGAAACATCCCCAAAACAGTATAGCAAGGTTTTTAAAGTAGATGGTTATTTAAGTAATGATCCGGTTGTTCAACTACAAAAAGCACACACTCCTGCTGTAAAGTTTCTCGGAGCAGAACTAAAAAGAACAGAATTAAGCGTTTTATGTAAAACTGACTTTAAAAAAAAACTATCAGGAGGCATAGGAAAAGGTCCTGAAACCGTGTACAAAACAGCTTACTTTGCCTCAAAGTCTGTAATAATATTAAACAAAAATCAAATACCAGAAGCATTAGACAAAGCACGGGAAGAAATTATAAATAAAATTGGAAATTGGATTCGGGAGGGAAGTGGCTGGGTAACTGAGACACTAGACGCACACTATATAAATCGAATAAATTATAAGCCTTTACGGGGTAGCTCTTATTTGGATTTACCAAAAGAACTTGCTAATGCTAAAAAAGGATTAATAAATATAAAAAATGAAAAAGATAACGAATGCTTCAGATGGTGCCATTTGGCTTATGAATTTCCTGCCAATAATAAACCACAAAGAATAACAAAGTACAAAAAGTATATTGGGGATCTAAATTATAAATGAATTACATTTCCTGTTACAATCAAATCCCAAAAATAGAAAAACAAAACAACATTTGTTTTAACATATTTGGGTATGAAGATAATCAAGTATACTCTTTGTACATATCAAAAAATAAAGCAGAGAAAACATGTGATATGCTTTTGATCACCAAAAAAGAAAAAAATCATTATGTGTGGATAAAAGATTTTAACAGTTTGATGTATAATTAAACAGCACGCAAAGAAAGAAAATGGTTTTGTAAAACAAGTCTGCAATGTTTTACATCAGAAAGAGTTTTAGAAAAACATAAGCCTGATTGCCTTTCACTTAATGGAAAACAAGCAATAAAAATGCCTGAAAAAGAGGAACAGGTTAAGTTTAAAAACTATGACAGACAGCTAATGGTTCCGTTTGTTATATATGCTGATTTTGAGGCAATAACCGAGGAGGTTTCTTTAGCATCAAATAATCCTAAAAAATCACATACAGAAGAATATCAAAATTATGCTGATTGTGGTTATGGATACAAGGTTGTTTGTTGTTATGATGATCAATATTCAAATCCAGTTGTAACATACAGAGGACCTGATGCTGTTTACAAGTTTTTAGAGAAAATGATAGAAGAAGAAAAATGGTGCAAGAAAAATATGAATGCAAACTTTTAAAAAGATCTAGTAATGTCACAGGAAGAAGAAGCTGGATTCCAAAAATCTAAATCATGTCATATTTGTGGTAATGGTTTTGCAACAACTCTCAAAAAAGGCGACGCGTGTTATACAGTGGCATACAAAAACTCCATCAGAAAAGTCAGGGATCATTGTCATATAACTGGAAAGTATAGAGGAAGCGCTCATGACATATGTAATATTAATTTCAGGTTGACTAGAAAAATACCTATTGTGTTTCATAACTTGAGAAGATATGACTCTCGCTTTATAATGCAACACATCGGAAAGTTTAAACAAAACATAAATGTTATACCAAATAACATGGAAAAGTACATGGCTTTTATGTTAGGACAAAGTTTGGTGTTTATTGACAGTTTTCAGTTTATGTCTCAGTCGCTTGATAATTTAGTAAAAAAATCCCTTCGTTTCAGTATACCTCTCAGGAATACCCTGGCGACAAGTTAGAATTAATAAAACGAAAAGGTGTTTATCCTTATGATTACATGAACAGTTTTGAACGATTCAAGGATACTAAGTTACCTAGCAAAAATAACTTTTATTCTCAATTAATTGATGAGCATATTTCAGATATAGATTACGATCATGCTAAAACAATATGGAAAACATTTAAGATTAAAAATATGGGAGAATATCATGATCTGAATCTTAAGACTGATGTGCTGTTGCTGACAGATGTTTTTGAAAACTTTAGGAAAATGTGCATTGGGTATTACAAATTAGATCCTTGTCATTACTTCAGTAGTCCTGGTTTAGCTTGGGATGCATGCCTTAAGATGACTGGTATCCAACTTGATTTAATAACTGATATTGATCAATATTTGTTTGTGGAAAAAGGAGTAAGAGGCGGCACGAGTTATATTGCAAACAGATATTCACAGGCTAACAATAAATATATGAAAAACTATGACAAGAAAAAAGAAAACAAGTACATAATATATCTTGATGCTAATAACTTGGGCCATGTGTCAACCGTTGCCTACTGGCAACTTCAAGTGGCTTGATAAGTTTGAAAAAGGAAAATCAAATTACATTGTTGAGTGCGATATCGAGTATCCCGAAAAACTACATGACTTGCATAATGATTATCCTCTTGCCCCGGAAAGTTTAAATATCAAAGATGAGTGGTTGTCAGACTATTGTAAAAAATTAAACAAAAGTTTAATTTAGGACATTGTAATGTTAATAAACTTGTTACGACGTTGAAAAATAAAGAAAAGTATGTCGTGCATTTTAGAAACTTAGAATTGTATAAAAAGCTTGGATTGAAGGTAACAAAAATACATCGAATACTACAGTTTGACGAATCAGAGTGGTTGAAGACATACATAGACTTTAATACTGCCAAGAAAACAGCTGGTAAAAATGCTTTTGAAAAGGGTTTCTTCAAACTGATAAATAATTCAGTTTTTGGTAAAACTATGGAAAATTTGAGAAAAAGAATTAATGTTTACTTGACTCACGACGAGGAGGTCCTTTTAAAATATGCAGCAAGACCTTCATTTATTTCTTGTAAAATGTTTAATGAAAATTTATTTGCCATAAATAGAATAAAAGAACGATTAGTTTTAAATCGTCCTTGTTATGTTGGCATGTGTATTTTAGACTTGTGAAAATATTTGAAGTATGCTTTCCATTACAACTATATCAAAAACAAATATGATAAAAAAGCTAAGTTATTATTTACTGATACCGATTCCTTGTGTTATGAAATAAAAACAAAAGATGTGTATGCAGACTTTTACAAGGATAAAGAACTGTTTGATAATTGTGATTATGATCCAACATTTTAATGATAATAAAAAGGTTATTGGCAAGATGAAAGATGAAACTTGTGGAATACCCATTGTTGAATTTGTTGAGTTGCGAAGTAAACTATATTCGTATGTGCTAGATAATGAGGTTAGTACAAAGAAATGTAAGGGTGTTAAAAAGTGTGTTGTTAAAAAACAGATAGCACATGATGATTACAAAAATATTTTGTTTACGGCAACAGAAGCTCATCATGAGATGAAAGTTATTAGATCACAAAAGCATAACATAAGCAGCTATGCAATAAATATGTTTTTTATCAGTTTATGATGATAAACGGTACATACTAGATAACGGACAAGATACGTTAGCATACAATTAAAAAATGATATGCAGAGCGATGATGAAGACTATTGTCTTGTTCCGTCTGACTTTGCTTAATGAGTTGCAAATGTTATGTTATTAAAATGACAAACCGGATTGATTAGTAGTATAGATATGAGGGGTATCAGGCGAGTTTCCCAGAGCGGGGATGCTTGAGAAAACTGTTGAAATATGTCTGGATGTTGATTTAGGCGTGACTTACATTTAGATCTTAGTGGTGTGAATGAGAATTACGCCTGAGTCCCCGCTGGCATATTTAACTAGTTTTTCTCGTGCCCGTGATGGGAAACTGGTCTGGTACCCCTCATATCTATACTACTCATACATCTGCTTGCATATATTAGTTCAGAAAGCCTGAATTGCCAACGACGGGGATAGTTGCGACAATGACGAAGACTACCATACAGTGTCTATATATTGCCTTAAACTGTTATGCTTTTCAGCATTGGAGTTATCATTCATATTGAGATCAATTGATGAAAAGCATAAGTGTACCCTTAATTGTGTTGGTGATGTAATTCAATATACACTTGAAACTTAAATAAATGTTGTTTAACGGTTCATCAACACATATATGCTAATTAGACCCACCCCAGAGAGATGTGATGGTAACGTAGGAATCCGGGAACCTGCTCTACTATTAATAACAAATAGATAACTACGGTTATTTAACTTGCTAGAAGGATAGACTCCAATACGTGGGACTGCAAGGGTCTTTCCCAATAACACACAAAAAGGGTATGAAAGGAGAAGTCATGCTATCCACTGGGCCAACAGGCTATGCGCTCAAGTAGAGTAAATGCATTGAAATGCATACAGCTAAAATGTTACAACTTCATTATTTCAATCAAAATGTTATATCCAAGAAGCTAGGTTCGCAACGGTCATGCTTTTTAGCAAAGTTGGGATTAAGTTCAAGTATGTCGAGTTGAAGTGTATCTCTTGTTCTACGGATCATAGTCCCTCCGCCAGTTTACAAACCCGAGAATCCCCCAATAGCACTGCATTGTGCCAGCTAGCCTTATATATGGCCGGCGCATTGCTAAGTTTTGATTTTTGGCAATTTTATGGCAAGGGTTTTGGAATAATAAAAGACAATTTAAGAATACATATTATCTCATTGAAATAAAAGTATTAAGGTAAAAAAATATTTTTTAATTTGTTTATTTGATATAGTTTGTGGTACAGTGCGTACATACGGTGTCATTGCGCTTGGATTCTGTTATTTCTATACGACCATTTTTCTCATTTTAGATATATATAGATGCTGGCAATGGTACTGACTACCGTAGTCATTTGTATTTTATCCGACGCTTCATCATCGAAGTTAATACAACTACCCAATTGGTCCGTAATTTATTTTTCCATCTTAATGCAGCAGTCAGTCACCTTTGTGATTTTATTGGATGGATGTATTTAATTACAGATTTGTACATTTTGTTAGAATATACATTTACTTATGATTACAGTTTCAATTGTTTTAATTAATTTAAGTCTGTATAAGTAATACCTCATCAAAAGTATATTTCTTAATAAATATTGCAATTCCTTTTTGTGTAATGAATCATTACATTATATCAAATATTATATAATATACAACATACATGTATATGTTATTTCATGCATTTCTTATGTAATATATGTTCTAGAAATATATTCTTTTTTTTTTCTACAATATCAAGGTGTGCTACACATGGTATGTCTTTTACAGGATATTCAACCTTTTGTACTTCAGTATTTGATACAATAAGTTATCTGAGAAAAAATAAATAAAAGTTACTATAATATACATGTATTCATCGTGTTTAACTGAAGCTAACATACGCGTGCTCTCCTTTTTTACTCTCGTTCGCTCTTTCACACTAGTTTTCACATATTCGCATACACTCTCGACAACCATGTTCAAGACTACCAGCAGGTAACAGTGGATAGAACAGAGAGAATGAAGAAGATTTAGACGGATTGCCAGTTTTGCTTAAGTGTGAAAGAAAAAGATAAAAAAGACCCATTTGCTGTTGTAGTTTATCATGCATCATTGAAACTTTTATTTCGATATCAATTATTTTAAAATGTAAACTATAAACATTTCGCAATTCGGAATGATTTGTCGGCATTTCTTAATAAAACTAAATTATATTGCACATAGAATTACAAGATTAAGGCTTTTTAAAAACAGTTAGTATCATATATTCCAAAAAGATATTGTTTCGAAGTTAATAGATGCGTTTTCATTTCTATTGTTCAGAAGCATTGTCGTCAAATCCGTCCAGAACCTTTGTGTATGATTGCGTTCCCAAAATAGGTGTTTTATACATTCAACAAAAATCACAAAAGTTGGAATGAGCTTACTTCTGCTTAAATAAAAGTTTATTTGTTGGACTTATTCGAAATACATGTAGATATTTTGGAAGTTGTTTAACTGTACATCTATTGTTGTTTTAAATGTTCTTTGAAAAATTCGTCCCCATGCAAGGTCAATGTCTAAAATTAATGCTCATGATAAAATAATATGGATGATACAAATAATTAGTCCCAATTTTTCTGTGCAGCGATTTCTGCAGCAGTTTCTAAATGAAATCACTTCCCATACTTACTTTTTTCAATTTTAGTTTTATTTTCCATGTCATTGGTATACTTGATACCAAAACCGAATATTTTAGATAACCTGATACGGGTGGTAGGAGTAAGATCTGTAAATAAATTAACATTTTTCTATCTATAGTCATAAAGATGTTCAAAATATGTTAATTATGCATGGTACTGTTGCTTATAAAATAGTGTTTTATTCGATATTTTTATTTCAGAATTATCTAGATTATTGTTTTGCCTACGTTTTTTTTCTTTTTCGCATATCTGAATTTTGTTCCAAGTTATAACATCTGTTTATTTGAAAATATTGTTTTATGTCCTTCTCGCTTAAATTGCAATCAAAATAAAATCTCCTCCTTAGTTTTGTTAGTTTGTTTAAGTACATATGTTTTCATATTCTTTGATTATTTTATCCAAAATTCATTTTATCCAACGTGCCTTTAAGGATGCGGTGAAAATTTCGATATCTATCGTTTTTTTGTCCTCATTTACCCAAGTCTTGTATTAACGTTTTTTCGTCTTATCAGGTTTTCCGTCCCAAATAAATTCATACATAATGTTTGTTGTTTGCTTTATTTTATCTGGAGGTGGATTTTGTAGAATCGAAAGTGGATAAATTAGCTTTAGAAGGGAAAATGATTCAATAACAGTTATTTACCCATTAATGTTGGCTTTCTACGTTACCATTACTTCAATGAATTTTTAAAATCTTGCAATTTTGGCTTACAATTAAAGTAAAATTGTCCTTTTTGTTAGTATGAACATTCCGATTGCTTTTGCTGCATAGAAGTTCCACTGGAATTGCATATATTCGCAATAATTAATGTTGGAGTGTTTCAGGGAAAGTGCTCTTAGTAAGTTACATTGTTAATGGTAAGTTTTAAGCCGGATGTGTAGCTGAAATTGTTTTAGTCAACGAGTTTTTCAAAATAATGTTTCGCTCCATCGGTAAAACATGTCCCATCACCTGAAAATAACGTATATTGTATTTCTTGTCCAGCTAGTTTAATTCCTTTAATATTTATATTGTTGGCAGTTTCAGAAGATAGAACTTCAATTCAAATGATAAATAAAACGGAGATAATGGACGAACGTCTTTTTGTATGGGGAAAAATGTTGACAAATGTCCATTGTTTGTTACACAACTGTAAAATCGAAATATGTTAATGTTTCAAACATAATTTCGTGGTTTATGCTATCAAAAGTTTTTCGAAGTCTGAAAAGAATAATAAAGCTGGTAGTTGAAGTTCGTCTACCAAATCCAACAATTCAAATAGTAATCGTATATTTCTCCAATATGTTTTCCTTTAATTAATACTGTTTGCGCAATGCTTATGACTGTGGAAAGTATCAAACGCCCGCCCCCAGCATGCCCGACCCCCGCCCACCACACAATCCTTTCCGCTCGCCCGGATGTCCGTCCGACTTTCCATCCATCCGTCAGTACGTCCGACCATATGTCTGTCTGTCTGCCTGTCTGCCTGCCTGCCTGCCTGCCTCTGTCTGTCTGTTCATCTTCATTAAGCACAGCCTACGACACGAAACCACTATAACATATATTCTTCAACCAGTTATATTTTATTACATGTTCAATCGTTTCAATTGTTTCAATTTATATGAAGGCTGTGTCCTACAGGGCCTACATGTTCATGTACTCATAATCCGCACCCACCCATCACCACCACTCATAATCCGCACTCACATATCACCCCACTCATAATCCCCACCCACCTATCACCCCCACACATAATCCCCACCCACCTATCATCCCCACTCATAATCCCCACCCACCTATCACCCCCACTCATAATCCCCACCCACCTATCACCCCCACTCATAATCCCCACCTACCTATCACCCCCACTCATAATCCCCACCCACCTATCATCCCCACTCATAATCCCCACCCACCTATCACCCCCACTCATAATCCCCACGTCTAATTATTTATTGTAAGAGGTATTAGACACTCATCTCTAACAGAATACTACTACGTTTTCATCTCCCGAATGTTGACGCATGTTGACGCATGTTGACGACGCATGTTGACGACGCATGTTGACGCATGGTAATATTCTGAATCTAGTATACACCATTCTCTGCATTCTCAGCGACATTCACAGCATGTTGCACGCACTTAAGCTACTATATTATCATGAAGCGTAAGGCAATGACCTTTTCAAAAATGCATATTAGATTTTGCCAACTTGAGTGGTACAAATATGTCAAAATTTGGGTAGCAGCCTACGGCCTATATTACTAACAGTACTGCCTGTGATTACAGCACAACTAGTTTGTATCTCCTAATAGTGAAATAACCTCTACGTTGCGAATGTTTTCTCACATTGTTTTGTCATTTGTATTATTATAGAGGAATTCTTTTTTTATAAAGTATGATGGAATAGTGATAATCACAACTATGTATATTTTATTTAAATGCCCAGATAATGTATATATTTAAAGAAGTTTTTGATATAATTTTGTTAATAGATAAAGTCAATAGCTTCTGCTTTTCTGTAACTGTCGGAATCGTTTAAACAAGGAGAACAGTTTTTTAATTATAGTTCAAGCATGTTATTCTATAGTTAAAATAAATATGCATATAAATAAAATATATTTAAAATAATTATGGATATAAATAATATATATTAACCGGATCTTAACATAAGAAGACTCTCAGGAACGAAATATTTCATATATTTTATTTAATATAAGAATGTATTTCTAATTTAATTTCACATAAATATAATTAATAACATCACCAAATATTTCCTTTAAATAGTATTATTTTTAGACATTATGTATAGATTGTACTCATCCAAATTCTTTATAATATCTTCAAGGATGCTTGAAAGAACGCCAGTACTTAAAAAAATAACTGAAAATGAAGTGGAGGCCATTTTAGATTCCAGCAAATAGTAACATGGCGATATCCAGAGTTGGCATTCTTTCTAAAATTGAAATATCTGACCTAAACTACATCTGCGAAAAATGTGGTGCTTTTGTCCGACTTCGTCTAGATACATTCGAAATATGCATAATTCGCCCCTAGCTAAATGTAATAGTGTAACCCCTAGGGCAAGGTCAAACTTGAGTCCAGGGTCACTATTTGAATAAACTTGATAAGGGCATACATGCAAAGTATAAGACGTCTAGCTCTTGTAGTTGTAGAGGAAAAAATATTGTATAGACCTTCCTATATACATCTTTGTAAAACTGTGAACCCCGAACCCCGGGGCTGGGTCATTTTATACCTCAGGGTCACCATTGCAACAGACATGTTAGAGAAGTATACGTTTATGATACATGCAAAATAATAGACGTCTAGTTCATGTAGTTTCAGAGAAGATTTGAAAAAATAATATCGTATATAACTCTATGTAAATATGTGGGCGCTGCGACGAGGTCAAATATGACAGCAGGGTCACCCTTTTAAAAAGTTTAGTAGCGTAAGCAAAAGCTTAGGCCATATGCGAAATATTAGACCTCTTGCTCCGACAGACAAACATATTTTTTTTAAAGAAATCTGACTTTTATTTAATAACAGAAAACAGTTACCGTAATGATACTGATATCGTGAATGTTTTGTTCCTGTTTAATATACTCAGTAACATGGTATTATTAATAATTTTCCACCTGCGATGGTAGCAAAAATCGTATGGCTCATGGCCTATATTACGAGAAAAATAATTTTGCAAAATGTGTATTTGATTAAGTCAACATGGGCAGTAGATAGGAAAGGGGCATTCTAACTCATTTAATTTGAACCACGAACCCCACCTAAAAAAATACTTTTTTAACTTAAAGAAATAAAAAAAATATAAAGTAATAAATATACAATGTCGAATATGAACAACATAAACAACATGCATATGAAGGAATTGACCACAATTGTTAAGCAGCGAGGCGTACGAGGTTATTCCAAATTGAGAAAGGCAAAATTGATTGCATTATTGGAACAAGCACCAGCAGCGACAGCACCAGCGGAACAAGCACCAGCACCAGCGCCAGCAGCAGTACATGTTCCCATTCCTTAAATGAATGTGCAAGCACCAGCGGCGGTGTCATTGCTGGATGCGCCGGTTCCTGAAATGAATGCACCCGTATTAGCACCCGTACTCTATCAACCACCACCCACATTTTTGAAAACAGCAAAGAAAAAGCTAAACGAGTTTGCTAACTGGATTTCGGCTCACGTTCCAAAACCTATAAAATTCAAGATATTCAACTATTCCCAAAATAGTAATAAAAGAAAAAGAGACAGCGTTGAATGGAACGTTTAAAACGTATACTATCGATGTTATACCTGAAAAATATGATCCCCTCAGCTTTTTAAAATTAGTAAAGCCCAACATCGTTAAATTTTGGGAAGAAATATTGGCTAGAGGGATTAAGACCACACTCGTCCTAAAAACTGAGTTGAGTAAGTTGGATATGAAAACGGGCGAGACCATTTTTATTACACCCCATTTTCGCACACTATTCCAGGCCATAACTTAACCTACAGATATTTTGGATTTGCATCATGTCATGACCGGAGAAATCTTAAATAATATAGGTCAATATCAGAAGAAAGGAAGTAATTGGGTGTTTAGCCGAGTGATAGCACTCGATATTTTGATCGACAAGTTCGTTCCTCTAAGCGACGGATCTTACATCCCCACACCCGAATTGCTCGCCAAGAAGAAAGCCATTGTGAGCTGTGACGTCAGCTATGTATCCCGTAGAGAAAAATGCGGAAAGACAGAGTAACTACAAAAAATCATCAGAGAATTTAAACTGGAAATACCTTAAATTTCCAGTCAGTCTCAAAGACATAAACATTTTTGAAAAAAACATAATTCGAGTATATCGGTCAATGTGTTGGGATATAATGAAAAAGTAGTATACTCTCTTAGATTAAGCAAACGGACAGGTACAACGGTAACTTTGATGTTACTTTCCGACGAGGAAAAACAACATTACGTTTGGGTTAAGAATACGAGCAGACTCTTGTCAACCCAAACAACAGAGCATCATGGAGAACGATACTTTTGCATACGATGTCTCAACTCCTTCAAGACCGAGACGTCATTGTCAATTCATCAAGAGTATTGTTCAAAAAACAAAATGGGGAAGATTATATTTCCAGACTCGAAGTTTAGCCCGCATTTATCATTCAAAGCGATCCAACGTACGTTTAAGGTTCCCTTTATCATTTACGCAGACTTTGAGTCTTTTCTTGAAAAGTTGGAAACGGTCCAACCCAATCCATAGGGCAGCTTTACTAATTAACACCAAAAGCACACCCCTTCTGGATTTTGTTACTACGTGAAGTGTGTACGACCGTGAGCCTGTTGTTTACTCCATGCAATCCGAAGATGAAGATGTGTGTAAAACATTTGTAAAATTGATAGAGCAGGAGGTGAAACATATTTATCACACCTTCAAGGAACCGGTAAATAAATACTGATAAAGATGATCCTTTGTGAGTAACAAACACAGTTAAGAGAATAAAGCAGCAGACTCGGTTTTATTGAGTCTGTTCATGACAAGTTATGAAAGCAGCAACACCTCTCACGCCCTATAGCACCGGTTTAAGCGGTATTCTACTTCAAAGCCACCTATATTGGGCTCGTTGGTCCCAAAGGACCAGTAAAAATAACACTACTGATTCGTAGCACGGGGAGACATTTTACAGCCGCCACACTGCACTAAACGAACGCTAGTGTGAATGTTAATAAATAAAGGTGATCCTTTGTGAGCAACAAACATAATTAAGAGAATAAAGCAGCAGACTCGGTTTTATTGAGTCTGTTCATGAGAAGTAATGAAAGAAGCAACACCTCTCACGCCCCCTAGCACCGGCTTAGGCGGTATTTTACTTCAAAGATGAATCTATCCGCGGATGAAAAAAGACAATTCTACGAAGCAACGTATTGTCACGTCTGTAGGAAAGATTTTGAAAATAAAGATAAATGTCGTGATCACTGTCATTTCAGCGGTAAATATAGAGGAGCAGCACACAACAAATGCAATCTCCAATACACAATTCCCAGTTATATTCCCGTGATCTTTCATAATCTGGCTGGGTATGATAGTCACTTGTTTATCAAGAATCTAGGCATAACAGAGGGTGAAATTCAATGTATCTCGAATAACGAGGAAATACATTTCATTCACAAAAGTGATCAAAGTAGACAAATATCTCAAAACTGACAAGAAGACGGGAGAAAAACTGAACGACCCATCACGCGAGACATTCGATTCATCGATAGTTTCAAATTCATGGCATCAAGTCTAGATGCCCTAGTCAGCAATCTCTCGCGAGAGCAGTTCAACGAGATGAGGGCATTCTATGAGGACGTCGAAAAACTCAACCTTCTTTTGAGAAAAGATGTCTATCCCAATGAGTAAATGGATGGGTTGAATAGATTTAGCCATTCAATTACCTCCCATCCAGTGTTTTTATTCCAAGCTGACGGATAGCAACATTTCCGAAATCGATTATGAACATGCCAAGAAAGTGTGGGGCGAATTTAACATCAGCAATTTGAGAGAATATCACGATCTGTACATGAAGACGGACGTTCTCTGACTCGCGGACGTCTTTGAGAATTTTAGAAAGGTGTGCATCACGAACTACGAATTGGACCCGGCGCATTATTACACCGCCCCCGCATTATCTTTGGACGCCTGTCTCAAGATCACGGGAGTAAAACTTGATTACCTACAGGACGTGGACATGCTTCTCATGATTGAAAATGGGACTCGAGGTGGCATTTCCATGATCTCGACTCGACCCAATTTACCCAACATCTACATCACCTATCTGGATGCTAATAACTTGTACGGGTGGGCCATGTCTAAGAATCTTCCACTGGGGGGTTTGAATGGATGAATGGGAACGAACTGTCGCTGATTTACATACTATTCTTAAACAGTCTGGAAAGCACTCTATGCTTTCACGGCTTACCTCTTTGTCCATTTCTTCACTAAAGTTGATCGACGAGGAAGCCGACAAAATGTTCATTCGTACAGATCCCTTGTATAACACTGCTTCCATAGTTAAAAGCTACACACAACATGTTCTCCGACCCCATATTGACAAGGAGTCTGATCACGTCAGGCATTTTCTAAAACTACTATATATTAATAAAGGTATTGATTTCATTGACATGCCTAGTATTTTTCGGGATACTCATGTAGTTGATTCTATCCCAAAATATTTCAAAAATTCCGAAAGTCCTGTAATTTGTTATAAGTATAAAAAGCCTATTAGAAATATTATTTTCAACTACAACCAAATAGTTTCTGACCTTGATATAGTACATAATACTCCTAAGGAATGTGAATGCAACACATCAAAATTTTGCTATGCACCAGCAGGTCATGTCATCACTGGTAATTTTGATATTGTTGATAAACGTATTCGGCATTTGTTTTCGAAAGGTCCTAAATATAGATTGCCTTCAACTATTGATTTTAATGCCTGTCGTGCCCAGATCGCCCACTCTATTGAAGATTTTAGTATAAAATGGTGTCGTAGAGAACATGCGGACCCAAACTCGCTTTCTACTTGGAAAAAGTCAATTCTTAAAATTATAGATACACGTATTAACTGTTTATAATGCTAACCCCTCTTTACTACCTCCGAGACCTAGGTTTTCCTTTCGTAATTTAAAATGGGAATTCAGGAATTTCATAATAAATTTGTTTTAGTTCCTGCAGATAAAGCAGCTAATAATGTAATTATTGTTTGACTCCTACATTACGTCAATGTTTTATCTCTGGAACTCGGCAGCACCAATTCGTATACTTCAGATAATTCTACTGAGGATGATGTTGTTTCCGCACATATCACTCGGTGCACTACTTTCAAGGCTGGTGTAAACGATAAGCAAAATAAACTATCTACCATGTACTGGATTCCTAAATTACATAAAAATCCGTATAAGGCTCGCTTTATTTATAATTCTAGTGCCCAAACATCTCCAAACTTTTAACTTCTTGTCTTACTGCCGTTAAAGATCACGTTAAACTATATTGTGATAAAACTTATGGAAACTCTGGGATTAATTTATTTTGGTCTATAAAAAATTCAGGAGACGTTCTTGATAAAATTTTCAATAAAGGTCAAGTTTCATCAATAAGTATGACTTATGACTTCTCTACACTATATACGACCTTACCACATCATCTTATTAAAGACAAGCTAATTTCTCTTATTTAAAAAACATTCGCTAGAGAAAATTCTACATTTTTGGCATGTAATAATATTAAAGCGTTTTTTACTAACGGCAGTTTAGACAATTATACTATGTGGACTTGCTTTCATATGTGGACTTGATTTCGCTCTTCGGGGCATTTCATTTTATTAGATACTGGGACCATACGCCGTACGACATGGGGAAGGAGTATACTCCATGTCCACCGCCACATGCATGCCATCTTCGGGATGGTTAACATTTTGTACTATTGATTTTATGAATATTGAGTTCTGCTTAACCCGGGCTAGAGGGCGTGAGCGGTAGCTAGCATATTTCACTACCGCTCATGAACAGTCTCAATCAAACCGATACTGCAATATTTCGTATGTGTTGTGCTCGGCCGTTTCCAAAGGTCCGTTATCATACTCTTTTTTATAGCGCAGTGGCGTTGCTTGTGCAGTGTGGCGGCAGTAAAACGTCTCCCCGCGCTTGCAATCAGTACTGTTATTCATTCAATCTTTGGAGATCGCTGAGCCCGAAACTTATATTTAGTTATCGGTGGTACATTTTCAATTTCTTTTGTTTTCTTACTTAATTTTTGATTCGGTGGTTCCACTACTCCGGCCGATAAAAGGCTCTGGGTATTGTTTAACCACTCATAGGATATGTTTTCTGCTTTTTATACGCAGGCTTCATATCCGCTGCTCCCAACTAAATTCCATTATGTTTATTTCGCTCTTCGGTGCATTTCATTTTATTAGATACTGGGACCATACGCCGTACGACATGGGGAAGGAGTATACTCCATGTCCACCGCCATATGCATGCCATCTTCGGGATGG
This sequence comes from Cyrtodaria siliqua, assembly GCA_037043455.1. Taxonomy (NCBI): domain Eukaryota; kingdom Metazoa; phylum Mollusca; class Bivalvia; order Adapedonta; family Hiatellidae; genus Cyrtodaria; species Cyrtodaria siliqua. The sequence continues at coordinate 26,364 of JAWPHD010000742.1, read as the reverse complement.
TTAACATTTTGTACTATTGATTTTATGAATATTGAGTTCTGCTGAACCCGGGGCTAGAGGGCGTGAGCGGTAGCTAGCATATATCACTACCGCTCATGAACAGTCTCAATCAAATCGAGACTGCAATATTTCGTATGTGTTGTGCTCGGCCGTTTCCAAAGGTCCATTATCATACTCTTTGCTATGAAGCTTGTGAAGCACTCATCTTCCTATTAGATAATATTTTCGTCTGGTATGGTACCACCGTTTATAGACAAATCGTTGGTATCGCTATGGGTACGAACTGTGCACCACTTGTCGCAGATTTGTTTTTAATTTGCTATGAAAGGGATTTCATGTTGGGTCTTCCACCAGATACCCAGGCAGATGTTATTGAAGCTTTTAATGACACCTCTCGGTATCTGGATGACATACTGAACATTGACAACCCTTTCTTTCCAACTATGGTTGATAATATTTATCCTAAAGAACTTCAGCTTAATAAAGAGAATATATCTGATAATAACGCTTCTTTTCTTGATTTAGATCTCTCGATTGAAAATGGTGAAATAATTAGCAAAATCTATGACAACATGATTTTAATTTTGACATTGTTAATTACCCCCACTTGGATGGGGATGTTCCCCGAGCAACTTATTATGGGGTATATGTATCTCAACTTATTCGTTTTTCAAGAGCTTGTACTCGAGTTGAGGACTTCAATATTCGTAATATTTGTATAACTAAAAAGCTACTCAATCAGGGTTACCGTTACCATAAACTTCGTAAAACCTTTGCAAAATTTTATTATCGTAACCCTGATCTTCTTTCCAAATATAAAAGTAATGTAAGGACTCTTCTGCGACATGGACTATCACAACCTGACTTCTATGGTGATGTGATTTATAAACTTCGTAAGATTCTTGGTCATGATCACTTTGTTAAACTTGTTAAAAGGTTTATCAAAAGAGGTTATGACCCTATCATTTTGCAACGTACTGCATGCTTGGTGGTGGACCCTTTTACAGTTCGCCACCATGCTTTCCTCTTTAATTATACGATGACCGGACAGGCTGTGGACACTATGATGAAGCCTACCTAAAGCCCATTGGGACGGGGGCGTTTGATGTTTGTCTATGATCTTTCCTGTCGTGCCCTGAATGGTTTATTCTCTTGTTGCTCTGGCTTCTGCCAAGTCATTGAGTACCTTCATTGTGGCTTACCAGGCTATTGCTTTTTTTGGATTGTATTTACACGAGCATATTTGTGTTTTACTTATAGTGCCTATTGATGCTGCCTTGTTGGTTAGAGATTAGATCATGGCGGGGATTTTTTTATTTACACTGTCCTGTTTCAATAGGATGACAGTAGGGTAAGTGTGAGGTTTGGTGCACCCTAGAACCGGTTTAAACCCCCCAGTGGCCTTTGTTGCCACTGACCGTACCAAGGCGGTAGCCCTATTGTCAACCATTTCGTGTTTGTGATGTCGTTTGCATTTTTTTATTACTTTTGCCTTCTTGTTTGTCTGTTTGCGTGTTTGTTTTTGTGTTTTGTGGTTGACTGTCGTCCTTGAATGCTGCTTTCCCTGTCCGATATTTTTATCTTTCTTGAGAATTGGAAAAGTTATCCATATATGCTAGAAGTGGATTTAGACTATCCTAAACACCTTCACCCTCTACACAATGACTACCCCCTAGCCCCGGAAAGATTACTAATCAACGGCGTCGAAAAACTCGTCCCCAATTTGAATAATAAGGAAAAATACGTCGTACACCACGAAGCATTAAAACAATATCTGTCTCTAGGACTCGTCATCACTAAGATTCATCGAAGTATTGAATTCGAAGAGAGTCCTTGGTTGAAACCGTACATGGATTTGAACACCACGGAGTTGCGGACAAAAGCCACCAACAATTTTGAAAAAGACTTTTACAATTTGATGAACAATTCCGTGTTTGGAAAGACCATGGAAAACATTCGCAAACGAGTCAATATCAGACTCATGACCTCGGAGAAAAAGGCACTCAAACTCGTTGCCAAACCCAATTACACTCATCGGACGATATTCGAAGAAACTCTTGCAGTCGTTCACATGAACAGTGAAGTAATAAGAGAGTGAATGGGTACATAATCGAATCTCGCATAATCTCGTATGGCTAAAACGAGAAAGATAAGCGTCTCTGTGCATGATCAGAAATGTCATCGTGATCGCTGGACGCCCTTAAAATTCGCTAAATTTGCGGTCATATATGGCAGAAAGTAAGCCATTTTCCGTTGCTAATTGGCTGTTGGTATGTACCCCGAGGCTAATTGGCTGTTATGATTGGGGAAACCTTTATATATTTTGATCGCAATAAACGACCTGCCATGAATCCAACATTAGCGACTCTTCAGTTAATTGTTTTTTTTTGCATGGTTATATATATCTATGTAGGTCATATGAGCTATGAAACCGTATAGTAAAAATTACCATCTCCAGGACGCTTATACTGAAATGCATTCGAAAGCGCTTAATTGATACAGACATTAAACGTTGACATTCGTCTCCTATAATTCTTTTAGAATGGTGTTTACAATTCATGTTTTATGTATGAAATAATGTATATATGTATGCATATTTGATTGTAAACAATGAGACGCAAATAAACTATTAAACTTTCGTTGGAAAGGATATTTAATACGCAAAAGAGCACCAACAATGATCGGTTGACTAAGAGTCTTTAAAACATAATTAAAGCGTTTACATAAACAAAATGTACTACTACATTCTTCAATCATATTTCTCGACAGCGAGTTGTTTTTATTCGAGGAATTAACTAAAATTAAAAAATGTATAGTCCAACAAGATGGCATTTCATCGGCGTTGGATAGAATCGGGATGTATGGCCATTTTGGGCGATATCTATACAGTCTTTAAGACACATTATTAGACAAAATTAAGATTGTTGCATAATAAAAAGTGCACCACTACATTCTTCAATCATACTTCTTGACAGCGAGCTGTTTATTTTCGAGGAATTAACTAAAATAAAAAAATTTATAGCGAAGTCCAACAGGATGGCATTTCATCGGCGTTGGCTAGAATCGGGATGTATGGCCATTTTGGGCGATATCTATACAGTCTTTAAGACACATTATTAGACAAAATTAAGATTGTTGCATAATAAAAAGTGCACCACTACATTCTTCAATCATATTTCTAGACAGCGAGCTGTTTATTTTCGAGGAATTAACTAAATCAAAAAAAATTATAGCGAACTCCAACAGGATGGCATTTCATCTACGTTGGCTAGACTCGGCCATGTTGGTCGATATCTATGCAGTCTTCAAGACAAATTATTAGATAACATTAAGGGTTTTGTATAATAAAAAGTGTACCACTACATTCTTCAATCATAGTTCTCGACAGCGAGCTGTTTATTTTTGAGGAACTAACTTAAACCAAAAAATGTATAGCGGATTTGCGCCATCTCCACATCTCTGTTTAATAAAACTTCAACCAACACGGCCGACCAACAGTATTTGAAATTCATTTTATATCAATCAATTCACTGTAAAATAACGTAAAAATACCCAACATGTCAATATCAACAATAAGTAATATAACAACAAACATTTTCTGCGAAGTATGATGACTTGTTAATCCAAAACAGTCGAATATTTTTCAATTTCACGGAGCGGAGCACTTCACCGATAGAAACAAAATGGCGGATGTTCAAAAAATGTTACCGCTAAATCGAGATTCCTTCCACTTCTCGAAGCCATACGAGATTTCAGTCAGCTGCGCTATATCTCCATTAGTGGTCACCATTCACCTCTTATTACTTCACTGACATGAACAAGACAAAAATGTTTTGCAACAAGCTAGTCTACCTGGGAGCGTGTATTCTCGACCTAAGTAAGATGCTCATGTATAATTTTCATTACAACTACATCAAAAATAAATATAATACCCAAGCTAAGCTCCTCTTTACCGATACAAACAGTTTAGCCTATGAGATTCGGACAAATGATTTCTACAAAGACATGACGCCTGATGTTCATAGATTGTTCGACACAAGCAACTATCCCAAAGATCATTCCTCAGGTATCCCAACAGACGTCAACAAGAAGGTTATAGGCATGTTCAAGGATGAAGCGGGAGGAAAACAGATTACAGAATTTATTGGATTAAGGGCTAAACTGTACGCCTACAAAACAGATGAGGATATCGAGGAGGAGGAAAAATACAAGGGTGTCAAGAAGGCTGTGGTGAAGAATAACATTACCTTTGAAGATTACAAGACATGTCTGCTCGAGCACACTACGATTCACAGGAAAATGAATGTGCTCAGAAGCAGGCATCATGAGATCTACACCGAAGAGATTAATAAATTGGCTCTATCGGGAAATGATGACACGAGAGTGATCCTCGAGGATGGTATTCACACCCTTGCGTATGGTTATTTCGAGCCGTTATTAGGCCGTTCCTAATCTTATATCACCTATGTGTGTTCTTGCAACAGACAACAGTTGCTTGAATTCATTGTGATGCGATTTGAACATGGTTTTATTTTCTTTCATTTTCAGTACATTGCTCAGCACAGTGGTTAACACTGGGACAGCACCGACAGCGGATACGGCGATGGGAACGGCTGGGATGAGAGCTAATAAAGCACTCGAACTGATGAGACCAGAAACGACCTGAAGCGTTTTATCAATATTCCCGAAGAGCTTGTAACTTTTCCTGTAGGCGGCAACGACACGTGTTAGATGATTTATCAATGTTTCTATTTTCAACATGTTTTTTATTAATCACTCTAAATACTTAATAAACATTCGCTCATGATCCTCGCTCGTGATCTCTTCAAGTTTTAATAATTCGTCAATGATTTTCATCCCTTGATTTTTCATCTGTTGTTATTGTTGCCAGATTAAATTGAACCGATGATGAATTCTAGGTCATTCATTAAATCCTCAGCATTGTTGTAATATTCGACACACCCCCATTCATGATGTTCTTTATTCTTGTACTTGGCAGACGTTTTACGAATAGGAATACCAGACAGTTCCGTCATTTCAGCAAATGCATTTCGAGACGTCTTGGAATAGTCTCTACGGTTGTTAAATCGTTTCGTGATCAGATGAATAAAGTCATCATCTACTTTCTTTGCAAAACAACGGCGTCGTCAATCTTTGCTACGAGTGTGTTATGGAAAATCAGCTGGGGGTAAATCAATCTGTAAGTGACCGTACTTTCAGCTTTTGTCATTTTATTATATTGACGTTTTGGTAAGCCTTCCCCCTGAAAACAGAACTATGTTCTATGAGATATTTCAGTCTTTTATTATAGCATTAGAGGTTACTTATTCCCTCGTTGCTTGATTTAAGGTGCAACCCTTTGTTTCTCGGCCCAACGTTTTTGTATGTCGAGCGCTTTGAGTTTCGTAACCGTGTCGTAACCTTGTCCAGCTGCACCGACTGTAACGCGACAGAATCATTTAAGGGTAGAGCGGACAGCAACGGTAAATTTTGTTTATCCAACACCGTCTTATCGATACCAGTATCTAGATTTCCAATAGTAGGTGTAGGCCCCTCGTAAAATAATTGTGGAAGGGTGGGTGTTTGCACTTCATCATCTAACCTCAGACTTTCGAGTTGATGATTAATCGCTGGAAGACTTTCGAGTTGATGACTGATAGCTGGGAGGATGCTGAGTTTTTCCGATTGTTTCTCTAACTCGTGGATGACGGGCTGAAATACCTCTTGGTAAAGATCACGGCTAGCCCCCTTTTCTAATTTCTTTTCAAATACTTTGTCCTTGAATGCCTTCATTTGAGCAGCGGCATTCTTCTGCTTTTCCATTAGTTCTTTCTTTTTTTATTAATGACATCGTATGATTTTTATATTTATGAGATAAAATTTTAAATTAAATCACCCCCCACGATATAAGTCCTACAGATAAGATACCCCCACGATATAAGTCCTACTCGTTTAAATATATCATCTCTATAAAAAATGGAGATTCCGAATTATGATATGAAGACGGAAGAAAATAATGTCAAGAGACTGTACGATTATATGCCCGATTCCTGTTTTAGAATGTTGATCTGTGGTGGGTTTGGAAGTGGAAAGACAAACACTTTGATTCACATGCTGCTCAAGCCGTTGATTTACTACGACAAGATTTACCTGTACGCGAAAATTCTAGAACAAACCAAGTACAAGACGCTCATTGAAAATCGACACACCTCTCGAAGATATTATAAAAAGCTCGAATGACGATATTCTCGATGTGAATGAATTGGAAAGTGATCTACTAAAAGTGGCGATCTTTGACAATTACGTCTGTGTTAAGAATCAAAATGTCATTATCGATTATTTCATCCAAGGGAGACACAATAACTGCTGCGTTATCTATCTGACACAGAGCTATTACAAGACTCCGAAGGACATTCGATTGAATTGTTCCCATTACGTATTTTTCGCGACCCCGAGCAAGTGTGAAAGGGACATGATCTGCCGGGAACAGAGCATCGATAAAAGCAGGTATAAAAAGCGACTGGTCGCCAGAACGATTTTCTGTGCTAGGACTAAAATAGGAAACTGATTAAAAAAAACGTTTACGGTATAATAAAATAAACAATGGGAATCTTCAATGATATATATATATATCAACAAGCAGTGGCCACTTTAATATCGTCATGAGCCAGTATGCGAGAAATGCAGACTTGACCCATTATCTACACACGGGCAGAGGTCAGACGAGTGTCCTTCATAGCGATTTGGACATGAAGGGTCATAAAACTACAAATGTCAGGCTTCCAACGGACCCAAATGATGCCGCTTCGAAGGATTTTTTTCAGAAGAATAAGCAAGACAATATTGGAACATAAGACAAGCTCCCCGCATTATAAAAAAAAGCGTAGAGTCACAGCTGGATAAACTGACCGAGATGCAAATTCGAGTAGTAAAGGATGATATCAAAGCGATTGGAAAAGACAACTTAGTCAATTTTAACTTATACAAAAAAAGAGATAGAAAAAGGTCGTTCGAGTGTCATTTTGAACCCAGAGCTTGACTATCAGTTAAATCAACACAGGATACATGTCAACAGTGAAATGGATACGATAATCGACAGTAAATTGGAGACGATGATCGACAGTAAATTGGAGACGATGAGAGAAAGTATAAAATCACTGGCCAAAGGTATGACATTCACAAAGGGTTGTATGTCTATGTGGATAGGAAGACGGGAAGCGGATTCATGGATGTGCTCACCTCTGTGGGAAAGAGAGTATTTTCAGATTCGGTGAAAACGTCGGGAAAGAAGATGTAAGAAACCGCTGGAAAGCAAGTCTTGGAAAGCGGATCTAAAAAACTCGGTGATGAAGTTGGAAAAATGGCCGCGGATAAAATAGTATCCATCATCAAACCTAAACCCAGAAATGGTGATATCATCATGAGAGAACTTCAAAAAATGAGTGATCAGGATGTTGACTTGAGTGAACGGGACCCCGAAGATGTTGACTCTCAAATCAACAGATTAGTAAGTGGTTCCGGGACGAAGTTAAGCTTCCGAGAACTTCTTGACAGATTATTGTTGTAATTTTCATTCTCCAATTTTGTCAGATGAGAATTTTTCAATCTTTTTCAAGATTGATAAACTGATTTAAAAATTATTTTCGTTATATGAAAAAGAAGTTTAGAAGCCAAAAACTATGTGCAAGATATGAAGAAACGCCTATCCAGCTGGATACTCCAATCACTCGACCTGGATATGGCGCGAGGCAACAAAAAAACGGATACCAATTTGCGATCCAAGATAGGGCGTCCTATTTCGATTGGTACAACGCTTATTTCGAGACTGACATCCAAGTCAATAAGCTCGCAGATGATGCCACATATACTCATGCAGATGATAGAATCGCACTCATCAACGATGCAGCGTCCCTATGAGAGTCTGCAAGTGAAGCAAAAAGGAAAGACCGTATACGATGGGAAAAGCCTATACAGATTCGTCAATGTAAAGAATCTGCTCGAAATGTCCGGTGACCACTTGAAGGCTACAGGTTCGGGCGAATACTTCTACCTGGACACTACAGATGTGGCTGATGAAGCTGGTTCCAACACAGGATTTACGGCTCGCAAGATATTGATTGGGAATAACAATCACGTAAAAGCCAACATTCTACTGAACAAGTACTCGTTCTTCGAGAGTCTAGAAACAAACATGCTTCCTCCTAGCCAGATTCAAATATATCTACAACTCACGGACGATAACGTTCTGGTACACAAAATAGCCGATGTTGATGATGCTCGTGTGGTCATCAATAAACTCGTTCTGTGGGTACTTAGAATGTTTTCAATGCTGAAGGCATTTCATACGTCATGACAAACCACATGACATCCACCAGGTGGACATACCTCCACCAAATGATACAAGAGTCTGTAAGTAGTATCGAGGGGATTCGTCCTTTAGGATAAGTACTGGAGTCAAGAATCCCAAGCATGTGTTTGTGTACTTGCAACGTGGAAAATCCTCACCAGTTGGACACCTTCAAGCTCAATGCTAACAAAAACAACTGCTCTCTATAAACGGCGAGACTAGATGTAGGTAACGGGATCTATTACCCAGAAACTGAGTATATTCACGACAATATCACGAGAATATTCCGAGTCGGCATCAACTACTCGTACAAACAAAACGACAAGAACACTGGTTCACTCCTCAACACATCCAATTTCAAATCTCTCTTCGGAATGCTCTATTTCAATCTGAATTACGAACGTGATGAGGATGGTGTTGACCCAAAACAGCTCAACCTGAAATTCAAGTTGAACATCCCACCCACTGCAGAGTACAAGGTATATGCTTTGGTATTGTACGGAGAAGATGTTGTTATTGATACTGTAGGAAACGAATTAGTGATCGTGTAAAAATGGGTTAAAGAAATAATGTAAAGTAATAAATATATAATGGAATTCGGTGATATTATACAATATACAAAATACGGTACGGCTTCTATTCAAATAAAGGTATGTAGAGTTAATAAACAAAAGATAAAAACGAATGGGTTGACAAAGGATACGTTTAATAAATACCAGTTACCTCTAATTTTAGACCAAAAGTTGGTGGAGGATTTTAAGAAAATTGAAGACGACATAAACGAACGTCTTGCACTAGAAGAAAATACAATTATGCTACAATAGTGTACGGTAATTGTATTTACGATGTTGGTCGTTTTAAAAATAAAACTGAAGAAGTTACAGTTACGATAAGTATTTGCTCCAAATATTTAGGTGATAAAAATAAAGCGAGTGTACATATGTATGCATGCTAAAAACAAAAAAAAAGATTTTTCATATAATAAAAAAAATAGTTCATTCATCTTTTTTGATGAATGAAAACAACAGCAGAGCACCACAAAAAATAATAAAATTATATTTCCTGGTTACCAGGGAAATATAATCTTATGGTTCCGGCGATGAATCGAAAATAATATCTGGAGTGACATCCATGAATTTAATTTAAATATATTAAAAATGACATATTCATCATATTCAGTGAATTTAACGGAGGGTCAAAAACAGATCCTCGCAAAAGCGTATGAACACCGAATTGACGCTCAGGTTAGAACATGGTCAACTGATGGGAAACTTTACGCTCATGTTAACCCCAAACAGATTAACAGTATCGGTAAGGCTCGACGAAATGGTGTTGGCTTGGATCTCAGCCTTTCGAAAACACAAATGAGAGATCATCGAAGAATGGATGATTTCTCAGAGCGCTAATGGAAGTGCTGACTAAAACAATATTGCCGGTTGTTGCCAAATTCGCGCCTAAAATTCTAGCACCGCTCGGGGTTGGAGCATTAAGTGGTCTCGCGAGCACGGGAGTGTCAAAAGTATTTGGAAATGGAATGATCGCAATTCCACACCATGAAAGGGACAGGCTGATGAAAGCGAGTGTGTTGACACCTTCTCAGAAAAAGACATTGGCACATAGCAGACGAGACTGTTGCATTACATTGACGCCACAACAACAACAAAATGGTGGATTTTTGAGGATGCTCGCATCTCTAGGAATTCCACTGATCGCATCACTTCTAGGATCGAGCCTGCAAGTCGACAGAGGGAGAGGTCTATGCGTTGAAAAAAAGTAGGAGAACGTGCCGAATTCAGAAACGAACCGATATCGAATTTCGACATGTTAAAGTGGGTGAAGGTACTTGGGATGAAACATTTCGAGGGCATTTTTAGTAAAGATAAATTGCCGGGACATCCCAAGCCTTTAGAATGCGGGATCATTAATCTAGACGATTCGGTGGGTATGGGTACTCATTAGGTATGTTACTATGATAATATTTACTTTGATTCATTCGGGTTACCAGAGGAAGTGTTAAAGGATCTACGAGATGAGCTGAAATACAACGATATACTATATCAAGATAAGAGAAGTGTGCTTTGTGGATATTGTTGTCTGTTTTTTTCTCAAACAGTTGCAAGATGGGCATAGTGCGTCCGATGTGTTGTATATACTGTTGACCCCGTTCGATCCAATCAAAAACGAAACGGTCATAAAAAATATTTCACTCGTATATAAAAGGAGTCAAAGAGAAGAAAGTCACTCCAAGCGTTAATCCGCACTACATGACAACAAAAATAATAGGTTAATGGTGAAGTATACGTGCTCTTCTTGCGGGATCACCAAGACTCAGTTTTTATAAAAAACACGAGTGGTGGAAAAAATGACAATCACAAAGCCATGCTTCTGCTGCTACCCAAAAAGGGACTTACACTTCCAGGATACAAATACTGCGGACCGGGTAATCCTCTAGTAGCGGGTAAACCAAAAAAACAACTAGACGGGGTATGCATGAAGCATGATTATTGCTACGACCAGAATCCCGGTAACAAGTCAAAATGTGACAAGGACATCTTGTCCGATTTGAACTCCACCAAGTCAAAAACCTGGGGTAAAGCAATGGCTAAAAATGTGATCGTGAGACCTGTCATTGGTGTAAAGCACAAACTAGGTATCGGAGTCTCAAAAAAAAGCTTCGAGTGATAAGCTGATGAATTACATAAACCCATCAGGAGAAAATTCCCACAACGTCGTGTCCTATCGAGAGGAATCGATGAGATATGGTCTGCAGATCTGGTTGATATGCAGGCATTTTCCAAGTATAACAAAGGAGTAAAATACATGTATGTATTCAGCAAGTACGCTTGGACCCTTCCTTTGCAAAACAAAACCGGAGTAGATGTCACGAAAGCCTTTGAAAACCTATTGAGAGAGGGTCTTTACAACAAAACCTTCAAAGAGATGCTCGAAACCCGCAATATTGAAATGTATCACACGTTCAATCAGGGGAAGGAGTGTAGAAGTTCACCGGTGTCAACATTTTTAGCTTGTACCGCTATTCTTTTGTTTTAAATATGACTTAGAAAAGTAAAATCACGCTTTTGATGTTTCGCTGGAACGTCTTCTGCTTCTAATTCCAACAAGGCTTTCATCTCTGATTTATGCATTTTTAAATAACCAATTAACCTTAGTTCTTTCGTCATTGAGAGTTATTACCTCTGCTACATTCATTTCAGGAATGGGAGCATCAATCAATGATACCGCTGCAGGTGGTTCTTGTCCCAATTTGGAATAACCTTGCTGCTTAGCTAAGGCGGTCGATTCCTCCATGTTCTTATTCGCTAAGAACGTTAGTGCTTTTACTTCTGCAGCACGTACTGCTGGTACTTGTACCGCTGCTAGTGCTGGTGCTGCTTGTACTGCTGGTGCTTGTACCACTAGTGCTGGTGCTGGTTCCACTGGTGATGGTGCTTGTTCCGCTGGTGCTGGCGCTGCTGGTGCTTGTTCCAATAATGCAATCAATTTTGCTTTCTCAATTTGGAATAACCTTATACGCCTCGCTGCTTAGCAATGGTGGTCAGTTCCTCCATATTCATGTTGGTCATGTTGTTCATATTCGATATTGTATATTTATTACTTTATATTATTTCTTTAAGTCATATTATTTATTTTATTTTTAAAAAAAATCAATATCAATTTTTTTATTTCTTTAAATTAAAATCTTTTTTTTTTAGGTGGGGTTCGTGGTTCAAATTAAATGAGTTAGAATGCCCCTTTTCTATCTACTATGGGTCTGTGTGACTGCTTTGCCTCAAGAATAAACATTTTACGAATGTTAACTTCGTATGAGGCTTAGTGTTTGACCTCCTTTTCAATCAGTCAGATCGACTGTATTTTTAAATTGTGTGTAAACTTATTTCATTAATCATCAGAGTATGTCTCGATCACTATTATATCACTGTTGTATTTAGTTATTTTATTTCAAATAGCTACAGCAATACAACTTTGTACACAAGAAACAAAAATATCAGAACGAAAGATAAAATCTCTCCACAACAGCGAATAATTTTAACCCCTCTCTAAAATCTTATATACTTCTTATCCTAAAAATACTTTCAAGGAGCATTGCACACTGCATGTTTAAAGACGCAATTAGTCATATTGGGTCAGTAGTTGGGAAGCTAAGCCTATTTATAGAAACAGATAAGAACTGTGTTAAAGGGTCATGAAAACAGCAAAAACACAGACTGGCACATAACTAGGCTAGAGGGTTATCCACGCGGATGGTTGACAATCCAGAACGTTTGTATATTTGTATAGTTTGACCCCTTGCGTGCGTGTGTATGGCGAGATAAGAGAGAATGAACTAGTTTGGTTGGGGGAAAATCGAGGACTCGCCATGTTTTTGATGCATAAATCATTAATGTTAATTCATATGATGCTTAATTATATATAAGGTCATAATACTTTTTGTTTGTTTGTGATCTAACTACACATGTATTTAACAATGTACAACTGCTAGAAATATGAACACCATATGAATTACTATTGATGATTTATCAACATACATAGGCAGAGTCGCAATGTTTTTCAGTCCATCATTTTCCTTAATAATATTTCAAACAAAATTAATATGCTGCTTGTTTAATATATGTACACACTGACGCACTTTATGAGAGATTTCTCTTGTATTTTTATCGGCAGCAATTACCCCTCTAGATCGCGCCTAGTCCCTGTAAGTTCACTGTGATACCAAAAACTAGATCTTGTTTACCTGTCTCAATACAAAAACATGTTTACAACGTGTCTTGACGACTCAAGATAACAACTTGGATGTACGTCTGTGTTGACGCGACCGCAGTACTTAAAGCTTATTCAATATTTGTTTGGCACAGAATACATGTAGAGGTCATCCAGGTAATACTTGGAAGTTCAGATCCGCAGTTTTTGGGAAACCATGATATTTTTAGATATTGGATTTACCTGATGTATAATGAAAATGCCCGGGTACATTTTGTACCAGCACTAGGAAACGGCAGTGCAAACTTATTAGTCTAGATTTGTGACGCTTGCTTGTTTTCAAAACAAGCATCTAGAACTGTTCTCCAAAAAAAAAACATTTTATGAAAGTAAAATTGGTGAGTTCAAACACTTATAGAAACAGAAAAGCCTGACATCATAGTTGGTACAGAGTCCTGGCTAGCCCCAGAGATAAAAAGTAGTGAGTTCCTACCAAAATAGCGGATAGGTCCCATAGTGGTAAAAGAAGTGGCGGAGTCTTAGCTCCTACCAACCGCAGTTCACAACTAGACTTGATATTGATCATCCTTGCCAAGTGTCGTTGAAATCCGCCCAGGGGCTCAGCAGAACTAGTCCGGGCAATGTTTGTGGTCCCACACCTCAATTAATTTTCCCATAGGAGTTACTGTACAGCCTTTTCCAACATCTGAGCTTCAAAGCAGGCCAGCAGACATTGTTGTTGGTTTAATATCGTCAGTATAGCCAAGACCAGTAATTTAAAACTAAGTTAGCCAGGTTGGGTTTTTTCTCGCTCATGTTTATGTGACCCCTATGGAAAATACACAATTCATACACTAGCCAGCTGAATACGTGGTGATTAGGTCAAACACTTCTGAAACTTGAATGAAACCTCATATCAACATGGGATTTTCTGTATCATCTGTTTTTTAAACTGCAGATGCATGCTAAAGCAAGAAAACCCTATTTTTCAAATTAAAAATTGCCTAAAATTGAGAAAAAAATAGAATTATTTTCTGTTTTCCTTTTGTCTCTAGGTCCGTGAGCTTTCAGGGGAGATAATAGAAGTATGAGACCTGAATTGTGTATTGAAACCTTTTAAGGGCCATAAAATCTTTCAACCGGAACACGGTGATGATATGCACAACTAGGCTTGGTATTGATCATTCCTGCAATGTTTCTTTGAAATCCGGCCAGAGGTTCAGAAGAACTAGTCCGGACAAAGTTTGTGTAGTAAAACCTTTAAAGGGCCATAACTCTGCCAAAAATATTTCAACCGGAACACGGTGATGATATGCACAGTTAGGCCTGGCACTGATAATCCTTGCAAGGTTTCGCTGAAATCTGGCCAGGGGTTCAGGAGAACTAGTTCGGACAAAGTTTAATTTTGTAGTAAAACGTTTAACTCCGCCAAAAATTCATTCAACCGGAACAAGGTGACGATTGGTACTGATAGTTACTGATCATCCCTGATATTTTGCAAAATGAAAGTCCTATCGTCAATACAGCCATTTTAACTATATCAAGGGCCATAACTCTGGTGTTACTGATCCGATTTGGCTGTTTTTCGAACTTATCTGAACTTTCATTAATATTAATAACCTGTTAAAGTTTGGTAAAGATCCGATGAAATTGAACGCTTTATCGTCTTATTTAGGCTAAATATACCATGTTTAACTATATCAAGGACCATAACTCCGCCGTTACTGGTCCGATCTGGCTGGTTATCGAACTTGTCCGAGCTTTCATTGATATTAACAATCTGGTAATGTTTGGCAAAGATCAGATTAAAAACGAACGCCCTATTGTATTTTTAACTATATCAAGGACCATAATACTGTTGTTACAGGTCCAATCTGGCTGGTTTTCGAACTTGTCCAAGCTGTCATTGATATTAGCAATCTGGTAAAGTTTGGTAAAGATCGGATGAACAATGAAGGCTCTATCGTCTTAACGAAGTAAACGTTAACGGACGGACTGTCTTTGGCCAGTAGAGCTAAAAATCAGATTGTGATTTAATTAATGTCCATATCTGGCCTATTTTAAGTTACATTAAGTTACATTATCAGGGTTACGATAATAAAATTATGCAAAGTTTTTTTTTAGAAGTTTATAGTAAGTAACGGTAGCCCTGATGGGGCAGCTTTTTAGTTATACGAAGATTAATATTAAAGTCCTCAACTCGATTACTCGAACAATAGAAAAAATAAGTTGATAAACATAAACCCCATAAGAACATCCCCATCTAAATGACGATAATTAACAATATAACAATTAAAATCATCTCTCTTGTCTACAAGCTCTAAAAAAACGAATAATCGAGACCCTGTAAGAAGTTGTTCGGGTAACGTCTCCATCTTAACTTCACACTGTGGAACTCATAGGGACCATATTAATGATGGACACAGTCATATCAATGAAAACAAAAATGTGTTAAGGTGATTTATTAAAAGTATTTATATTTAAGCAGAATTTTAACTTTGGAAAATAAAAGTGAAATTTAGTATTTGTAAAACCTTCACGATCAGTTACTTTGAAATGTATGTAAAATGATAAACACTTCTGTTTTTATTATATCAGTACACCATTGTTAAAAAAAAATAAAATAAAAATAATTCTTGTTCCTTCAATGGACATGATGCACATGAAAAGTGTGCACTTATATTGTAAAATGAAACATGTGGTATGGTGTAACATGCGGATGAACAGTTCAATTGATCGTATTTATATATTGTTATTTTTAAGATCATTTTTGTTCGAATATAGACATGTCTAATAATCAATTGGTTTTGTGTTGAATTTTTTTTTTACAATGGTGTACTTTGAAATTTGAATGATGTGATAACAGGAGTTATTTTATTTAGAAATGATGTCTCGTCTGCTTTCGCTAGATAAATGGCCTATACTATGGACCAATTTATTGCTGCTATTATGTTCGCATCAATAGTGTTGAATAACTGTCATGTACTATATGGTTAATAGTGTTCGTACCTGGTCCTATCTGGTAAATGTCCAATCTGTTTAATGGTTTATCCTATCTGGTTAATGTCCCTGTCTGGTAAATGTCCCCCATTTGGTTAATGGCCCTATATGGTTAAAGACCTATTCAGGTCACGATCCTTTCATTAATGGCCCTATCAGGCGAATGACCCTATCTGGGGTATGGCCATATCAGGTGAATGGCCCTATCTAGTTTATGTCCCTATCAGGTGAATGTCCCGATCTGGTTAATGTCCCTATCAGGTGAATGTCCCTATCTGGTTACAGTCCCTATCTGGTAAATGTCCTGTCTGGTTAATGTCCCTATCTGGTTAATGTCCCTATCAGGTAAATGTCCCTATCTGGTTAATATCCCTATTTGGTAAATGTCCCGGTTTGGTTATGTCCAAGTCTGGTAAATGTCCCTATCTGGTAAATGTCCTATCTGGTTAATATCCCTGTCTGGTAAATGTTCCTATCTGGTAAATGTCCTATCTGGTTAATGTCCCCATCTGGTCAATGTCCCTGTCTGGTCAATGTCCGTATCTGGTAAATGTCCCTGTCTGGTAAATGTCCTATCAGGTTAATGTCTCTATCCGGTAAATGTCCCTATCTGGTAAATGCCCATATTTGGTAAATGTCCCTATCTGGTTAATGTCCCGATCTGGTAAATGTCCTATTTGGTAAATGCCCTATCAAGTTAAATGTCCCTGTCTGGTTAATATCACTATCTGGTAAATTTCCCGATCTGGTAAATGTCCCTATCCGGTTAATGAGCATATCTGGTAACTGTCCCTATCTGGTAAATTTCCCTATCTGGTAAATGTTCTTATCTGGTTAATGTCCATCTGGTAAATGTTCCTATCTGGCTAATGTCCCTATCAGGTTAATATCCCTATCTGGTAAATTTCCCTTTTTGGTTAATGTCCTATCAGGTTAATGTCCCAATCTGGCAAATGTCCTTTCTTGTTAATATCCCTATCTGGTAAATGTCCCCATTTGATTAATGTCCCTATCTTATTAATGTCCTCCTTTTGGTTAATGTCCCTATCTGGTTAAAGACCTATTCAGGTCACAATTGTTTCATTAATGGCCCGATCAAGTAATGACACCAACTGGTTAATGTCCCTATCTGGTTAATGTACCTATCTGGTTTATGGCTCTATCAGGTTAATGGCCCTATCAGGTGAATGTCCCTATCTGGTTAATGTCCCTATCAGATGGACATTATCTGGTGAATGTCCCTATCTGGTTAAAGACCTATTCAGGTCACAATTGTTTCAAGTAATGACACCAACTGGTTAATGTCCCTATCTGGATAATGTCCATATCTGGTTAATGTACCTATCTGGTTTATGGCTCTATCAGGTTAATAGCCCTATCAGGTGAATGTCCCTATCTGGTTAATGTCCCTATCTGGTTTATGTCCCTATCCAGTTAATGTCCTTATCTGGTTAATGTCCCTATTGAGTGAATGTCCCTATCAGGTTAATATCCCTATCTGGTAAATGTCCCCATTTGATTAATGTCCCTATCTTATTAATGTCCTCCTTTTGGTTAATGTCCCTATCTGGTTAAAGACCTATTCAGGTCAAAATTGTTTCATTAATGGCACTATCAAGTAATGACACCAACTGGTTAATGTCCCTATCTGGATAATGTCCCTATCTGGTTAATGTACCTATCTGTTTTATGGCTCTATCAGGTTAATGGCCCTATCAGGTGAATGTCCCTATCTGGTTAATGTCCCTATCAGATGGACATTATATGGTGAATGTCCCTATCTGGTTAATGTCCCTATTGAGTGAATGTCCCTATCAGGTTAATATCCCTATCTGGTAAATGTCCCCATTTGATTAATGTCCCTATCTTATTAATGTCCTCCTTTTGGTTAATGTCCCTATCTGGTTAAAGACCTATTCAGGTCAAAATTGTTTCATTAATGGCACTATCAAGTAATGACACCAACTGGTTAATGTCCCTATCTGGATAATGTCCCTATCTGGTTAATGTACCTATCTGTTTTATGGCTCTATCAGGTTAATGGCCCTATCAGGTGAATGTCCCTATCTGGTTAATGTCCCTATCGGATGGACATTATATGGTGAATGTCCCTATCTGGTTTATGTCCCTATCCAGTTAATGTCCTTATCTGGTTAATGTTCCTATCTGGGTAATGTCCCTATCTGGTTATGTATATGTCTGGTAAATGTCCCTATCTGGTCAATGACACTATCAGATTAAAGTCCCTATCAAATATAACCCTATTAGGGTAATAATCCTATTTGACTGTAAACATGTAAACCTCATGTTATATAATGGCAAGGCAAATAACAAGAATATTTTTTTATTTTTTTTTATAATTTATTAATTTATTATACAAATTCCTAGTACATGCATATATTTCAATAAAATGTAATATAAGATCACAGAATGCTTCCTTGTTAACATTTAAAACTATAGATAAGACAGAGACCATGTTGTCTACCATTCTATGAGGGGTGACCAACAAGTTATGCAAACATCTTATTTGTATTTAATATTTTTACATTTTAATGTCAAGCTATGAAACTGATATTTCTAGAAAGATCTAATAAAACTAGGTACAGTTATAATTAATATGACATTTAATCTACATTAAGTTGCATTTCTAACAATACAAGTTGTATAACTGTCAAAAATAAAATAAAAAATATGAAAATGTCAGAATCCTATTGATCATCCCTCTAAATGTCACAAAATAACAAAACAGCCTATACTACAACCCAAATTAAGCATAACTGTACCCAAGTTTTTTTTTTTACAAATATAAAATAGCATAACTGTTAAGAAAGAATAAGTTTTCACCTTCAAAAGAACTATTTCAGAACATTGATTTTAACCCACACGTTCGGTTAAAGAGAATATAGTATGCTGTATAAGCAGAATTATACATTTCTCAGACACGGACTGCTATATCTTCCCATTTTTTATACAAGATGCTGACAAATCACTCTGTCTAAGGCCAGTTATTTCATGCCTCAGTTTACAAGACCAAGGATTGAAGTAGCATATCTTAAAGCACTTTTATAAGCAATAAGAAAGGTAATGGGTGAGTAAAGGCAAACTTAAATGTTGAGTTTAAATCTAAGATTATGTCACAATTCTGACGAATAGTCTCTAGTAGAAAGTAAAACAATTAAATCTCACAACAATATTAGCATGTGGGAACCATAATTCCTGTTCACTGAGCAGCACCATGTAAGTCTACTTTTAGTCACCATCTGTTTCGTATATCAGAAATTGCATACATCTGCTGATAAATAATTCACCAGTAATAGATGTCTCATATTCATCAATCCTAGCTGATATGTCTGCTAAATCATCAATCACTAGTTAAAGTCATCTGCTGATTCATCAATCACCAGTTTAAGTTATCTGCTGATTCATCAATCACCAGTATAAGTCATCTGCTGATCTATCAATCAAAAGTATGTCATCTGCTGATCTACTAATCACCAGTTAGTCATCTGCTAATTCATCAATCACCAGTTTAAGTTATCTGCTGATTCATCAATCACCAGTATGTCATCTGCTGATCTATCAATCACCAGTTTGTTATCTGTTGATCTATCAGTCATCAGTATAAGTCATCGTCTGATTCTTAAATCACCAGTTTGTCAGCTGCTGATCTACCAATCACCAGTTTGTCATCTGCTGATCTCTCAATCACCAGTATAAGTCATCTGCTGATCTATCAATCACCAGTTAAGTCATCTGTTTATCCATCAATCACCAGTTTGTCCCCTGCCTATCCATCAATCACCAGTTTGTCATCTCCTATCAATCACCAGTTAAAGTCGTCTGCAGACTCCTCATCATTGTCACTGAATATAAAACAAAGCAGTGTCATACAAAGTTACCACTGAAACAAAGATCCTAACAAGCAGTCTGCTCATTGACTAGCAATGACTGCAAAAGAATTCAAAAATTAAGCTATGACACTACCAGAACTACATACGCATATTGTTTTTGAAAACTAGTTCCTATATTTTATGATGTTTTATAAAAAAAACATTTTTTTAAACATCTTTCTACCTTTCAAATAGTTATTTCAAATTTATTCTGTTGATGAGAAGTACCGGAAATTGTCAAACTCGTAAACCAAATATTTGTTTGTTTCTGTAAAATGTTCACTGAAATATGTTTTAAAACAAAACAACAACACCCTGAGAATAACTTGGCAATCCCAAAAGCTGGCCATATAATCATTGTCCATTTCAGTACTGTCCATTTTAATAATTGACCATTACAATATTTAATCTCAGTTATTAAGATATAAACCAAGGGGAGCTGTGGTGGCCCAGAGGATGGCATGTTTGCCTCTGCATCCGGAGATCTCAGGTTTGAGCCTCACTGGCACGCCCGGGTTACTGGGTGTATCCTAAGGACCTTAGCTTCTGCTAGCCTTATCCGTCGGATGAGAACGTAAACTCGGCGGTCTCTAACCCCTGAGCATGTTAACGCATCATAGGAATGTATTTTATAGTAAGAGTAGGGCAGGGTGTCTGGATTACTATGTATTCTTTCCCCCATTACGTGTTCCCGCATTAATTTCATTAAGATATGGAAAAGCTTATATTAACAGGATTTTATAACGGAAATTTCGACAATAAAATACGTTTACAAATATTTTTTACTGAAAGATTGTAATAACATCTTTAAAATTACGTATTTAATGTTTTATTTTTACAATATGCAAACGTTTCAAGCCGAAATTAAGGTTTTATTTCATACCCCAGCGAACCCGTTTTCGCTTCTTGGAGAAGGGGTTGGATGGGGTATGAAAATTAATACTCGGACCATGTAATGCTCTCTCTGAGGCAGATCACAATAACCACAACAATGTGCTGATGAGCTTTTAAACACCAATTTTATTTAACTTCTATGGTGTGCATTAATATGTACATTTACATTTGATAATAGACTAAAAACAATTTAAGTTTAAACAGTTAATACTGGTTTGTTGTTTTTAAGAAAATTGCAATATTGTCAACGCATGTACATGATCTGCGGCATGGTTTAGTGGTAGAGCTACAGCTCGTATGAGGAAGGTCGTGGGTTTAATCCTCGGCCAGGTCATACCATTGACTTCATATGATACTAGTAGCTCCCTTGCTTCATTTTCAGCATATAAAGAGTAGTTTTAAGACTGGTTGGCCCGGTGTCGGTATAATGTGACATGGTGGGGTATCATGTGTCTATGGCATGATATTCCAATGTGGCAGCACCATAAAGTTGAGCACTGAGCTCACCGCTAAAAGTAGCCACCATCGTGATATAACTTTACCATTATTAAAAGCAAACATATACCTTTTAACTTCTTCTGTCAGAGACAATTCATCTTCAATTTGTGATGCCGATCTCTCAGACTGAAAATACAACAAAAATAGTGAAGAATCTACATAGTAACCTTGATATATTTTAACAACAATAATTATGACGGCAATATTGCTTCATGAAAGGGTCTACACTGCCATATTTATGACTATTATCTCACCTCCTGTCTCTGTGTAACAGGAGCAGCCATACTCAGTGGTGAATGCAAACCTACTGTAACTAAATATAATAAAGAACATTATTATATAACCTATAAATAGACGCGTTTTCATTGGCTAAAAAGTAATTTTTTAGAAAAAATATCTAGCGATATTGACCTGTTTTTTTGATATTGACCTATTTTTTGATATTGACCTGTTTTATATAATTGTTTTTTTTGATATTGACCTGTTTTATATAATTGTAAATTGAGGGTTATATAATAAAACAGTTATGGACTTTTCAGCTGTTATACATGATGTTGATATGCACCAAAAAATCATTATTGACCTCGGCTATCGCCTCGGTCAATAATGATTTTTTTGGTGCATATCACATCATGTATAACAGCTGAAAAGTCCATAATTGTATAAGATACAACAGTTTTACATTAACCCCTCCATATATTGCTTCATGACTGGGTGTATACTGCAAGATATGTACATGATGTAATTATTAGAGTTGAGAAGCACGAAAAAAAAAGTAGCATGATATACCACAGGTTTTTAGCAAATACCATGTAAGCTTTGTAATTGCAGAAATTAGATTTCATACATTGCTGGATAAGGTCTAAATGTCACGAAGAACTACTGGCTCCATAACAATCATACAGTGTATAATTGATGAAAGGAGCACAAAATATTACTTCTGTTTTATGTTATCATCAACTGAAAAATGTCAACAAAAAAGCCTGTAAACTAGAACTATCACTGAAGGTGATGAATACCACCGTTTAAATTCTAAGTCAAACAAAGGGGCATAATTCTGTAATAAATTAGGCAATCAACAATGGGTGGTGTGGTGTACAGGGACATAAGGTCATCAGTTGTTATGTGTATAGTTTGGGAACAAACCATTCAAAACTGTTTCAGTATTGCAAGTAATAACAAGAGAAAAGCCTGTTAGGTTAAAGTCCAGTTTTCCATAATGTGAAAGATGAGTCATCTGAATAGTGTATACAAGATGTTCACAACAGATTTTAGTTTATTTTCAACATACAGTATTTGTGATAAACTTGTTTCAAGTTACTGACAAACTGGACATAAACTTAAAGCAAATTCTAAGTAAAGAAATTTGACTAATTATAAAAAATATTCAAGGGGGATAATTGCAAAAAATACTCTAAAACCTGTTTTTCTATTTTTAGAAACAGTAACCTTTAACCCAATGACCTCAAATGCAATGCCTAGCTTCCTTTGCATATAAGTTACCTATCCAGAAAGTTTCAGGAAACCATTTTTTCTATTTTTAGTAACAGTTAACTTGAACGGGTTACCCAGTGACCCCAAATGCAATCCCAAGCTTGATTTTTTATATAAGTACCTATCTAGGAAATGTATGCCAATATCTCATTCCTAAATGAAGTTATAAAATGGAGACCATTTTCTACTTTTAGTACCAATGTCCTTGACCTTGAATCCAGTGACTCCAAATGCAATCCCAAGCTTCCTTTTCATATAAGCTACCAATCCATTAAGTTTCATACCAGTATCTTTAGCGGTATAATAACAACAAACAAAAAGGTAAATGAAAATAAACTTTTTTGCCGATTTACAAGTTTACTTGCTAGCTGCTGTTTTTTCGCATCTCTTTTTAGCTCTACTGGCCAAAGGCCAGGCGAGCTTATGGGATCGCTTTTCGTCCGTCGTCTGTCTATCTGTCTGTTAGCAATTTTATAAAATCAACATCTCCTCTGAAACCGCTTGAAGGATTTTGATGAAACTTCATCACAATGTTACTTGGGAGGGCCCCTCTCAGATTTGTGTTTTTCATGGCCGTCAGTTATCCAAGATGGCCTCCATGGCTAAAACTAGGTCAAATTTAAGGAATTTTCGAATGACCTCCTCCGAAACCACTTATTCCATTATTGTGAAATACCATAAACATATTCCTTGGGTTGGCCTCTATCAAGTTTTTCGTTATCGTCGAATAATCAAAATGGCCGCCACGGCGACTCAAAGTTTGCATAGAGTTATAAAGGCATAGAGTTATAAAGAAAAAAGCTAAAAATGACATCTTCTTTGAAACCGCTTGAAGGATTTTGATGAAACTTATTTAACTTGATCTTTAGGATAGTCCCCCTCAGATTTGTGTTTTTCGCTGCCGCCAGCCATCCAAGATGGCCACCATGGCTAAAATTAGGTCAAATTTAAGGAAATTTCAAATGACATCTCCGAAAACACTTATTCCATTCTTGTGAAAAATAATAAACATGTTCCTTGGGTTGGCCTCTATCAAGTTTGTGTTTTTCGTTATCGTTGAATAATCAAATTGGCCGCCACAGTGACCCAAAGTTTAGAGTTATATAGGAAAACATTAAAAATGACATCTCTGAAACCGCTTGAAGGATTTTGATGAAACTTAAATCACAATGATCTTTGGGATAGTCCCTCTCAGATTTGTGTTTTTTGCAGTTGCCAGTCATCCAAGATGGCCACCATGGCTATAACTAGGTCAAATTTAAGGAAATTTCAAACGACATCTCCAAAACCACTTATTCCATTCTTGTGAAATATCATATACATGATCCTTGGGTTGGCCTCTATCAAGTTTGTGTTTTGCTTTATCGTCGAATAATCAAAATGGCCACACGTCAACCCAATGTTTACATAGAGTTATATAGGAAAAGGCTAAAAACAACATCTTCTCTGAAACCGCTTGAAGGGTTTTGATGAAACTTCATTACAATGATCTTTAGGATGGTCCCCGTCAGAATTTTGTTTTTCGCGGCTGCCAGTCATCCAAGATGGCCACCATGGCTAAAATAAGGTCAAATTTAAGGAAATTTCAAACAACATCTCCGAAACCACTTATTCCATTCTTGTAATCCTTGGGTTGGCCTCTATCAAGTTTGTGTTTTTCGTTATCGTTGAATAATCAAAATGGCCGCCACAGCGACCCAAAGTTTACATAGAGTTATATAGGAAAACATAAAAAAATGACATCTTCTCCGATACCGCTTGAAGGATTTTGATGAAACTGAAATCACAATGATCTTTGGGATAGTCTCTCTCAGATTTGTGTTTTTTGTGGCTGCCAGTCATCCAAGATGGCCGCCATGGCTAAAACTAGGTCAAATTTAAGGAAATTTCAAACGACATCTCCTCCAGAACCACTTAATTCATTCTTGTGAAATATCATATACATGTTCCTTCGGTTGGCCTCTATCAAGTTTGTGTTTTTCTTTATCGGCGAATAATCAAAATGGCCACCACGGCGACTCAAAGTTTACATAGAGTTTTATAGGAAAAGGCTAAAAATAACATCTTCTCTGAAACCACTTGAAGGGTTTTGATGAAACTTCATTAAGGATCTTTCGGATAGTCCCCCTCAGAATTGTGTTTTTTTGCGGTTGCCAGTCATCCAAGATGGCCACCATGGCTAAAATTAGGTTGAATTTAAGGAAATTTCAAACAACATCTCCAAAACCACTTATTCCATTCTTTTGAAATATCATAAACATGTTTCAGGGGTTAGCTCTATCAAGTTTGTGTTTTTTCGTTATCGTGGAATAATCTAATTGGCCGCCACAGTGACCCAAAGTTTACATAGAGTTATATAAGAAAATGTTAAAAATGACATCTTCTCTGAAACCGCTTGAAGGATTTTGATGAAACTTAATCATAATGATCTTTGGGTTAGTCCCCCTCAGATTTGTTTTTGGGGCCTCCAGTCATCCATGATGGCCACCATGGCTAAACGTAAGTAAAATTTAAGGACATTTATCAAACGACATATTACCACTTATTCCATTCTAGTTAAATATCATATACATGTTCCTGTTGTTGGCCTCTATCAAGTGTGTGTTTTTCATTGTCGTCAAATATTCAAAATGGCCGCCTCGATAACCCAAAGTTTACATATAGAGTTATATATAGGAAACATGTTTCTTGGGTTGGCCTTTATCACGTTTATGTTTTTGAATCACATCATACCAGTAGAGCGTCTACAGGCCCCTTTGGGCCTCTTGTTTTATGAATTGGTTATCAACCCCCATGCCAGTATCAATTAAATAAACACTGTTAACTGAATTAGGTCATAATTGGTTCCATCACCATTCACTTAAAAGATAATCAGTAAAGTTATCAACACAAAAATGCCTACTAATGGACACCACTGAGCGACAGGTTAACTCTGCTCAAGCAACGGAAAGCTGCGATACGATTGGTCGAGAGTCATCAGATGTCGATCATTATTTTGGGTGCATTGTGTTACAATACAGAGGCTATCAGAAGGGTAAGTAAGATTAATGTCTCCATGCAAAATTAAAACGTACAGGTCGTGAATTCGCTGTGTCAAAATTTGGTCAAACTGAATTTCCATGCGTCATGACCCAAGGGTATGCATCATTTGAGAAACCTAGCAATGTGTTTAAATGATTTATATTCACAGTGAACAGCTAACTAAAAATAAAAATAAAACAGAATTTTTCTTTGTTAATTTCCGTACAATTCTCTGTCACAGAAATAACTGAAGTACCAGTATTGGGCTAAAGTACCGTGGTATTTACCTCCCGAGACAAATATCATGGTATACCGTGGTATACCGTAATACCGTGCGTCTCTCATAATTTTTATCTCACCTCCTGTCTCTGTGGAGCGGGGGCAGCTTTCTGCTGTTGTACCATCTCCATATATTGTTTCATGACTGGGTCTATGCCATCCGACTTCTCCGACTTCTCCTCAGGAGCAGCCTCTTTACTCTGTGCTTCATCCTGTAATAGT